>CM065132.1:31188371-31623371 GCA_033026305.1 Cirrhinus molitorella
TGAACTTCCCCGAGATCCGCATGAACAAACTACTGAGGGTCAACCGCTTGTTCGAGTTTTTCCAGCGCACCGAAACGCGGACTAACTTTCCGAACGTGTTCCGGATCTCCAACCTCGTTATGTACATCGTGATCATTATCCACTGGAACGCCTGCATGTATTACTCCTTCTCCAAGGCCATCGGCTTCGGGACAGACGCGTTTGTGTACCCGAACACCTCGGACCCAGAGTTTGGCCGGCTGGTGAGAAAGTACGCGTACAGCATGTACTGGTCCACGCTCACTCTCACCACCATCGGCGAGACGCCGCCCCCCGTCAAAAACTCAGAGTACTTCTTCGTGGTAACGGACTTCCTGGTTGGCGTGTTGATTTTCGCCACCATCGTCGGTAACGTCGGTTCCATGATCACCAACGCCAACGCGGCACGAGCGGATTTCCAGGCTCGCATCGACGCTATCAAACAGTACATGAGCTTCCGGAAGGTCACCAAAGACCTGGAGAAACGGGTCATCAAATGGTTTGATTACCTGTGGACCAACAAGAAAGCGGTCGACGAGAGGGAAGTGCTAAAGTACCTGCCGGACAAGCTGCGGGCGGAGGTCGCCATAAACGTTCACCTGGACACTCTAAAAAAGGTGCGCATCTTTGCGGACTGCGAGGCCGGTCTGCTGGTGGAGCTGGTGCTGAAGCTTCAGCCGCAGGTCTACAGCCCCGGAGACTACATCTGCAAGAAGGGCGACATTGGCCGTGAGATGTACATCATTAAGGAAGGAAAGCTCGCAGTGGTGGCCGACGACGGAGTCACGCAGTTCGTGGTGCTGAGCGATGGAAGTTACTTCGGTGAGATCAGCATCCTCAACATCAAGGGCAGTAGGGCAGGCAATCGAAGAACCGCCAACATCCGCAGCATTGGCTATTCAGACCTCTTCTGCCTGTCCAAAGACGACCTGATGGAGGCGCTGACCGAATATCCGGATGCCAAGGCCATGCTGGAGGAGAAGGGACGACAAATCCTCATGAAGGTAAACGGCCCTTTTGCGTGAGCCTCGGAAGAGCAACGCATCCGACCCTACACCTACTGTCAGCTGCCACCGCGCCGCATGACGGCCCGTAAGGGTGGGAACACAAAAATCTATTCTTCAACGATTTCCCAGCTAACAAAAATACATTTTGCTAACGTTTTATTAAAGCTGCAGTCCGTAAGTTTTGCCTCTTTGTCGCCACCTCTGTCTGAAAACCTGCAATTGCAGTTAAATGTGGAATTATCTTCCATGCGTGGGTTGTGCTCCGGCACGGCTAGAGCGCTGATGAATCTAATGTTTTGGTAGCTGTCAGTCACCGCACCGTTGTGGGTATTCACTGTACTTAGGAATCACAGATTAACAGATTCAAATATATGGGCCAAATAAGAATTTTCATCAGATATTGTCATCTAAGAGTAAGTAACAAGTCTAAAACTTTTGTTCTGACCAACTGAGGAAAAACGCTACAGGTGTTTAAATCTAATGATCTAATTATCTCATATCACATCAAACTAGCAAGTTATTATTACTGTTATACTTTGTTCTCAAATTGTTCATGTTAACAATATCAGCAATGCGTAACTACATGTATGTAGAGTGTAGGCTTATTAGCGCTTCTGTTTCTGTACAGTCTAATCTCTGATTGACATAAAATTCACATTTCATATGAAAAAAATATTTTAGCCGGAAAAGCAAATCATTCTTCCTTAGGACCGGTTCTCTTTAAAATACAAAACTTGTGTAATCCCACGTAGGCTATCTGCAAACAGATGCACATTTAAAACTGGAGTAATCTAATTTCAGTCACTTATGTTTCATAAACACAAACTTTTTGGATTACATTCCGCAATCAAAATGATAAATGTAATTATTTCAGCCGCTGTGAGAAACGATCCGGCACCTGCAGCATTCTCACATGCGATAAAGCTACTATCCGGACGCCTTCTTTATGTTTACAGTCCTGACGTAATGATGCAGTAGCATACTTGAATTTCCTGCAAAAACCTACCCGTACCACTCAATATAAAAAACATTATTATAAGCTAACCGGTGTTAATCGGGCTAAAGTAAGGACATAGTTTTGAACACTGGCTGGTTAATGTACTTGCTCAAAAATGGATTTTGTATCATTTTTAACCAAAAAAGTTATGGACTGCAGTTTTAATTTATGAAAACTTCATTGCTTTCGGAATGTTCAAAACGTCTTGTTTTTTAGAGTGTTTTAAAACTTCTCGTGGTTAAGCCTGTGTCCAAACCACGCCTTGTCACAAAAACACACGCTGAGAAGCGAAACATGAATGACGCAAAAAGAAAAAGAAATTTGCGCTGCAACAGTTCTGATTTTCCCCCGATCACAGCCCGGTCTATCGGCAAAATCGTTAACTTGCAAATCGGCTTTAAAGTCATGTAGTGTGAACTTGGCATTATACGAACTCTAAAGGAACATGAAAACACTATGTTATTTGTGAATGTTCTCTGGATATTTTGAAACAAGTAGTAACATTTAAAAACATGAGATGAATGTCCAACTAAAACGTTTCAGAAGTAAAACGTTGTAAAAAACGTTTTTCATGCTTATGTTTTGAGAAGATAAGTAAAAACCAGATAATTTAGAACAATTCCATTAAGCTAGAAGAATGTTTGTTCATAAACAAGTTCCTTGTTAGCTGGGTTTTTAACAATGCCACCTAAGTGTGTGCTAAAGACAGCCGTGTTCTGCATGACTTCAGCTCAAAAAGTAGTGTACCTTTCCTAGTAGTCGTGCGCTTCATTGCATAGGATATGCATTCCCTTATAGCACACATACGTCACGGAGACGTCTATTTGACATCTGCGTTTATGTCCGCAAGGCGTATTTTAAGTGAGTAAGTGTTTGCTCATCTGCAAAATAGGACGTTTCCTATCAGATGCCAAATAGATGTCTACTAGATGTCTTTAAGATGTTTGTGATTCAGAATGTAAAACTGACATGTTACAGACGTCTGCACAGCAGATGCTTTCCAGATCGAGTGATCTTTAACAGACGTATGTGACAAACCTAGGCTTCTGCTCGATGACGCAGTGATACACAAAGCTCACTTAGTAACCGATGGCAGCTTTCATACACTCAGCTTTGCATGTGTACACACTAATCCAGTGTTCCTCAAATCTTGCCCTGCACAGTTTAGCTCCAACCCTGATCAAACTCACCTCCCTGTGATTTTCTACTGATCTTGAAGACACTGATGAGCATGTTCAGGTGTGTTTGAATAAGGTTACAGCTACACTCTGCAGAAAAGTGCATCTTGCGGGCCAGATTTGAGGGTCCCTGCACTAAACCGAAGCTTTAAAGGTGAGAATTTTTTTTTTTTATGTTCTATCATTTTAATCCGTAGGACAACCTTCTGGATTTAGAGTTGGCCAAGCAGGGTCCTGATCCCAAAGACATGGAGGAAAAGGTCATCAAGATCGGCAGCGTGCTGGATGACCTTCAGACGCACTTCGGACGCCTGTTGGCCGAAAACGAAGCTGCCCAAGGGAAACTGAAGAAGCGCATCACTAAATTAGAAAAGAAGATGACAGACTCCGGCGGAGCGGCGCTCTCCGAGATGCTGGAACCGGAACTGGTGACTGCAGAGAAGAAAGACGAAGAAGAAAAGAAAGAATAGCATGAAAGCTGCAGATAAACCTAATAAAACAAATTAGTTTTAGAACTTTGGAAAGAAGCCTTGCATATTTTGTGGTCCATCTTGGGTTTGGACTGGGTTTGTGGGGATGGATAAAACTGTAGATACACATCAGCTCCTGCTCAGTGTCCTGTGTGTATTTGAACAACATAGAATGAAGAAGAAATCTGATCAGTCTTTCTTTGGTTCTGTCATCTACCTGCGACAGGTAGCACACAAATGTAAGATATTGTACAGACGATGGGTGTTCACAGCATTTATCTGTGGTTAGCTTACTTATTTGTTGTTTATTCTGTCATGTCTTTAATGAGAGAATATAAAGATAAACTTTTTTGTTAGTATGATGTAGTTTCACTCGAAACTCTTGTTATCAACATTTATACTTAGAGAGAAACATTAATAATAAGGCTGCTCTAGCAATATCAGTTAAAAGTTTAACCTGAGAACTAAATGGGCTGTAAAAATTACAAATACATCTTCAATAAAGAATTCCTGGCCAGACTCTACCGTATGGCGCTTTTATTTCACGTATATATTTATTTTCCTAAACTAATGACGGACTGGTTAGTGACATTCCATGGAAAAAGGTCTGGTCTTTGCCATATAAATATTTCTTAACTAATAAAGTAAAAATAAATTTCTTTTAAAATACTATATAAATACTACCCAGTTAAATCTTTTATTTCACATAGATTTAAAAAAGATATGGACACCAGCTGTGCTTTCTGTAGTAATCTACCTAAAACTTTAACTCACTTATTCTGGACTTGTACACGTTGAAAAATTCTGGTCTCAGATATTTAAAAAAAAAAATCTTATCCCAGACATTGCTTTCTCCTTCAAGCATATTGTTTTTGGCTTTTATGAGCCATATCATAACAAAAAAGACAATATATATTATGTTATGAATTACTTTTTTTTTCTTAGCAAAATTTTACATTCATAAGTGCAAGTAACCTACACTAACAATAAGCCATTTTTGCCTGTATTCATTTGTGAAATTAAAAAATATTCTGAATCCATCAAAAATTCCAAAAATTGTAAAGCTTTAAGACCTTCAACCTATTTGAGAAATATAACATTAATAATTGGTGAGTCTTTTTTATTTTGAAATTTTCATGTAACTGTGTTCTGAACTTTTGTTTTCCTTTTTATTTTATTTTTTAGGCCTTAGTGTTTAAATTTTGTTCTGTAAATTTTGTTCTGTCTTTATTTTGTAATTGTTATTTTTGTTCAATTAAAAAAAAAAAAATGACGGACTGGTAATGTGAAAGGCGGACGTGTCATTAAACGACGCTTTCTGAATGCTGATGGGAGTTGTCGTTTTTAGGCGAGGTTTCCGCCTCACCGTGAGCGGTTAACGACTACATCTCCCATCATGCTCTTCGCCGCCGCTGTCTTCCGCATGCGTGCTGATTCCAGAGCTCATAGTTAGAGTGACTCGTGCAGGTAAGAGTGCTTATTTATATCAAATCATCTTTCTTATCATTTCGCGCATATTGTCACTTGATTAAACACTGATTTATTAAATTACAAATGAAAAGATCCGGGGAGGGTGCAGTCGCTTTTCTTGAAAGCTGACATCAGTCCTGTAGTGCTTTCATCTTGTTTTGACCGTTTTTATCAATGAGTTTAACGTTACCATGTTTTACCCTGTTACATTTGAGACCTTACAGTGTTTTGTCAGTGCTTTCACACTCATTTACTTTGTTTCACCTTTTTGCTGTGTTTTATGTGATTTTACTCTTGTTTAGAGTGGGATTTTACCTTGTTTCATCCGCAGTTTTATTCAGTTTACCTATTAGCTATTTTTTCAAGGATTTTTACATTATATTAGCATATGTGGTGGGCGATTTACTGTATTCTTCCAGTGTTTCCTCTGTAATTTTACCATGCTTTTTCAGTGCTTTCATCATAATGTTAAAGGATTAGTTCACTTTCAGAACAAAAATGTCCTGATAATGTACTCACCCCCTTGTCATCCAAGATGTTCATGTCTTTCTTTCTTCAGTAGTAAAGAAATTATTTTTTTTGAGGGAAATATTTCAGGATTTCTCTTCATATAATGGACTTCTATGGTGTCCGTGAGTATAAACTTACAAAATGCAGTTTAAATGCAGCTTCAAAGAGCTCTAAATGATCCCAGCTGAGGAAGAAGGGTCTTATCTAGCAAAATAATCGGTTATTTCTGAAACAAATTGACAATTTATATTTTTTTTTTTTTTTTTGTAAAGGGCATTTGATCGTCTTTGTATGTTTACTTTGTAAACACTCGGTTAAAAAGTAAATTTTAGGTTGAAAAATTATATAAATATAGTTGTCGTTGTATTAATAGTTATCGTTATCGTTGTTGGTGTGGACAGGCCTTTATTCCTCGGCTGGGGTCAATTAGAGTCATTTGAAGCTGCATTTAATCTGCATTTTGGAAGTTGAAACTCTTGGGCACCATAGAAGTCCATTATATGGAGAGAAATCCTGAAATGTTTTTCTCAAAAAACAATTTTTTACAACTGAAGAAAGAAAGACATGAACATCTTGGATGACAAGGGGGTGAGTACATTATCTGTACATTTTTGTTCTGAAAGTGAACTAATCCTTTAAGTGATTTTCTGGTGCTGTCAGATTCAGTCCTTCATGTTCTCCTCTGTTGCTTTCAGAGTCATGGACCCTGCGTGGAGGCAGCGGGGTCGGGGTCGGGGCCAGGGTCAGGGCAGAGGTCAAATCGGCGCCAAACCCTCGGCGGCGCGTCCTCCTGGAGCTGTGGGGTCAGAGGCCAGAGGAACGAGTGAGGTGAAAGGTAGCATCACCCCATGAAGAGTAACGAGGTGAGGTCCACTCCAGGATTGTCTCTCTGATTATCTGCCGTTTCTCTGCAGTGTCGTCTCAGTCCCGGTTTGAGGAGATCAGGAAGTCTGACCAGGCGGCTGCCCAGCGATTGGCCACAGAGCCGTTCAGCTCTTCCTCTGAGGATGAGGATGACGTTAGTGAAGACGGAGGGAAGCGGGGGAAGATCCTTCAGTCGGCTCTCTCTCCATACACCTCTCACACAGGTACTGATGGCGCACTTGTGTCGCTCATGCTCCTCATGCTTTGATGACCTTCTGTGAGACCTGTGTCTGTCTGTGTGTGTTCAGGTGAAGCTGACATCCGTCTTCTGGAGAAAACGCGTCATTATTTACATGAAGTGTGTCAGTCTGGAGGAGTCACATGTTTGATCTGCATTGCATCCGTCAGGAGAACACAGGCCGTGAGAGACGCACCCACACTCATAAACACATGCACTTGCATTTTCCATCAGGTTAATGATATTTTCTTTCAACCCCAGTGGGTAGGGATGCACGGTATAGCGCTAATGGAAAAATACCCGTATATATTATATTTCAAACGGTTCGATATCATCATTTTGCCCAGTTCGGGATTTCATAAGCTGCAGTTCCGATGTTCACCTGTAGGCAGTACTTCCCCAATTGCTACAAAACCGGTAAATGTGACAAAAGAAAAACGCGATGGATTGTCAAACAGATGAAACTCCATAAACACGCTCAAAACTAGTAAATAAAGACAGTAAAGTGAAATATGGCATTATTTTGCATACAAAACATGATAAAGGTGAACAAACTGACCTTACTGCAGCTGTGTGCAAGCGTTGCTATAAATCACCAAGCAATTGTCACTTGCCCATCCTAATCTTTTCCACTAATTTGGAGATCGACAGGTGAGTGCATCAATCAAAAATTCAGATTTAACTTTTATTCACAAATAATAGTGGACAGTAGTGAGGTATTTTTACTTTAGCCAAGTACATTTAAAAAGTATATGTAGTTTATCAATGTGTTTTTCTTCGGAAAATTTTTACTCCATTCCAAAGCATAATGTCATACATTTTTCTAAACTACATTTCATAAATAAAAGTTGTTGTTTGTTTTACCTTTGATAATTAAGAATATTAACAATGTAGTATTTTCTTGTACTCAAGTAAATTTTAGAATTACTTTTACTTGAGTAAAAGTAAGAACGTAATATAATTCTAATGTAATAAAGTATTAAATATTTAATATGGAACAGTGAAGTAAAAAGTGCAATATTATGCTTTGGAATGTTGTGAAGCAAAGTTTTCTAAAGAAAACACTAATAAAGTACAGACACTTGAAAAGTACTTTTAAAGCAGAGTAAAAACTTTCTGAGTCTGAAATCTAAAAACAATCAGAGAGACAGAGACAAAATTAATAACATGATTTTGAATATTTTGACTGTTAGCATAACACTTTACAGTAAAGAAACCTTGACCTGAGTTGACCTAACAGTGTTACAGCACTTATTAATCTAGGTCAATAATTATTTATAAATTATAAATAAACTAATACATTTTTAGTATGTTAACATGACTTATCGTACCGAAGCCAAAATTATGGTATCGAGCCATCCCTACTAGTGGGTTGTCAAAGTATTTCACAATAGATGTGAAGAAATTTGGTCTGAAACCATACTCACCAGCATAAAAAAAGCAAAAAACATTCGAATGCAAAAACACACACAAGATGCAATGACAATGTAATTGTCGTTGCTTTATAATGTTTTTATTAGTCTATTTAGTTGAAGACACTAGATGCGGCACTGCTGTGTTGTTCATTAAAAATGCTGTGGAAAATGAGAACATCAGTGCGGAGAACATCTATCAACCGGTGTGCTCGCGTCTTGCAAAAAAGAGACACGTTTACAAAGCCATGTAAAATAATGCACAGGGTGTCCGCGGGTCTTTAAAAAGTTTTAATATCTTAAATAATGTTTTCCAAGGCCTTAAAAGTCTTTAATTCAGATTCAATGGGTCTTAAAGTATTTTGTTCACATTACCACTAAAATGTCTTCAGTCTGATGGACTTAATGACCGTTTACAATCATTGGACCGACAGAAGATTGCCAAAAAAAAAAAAAATAAATAACCAGCGAAGCTGTGAAATGCAAGAATGCCTGTCTCTTAGTAAGAGACTTAAAAACAAATGAGAGAAACAGAACATATAAAGGTAAACTTAGGTAAAAATTCAAAATGTGTAGTTTATTTATAACATTATATAGTTCAGTAACATACCAACGGAGCTTTGCTGAATATTATCACGATTGCAAATGTTACATTTGTTACAGTTTTGTCCCATTTCATGACCGAAAATAGTTCCAAACAAGGATCACAGCAGCACATTCTCCAAGCAGCACGGCGGTGCTTTGTGCTTTTGCTGAATGATTCAGCGTTTTGAATGAATCAGTTGAAATAACTCAAATTGACTCAATCATTAATGACTTACTGCCACCTACTGGTAGTTTAGTAAAAGTATGCGTTTCAAAAGTTACAAAAATCGGTCTTTATAAAGGTAAATAGAAATATTCAGATTTAAGTATGTAAAAGCTGATGAAAATATTGCTTCAGAATCATTTATTTACACCACCAAAAAATCTTGGTGATGTGGTGCTTTTATGGGGATAATTTGTGTGAAATATTGTCTGCTGATATGAAAAGTTCACTGTGTATCGTAGTAATAAATATAATTTATGACAGCGATGAAATTTAGTTTTCTTTTCACGTTAAGCACATTAACTATTACATGTATGTATGCAATATAATTATTTCCGTTTCCATTTTAGGTCTTAAATTTTATATAAGGTGATATTAAAAAGGTCTTAAAAAGTCTTAAATTTCACTTGTTCATATCTACAGAAACCCTGCATGCAAGTTCAACTTTGAAAGAACATGTCTTGAGACTTTATGGCAGGTTTTTCTCCGTCCCACTGCATCACATGTTTTTAAATGAAACGTACTCTGTGTGATTGGCTTTTTTTTTTTTTTGTATTGTAGGTTTATAAAACCCTGTTTCAGCACTGGTTAGTTCTCACCACAGTTTTAAAAAATGCTGCTAAATGGGCTCATGAATAATTATGAGACACCAACACGTCATCTCTGTACTATAGTCCATTGCCACATCACAAACCGTGACGTCAACACAATGTAGATTGTAAACTCAGAAGATGAAAATGGCGCAAAAAAGCTAAAAATTAACCAGTTTTCTCCAACAATGAAAATTAACAGATGCTAACATTGTCATCTATGATCTGCTAAAATTGTAGAAAAAGTAGTCTGGGGTTTCATAACCCTTTAAACTCATAAATACATGTATGATTTTTTGATGATAAAACATGATGATGTGTATAATTGTTTAAGCAACTTCACTATAATTGGCTCATAAAAATTAATTAAAACATTATGCACTTTTTATGTCATTTCATTGCTTTAAGGGGGGACACTGCAGGCAAAAATGCTTTTTCATGCACCTCTCAAGTTTGGGATTTTGGGCTTTTTGGTTTTTCATGATGTGTTTTTTCAGACTAGTGGAAAGAAAACATCCAAAAGACACTGTTAAGTGTTTCTTTTAGAGCACTTTATCTATTTGTGTCAATAAATTTCAATTGCAATACATATTTTCAAAGGCCGTTTTCTCGAAATGAGTTTTTTTTTTCCCTATGCTGAGCCAAAAATCTCCTCTTCAGTAGCACTCACACACACCAAACTTTATCAAAATTTATATTCCTGTCTATATCCTGAAGGTTTTTACAGAGGGATTTGTTCATATATAATTTGCTTAATTATGTACAATTTATTAAATTATTAAATTAAATGATTGAAATGACAAGAATTTTGAAAGTGACTTCATCCAGTGCTTTGATTTTTGTTCTAGAAATGTATGCAAGTTGCATATTTCAATAAACAGTGGCTCATTTGCATATTTAAATCTAACATTTTAGAAAACTTGTAATACAAAAAATGTTTGCAGTTATCATTGTAATCAGTCAACAGGGTAAGTAAGCTGATAACTATTAGTTTTTTGTTTGTTTTTTTAAACCCTATTCACCTGCAGTGTCTCACCTTAAATAAATGTGCATTAGTCATTTTTGCCCTTGTGCACCCTCTTGTGGCCTCAGGAGAAAAGCCAAAAGCTTTTTTTCACCCCAACTGAAATGCATTTTAACTTTGAATGGAATTTGAATTTTTATAATATTTAAATACAAAATTTGAATGTAGTTTTTCAGCCATTTCGACAGTCCTAACACACACACATATGCGCTCAGCCTGTCTGCTGCTCACCACTTCTCTTTGTGTCTCAGGTGTGGAGTTGTATGGCCTGTTACTGTATTTTCCACATCACCTGCATTCAGAAATGGGCCAGAGACTCCATCTTCCTGGTGTCCTCAGTGACCGACGAGGATTTTGGAAAAAAAGATCACCCGTGGCCATGGTGAGTGTCTGTCTAATCACGTCGCCGCAGTCTCACTGATTGAGATTTCTCATGTTAGGGCTGCTCAATTATGGCAAAAATCATAATCACAATTATTTTGGTCAATATTGTAATCACGATTATTTAACACGATTATGAGTGGGTCCGGAACTTTATGTGATTGATTAGATCCCTGCATTTCAGCCCGTTTTTTTACACTCCTAGGGCCAGACTTCGGCCAATTTTCACATAATAGTTCAGACGCGGGCCGGGCATTGAGCCTGTTTTAGGCTTCTGCTTATTTTTATATTTTATTAATGAACTAGTATATTCTGAGTCAGTGTCGCAAATATCCTGACTCGCAATCTCCTCTTTGACGCGCCTTTAGAGAGAAATGCATCTTTATACGGATTACATAATGAAAGAGATTTCAATTGGTTTGATTTGTTTAAGTAATAATTTAAAGCTTTCTATATATGCACTTATGTCTGTAAGGCATGTATTTGCGAGTTTTTTTTTTTCATGGATAATTTTAAAAGCAACTTTGGCGTTCGCGCCTCCATGTCCTGCAAAGCGACTTCAGCTTCCACTCTCCAAACAAACGATTGGATATGCGCCTAACGTTTAAACCAACATTGTTTTATACTTGAACTGTTTTATATAGATTTTATTTTAGTCAAGTCGTGATGATTTGAGAAGGCAAATTAATCAAACACACTAGCCGCTGGCTGCTGTTCGTTCCTTTAAAAACAACTAAAACTTATATTTAACGAACAAAAATCCTCCCAACAATTTTCCAAATTAACCTAATAAAAAACAAAACGAAATATAAGCCTAATCACTCTGCCATTACATACAAAACGGAACTATTTTAATAGCTGAGACAATAGCTAAACATTCATTTTACTTCATTTTGTCCGTGTTTTTTTAGTCTCTGAACGCATAAACGGAACAGCGCAAATTCTATTTAAAAAATAAACATTAATAAATAAAGCACGTCCCATTTTATGCAAGTCACCTTACATGATTTTACTGATTTGATGTGAACCAAAAGCGGCGGAATTGGGAGCAATAATCTTTTTATCTCGATTATTGTATTTTCATAATTATTTGTAGCCTAAATCGAAATTGGATTTTGATTAATTGCACAGCCCTACCTCATGTCACACCTCTCTGTCTCCGTCAGTCCCAAGTGCAGGTACGAATACAGTCCTCACCAGACTCCCACTCGATATTACTGTTACTGTGGGAAGGAGGCGGAGCCTGCGCCAGACCCCTGGCTCCTCCCACATTCCTGTGGCCAGGTGTGTGAGCGTGAGTTTAAACCATCATGTGGACATCGCTGCCTGTTGCTGTGTCATCCAGGTACACACACACACACACACACACACACACACACACACACACACGTCAGTGAAGCACAAGCACATTATATTCAGAGGTGGTCGAAGTACACAAATCAAGGACTTGAGTAAAAGTACAGATACGTATAATAAAATATTACTCCAGTAAAAGTAAAAGTACTCCTTTTTCAATTTTACTCGAGTGAAAGTACAAAAGTAATCAATTTTATATGTACTTAAGTAAAAAAGTACAGATAGATTTTGTTTTGCAATTTTATACTTAATTTAATTTTATATTAGCACATTTTTTTTTTTATAATCCTACTGCTTAAAATACCTGGGATTTTCCGAAAACAACCACTAAATGGAGTCAAGATAAATTTTTGTTGTTGATATGGACTACATTTATGAGAGTGATCAGTGTTCACTGTGAAGCTTACACTGACAGGTATCTGAGAGAAAACAGATTTGAACATCAAATTTTCACCAGTAAGAAAGAAAGTGTTTTAAAACTTGTTGTTTTGCAGAACGTCACAGTTATATGATATGAGAATGAGGCCTGAAGTTAGGAAGAACATTTTAAGAATATATTTTTATAATAATAAAAACACCCCAGAGGGCATCTCTTCCCACTTCGATAATTACTGTAGTTACCATGTTCTGAACATCACATCCATTTATTTTCCCTCAGATGCAATCTATCTAGGTGGTTGAATAAAATATTTGGACTTTATATCTGAAAATTACCTCAACTTAGCACCAGCAAGCTTGTTAACTAGATAGTTAGCACTAGCTAACAATATTTACTTATTTTCAGTATGGTTATTATGAATAAACATATATCTGTCTACTCATAGTTGATCCAAACGATAAATATTGATAATATAAAAGCAGACGTCACCCAGGGCTAGGCTAAATGCATAGCATTTAAAAAAAAAAAAAACTGCTAAAGCAGCAGGAAAATATGAACGTGCTTGAGCTATTTTATTTAACGTTAATGTGTCTTATTTTAATGTTCTGACCAAATGTTTTGACCAAAAACAGAGAGACATGTGTCTGCATGTCAGTGGGCTCATTTGAATCAGTGAGTTGTTGACTCCAAAACAGCTGCAATCGGATCATTTCCAATTCGTGAATGAATCGTTTGGTGCGATTTGCGAACCGATTTAACAGGTTCATTGAAAAAGAATCAGTTTGTTCATGAATCAGACACCGCTTCTGCATCTCGGAGCATGTGATATATTATAAGGAGTAACGATTTGTTTTATGAAATGTTGTGAAGTAAAAAGTATGATCTTATGCTTTGGAATGTAGTGAAGTAAAAGTAAAAGTTGCTCAAAATAAAACTACTCCAGTAAAGTACAGATACTTGAAAAATGTACTTAAGTATAGTAACGAATTAGAAATACTTCGTTACTATCCACCACTTATTATAATGCTACAGACAAATAGAGCTGCACCATTAATCATCAAAAGATTGTGATCTTGATTCAAACACCCACGCAGTCTCATTTCTAAATGACAGCGATTCACCTGTGTCTATTAAACCTTTGAAGAAGTCTTAGTCAAACACTCAAACCTGTGTTGGCGCTGACACAGAGAGCAGACAGTTACTATGTTTAGCTAAGAAATGCTTCACAAACAGTCTTTCCAACTACCCAGTATTATTGCTGTCTTATAATCATTCATTATGACAGAAATACTGGGATTAAAGGTGGCAACAAGTAACTTAAAAAATGTATTTGTCATTGAATAATTCATCCAGTATTGAAACAAGGGAAGTATTTATGAGTCATTGAGCACATTTACATGCACACCAGTAAGCTGCTAACTCACAAATATCAGCTTATTAAAATAAATAGGTTTCTCCATTTACATTCTCCATTTATCCTGCGTTTACATGACTTTATTAATAAATTAGATTTATTTCCCTTTAGTGACATCAAAATATAATCATTCGCGTATCTGACTCAGAGTATTCCGTACGTTTGTCACTTGTGAAGTTAAAGTTTGCAACAGTGCATAACTTACGGCTCATATTATCCTCTCATGCAGTTATAAATGCAGCGTTTTGACTGAACCATTTCCTTCTGCTGCTTTCTGAGTCATGTAAGAGTCTGATTTTGTGATATATTTCCTTCTTTCTTTACTGCAAAATGTTTGCTCTGACTAGATACGTTTAAATCTGCACTGAAGATGCATTATTGTCACGTATCACACATGCGCACTTCAGTAAGCCGGCAGAAAGCGGGTTATTACGTTCACATGCCGCGTGAAATCAGAGCAGAGGCAAAAAACTACCTGTGTCGACCGGTTTGTGCTTACGCCGTTTATGATCTTATGATCTTACATGACCACATGTGTTTTCATCTTTTTAAGCATAATTGGCTTAAAGGTATAGTTCACCTAAAAATAAAAATGACCAAATTATTTACTCACCCTCAAGCCATCCTGGGTGTATATGACTTTCTCCTTCTAGACGAACACAGTCTGAGTTGTTTTAAAATGTATTCTGGTTCTTCCAAGCTTTATAATGGTGGTGGATAGCAGCTGATATTTTGAAGCTCCAAAAAGACCATGTATTCATCGTAAAACTAACCCATACACTTCTGGGGGGGTTAACACATGTCTTCTGAAGCGGATTCATAGCTTTTTATAACAAAAATATTTCTGTTTTTAAAATTATAAACTCAAATCACTGACTTCCTCAACGGCCGTTTGTGTGTTTGAGAGGTCCCTGTCGGTGTAACATTACTCCGGTTCAAACAAATAAGGCTGTTTTATCAATCAAATTTATCGTTTTCAACTTCCGTTACTGGCGTTTAGTATTTTTGGTCGTTTATTTTCACCTGAGCTTACACTACGAATGCAGCTTAGGTCATGCGTCCAGTCAGAGATCAGGGAAAAAGCCAGAACTTGACCCTCTGAGTGCGCATACACCTTTGCTGGAAGTCAGTGATTTAAGTTCATAATTTTAAAAATATAAATATTTTTGTTACAAAAAAACTATGAATCCGCTTCAGAAGACATGTGTTAACCTCCCGGAGGCGTATGGGTTAGTTTTATGATGGATATATGTGGTTTTTGGAGCTTCAAAATAATAGCCACTATCCACCACCATGATAAAGCTTAAAAGAGCTGGGATACATTTTAAAACAACTCAGACTGTGTTCATCTGAAAGAAGAAAGTCATATACACCTAGGATAGCTTAAGGGTGAGTAAATCATAGGGAAATTAAATTTGTGCATGTAAACGCACTCATTGAATCATCCATTCTAACCGCTTTTTTAATGATTTAAAAATAATTCTAATATTTTATTTTAATAAAATGAATTTATTTTAAAAAGTAACCTTAAATGCGATGCGCATACATACCATATGCACTCTGGTTCTCATGTTCTCCAACTTCATGATCGTCCTACATCACTGTTTTACCTTTTTTTATAAAGACACATTCACTTTGTAAACACTGGGTCGGTACTTCTGCGGCGATAGAAGGCGATTTTCTAACTAAACAAAAAAATGTGTGACAAAATATTAATTAGACCAATCTATTTAAAAGTGTTCCATTCATTTGAATGAATTATTAAATGTTAATATATATTATGTAAGCAATAAGGTACGAGAGGCCGTGCTGTATGGTGAATAAATCTGCCTGTGCCTGCAACCCCTTCAGCCGTGATTTATTCACGATACAGCAAGGCCTCGAGTACCTTATTGCTTTTATAAAACGGTTACCACACAATGCAAATATTAAAAATATGTATTCATGTTTTCATTAAGTAAAATCATTAAGCCTTCCGCTGTAAAAAATAGTCTCTAACTGCAACCGAATGTTCTTATACGTCATTTCATGGAACTCAAATACAAACAGGCTAGGAACAGTTCAAAAACATTTGACTGACACTGTAAGTAAAAAAACAAGCACAAATTATAGTGGCGTTCACTATAAACATTTATTATAAACGCCCAGCCTAATTATTTAAAAGCGAAACTGAACGTTGCTGGTAAATGCGCAATGCAAACTCACTTGCCTTTCATATTCGTCACCTATCTGTTTTGCACTTGTCCAACAAATGAACACTTTCACATTTTTAAAAACAGCAACATTTTACAAATGTGCCAGTTTTACACAGGGTGTATATTTTTATTTTGTATCTGAGCTGTGCGGTTTGGATGCAGTCAAGAATGACTAGGCGCTTATGTTTAACGAAGCGTAAAAAGCGAAAGCCGCTATATACCACACTAAATGCGACATCTATTGGACTTTACTGATATTGCGTCAAATTAGCCAGTTTATTCCAACTGCCTCACGGGCCGGATGAAAGAGCCTGGCGGGCCGTAGTTTGCCCACCTCTGGTTTAAGGTATTGTTTTCGTTATTATAAAATGATTTAAATCAGTAATCAATAATAATTAGTACTTTCCACTCGCTTGCCTTCCCTGGTGTGCTCTCGCATATGAACAGCAGCATCCCATATGCGGGACACAGAGCGGGCGCGGGCGCATCATCCGCAATCATCAAAAATATTTCAAAGACAGTCATTATTGTGGCTAATGCAGGACACTGAATGATGCACATCGGCGGGTATTAGAAGTGGATATACGCAAAGCCGCCTGATAAACAAGTTAAAGCTCATTGTGCCATACTTGAGACCATTTTCTTCGGTTAAAATGTTGAATGAGTCTGGCATGAGTTCTCAGTCCGTGTGTAACTGCACATCAAACCAGACTTTGTTTACGAGTACTTCAGGTGTGTTGGATTAAGCGCGTCAGACAGTTTAATGGTGCTGTCCTTAGCAGAAATCGGTGTGTATTTCCAAATTGTTAATCAAACCACTCATCTAACGTCATATAAATCAAAATTTACTTGAAACATTTTAGCCTGTTAGCTTTTATTGCTTTCTTCAAATAAGAACTAATATATGTTTATGTTGCGCATGATACTAAGAACCATTGGGTGGAACGGTCATAGCCGTGCTGTATCGTGAATAAAACACAGCTGCTGACCAATCAGAATCCAGGAATGGAACTAACCGTTTTATAATTGCATTTGAAATATATTTAAAAAAACAGCAATTTATAATATTAAAATGAATAATAAAATTGTGGGAAAATCGTGATCTCTATTTGAGGCAAAAAAAATTGTGATTCTCAATTTAATCGTGCAGCTCTACAGACAAACACTAAAAGATTTTTTTTTTGTTTTGATTTGAGCTATTTTTTTTCAGTTATGAATCATGTACATTTACCTGTTATAGTTAAAACTATGCTATTATAATTATAACAATGTTAGTATAACTGGTATGCTATTCGCTCAAAGACACAGATGTAGCATGTTCACTTCTGTGTGTGTTTCAGGTCCGTGTCCCCCCTGTCCAAAGATGGTGAGTGTGTCCTGTCTCTGTGGGAAGTCGTCTCGTGTTCCTCGGCGCTGCAGCTCTAAAGCCTGGAGCTGTGCGAAGATCTGCGGACGGACGCTTCCCTGCCGAATACACACCTGTGCAAACACCTGCCACGCAGGTATCGCACGCATCACACGCATCACACTGACAGATGATTAATTTGAGATGTGTGACGAGTCGAGTCACTCTCTCTCTCTCTCTCTCTCTCGTGGGCAGGTGACTGTGCGTCGTGTCCGAGGGTCAGTCTGCAGATGTGTGCGTGTGGCCAGCAGCGGGCTGAGAGACCATGTGCCAGTCCAGAGTGGCACTGCGACCAGGTGTGTGTGTGTGTGTGTCTCTGTGTGTGTGTGTGTGTGTGTGTGTGTGTGACAGCTGTCTGATCTGTGTGTGTATTTGTGCAGGTATGTGGTCGTCCGCTGTCCTGTGGGAATCACACATGTGAGCGAGTGTGTCACGCAGGTGTGTGTGGAGAATGTCCTCGTGCAGGAAATCGCTCCTGTTCTTGCGGCAAGACAAGTACGTACACACAGACATCAGCATTTAGTTTTTTTTACTTAAAATGGAAGTAAATGGGCGTTAATGACAGAAAAATAATGTTTGTAAATGACACTGCCGTTCAAAAGTTTGGGATCAGAACGTTTTTTATGTTTTTTTAAAGAAAAATCGTCTTTTCTGCTCATCAGGACTGCGTTTGTTTGATTTAAAAATACAGAAAAAAACTGAAATACTGTTATATATTATTGCAATTTGAAATGGTGGTTTTCTATTTTAATATACTTAAAAATGTAATTTATTCCTGTGATGCGCAGCTGAATTTTCAGCATCATTACTCCAGTATTCAGTGTCACATGATCCTTCAGAAATTATTCTAATATACTGATTTATTATCAGTGCTGGAAACAGTTGTGCTGCTTAATATTTTTATTATACAATAAACACTACAGTGTATATTGTTCACAGTCTATAAGTTTGGGGTCAGTCAGTGTTTCCTTTCCTTCTTTCTTTGAAAGAAATTAATGCTCTTATTCAACAAGAATGTGTTAAATTGATAAAAAAAGACTTATATTGTTAGAAAAGATTTCTATTTTGAACAAATGCTGTTCATTTGAACTTTTTATACATCAAAGAACCCTGAAAAAGTATCACAGGTTTACTCCGCCCCAATAAGGCTGCTGG
Organism: Cirrhinus molitorella; assembly: GCA_033026305.1. NCBI lineage: Eukaryota > Metazoa > Chordata > Actinopteri > Cypriniformes > Cyprinidae > Cirrhinus > Cirrhinus molitorella. The sequence goes on from CM065132.1 coordinate 31,207,243, forward strand.
TCCAGACAGGATAAGTTCGAGATTGCTGAGAGCCTGTGCCAGTGAACTGAGTGAGCCATTCAAGAACATCTTTAATCTGAGTTTGGAACTAGGGAAAGTACCTGAACTGTGGAAAACATCATGTCTCATCCCAGTTCCAAAGAAAAATGGCCCAAAAGATCTTAATGACTACAGGCCTGTAGCACTGACGTCTCACATCATGAAGACTTTTGAACGGCTGATTCTTCACCTCCTCAGACCTCAGGTCAGGCATGCACTCGATCCCCTGCAGTTTGCCTACAGACTGAAGGTTGGTGTTGACGATGCCATCCTCTGCCTGCTCCATCAGACCCTCTCCCATCTCGATAAGGGGAATAGTGCTGTGAGAATCATGTTTTTTGATTTCTCCAGTGCTTTCAATACAATCCAGCCCCTCTTATTGAGAAACAAGCTGACTGACATGTTGGTGGATCAAAACTTGGTGATCCGGATCATGGACTATCTCACCAAAAGGCCACAGTTTGTCAGGATAAGAGACTGCAGCTCTGATACCATCTTCAGCAGCACAGGAGCACCACAGGGGACTGTCCTTGCCCCCTTTCTGTTCACTCTATACACCTCGGACTTTACTTACAGTTTGGAGTCAGGCCACATGCAGAAGTTCTCTGATGACACTGCTATTGCGGGGTGTATTAAGGATGGTCAGGAGGATGAGTACAGAAGCCTGGTCACGAATTTTGTAGCGTGGTGTAATCTAAACCAGCTACAGCTGAACATCACAAAAACCAAGGAGATGGTTATTGATTTTCGGCGGCACAGTTCTCCCCTGCTACCTGTCTCCATCGAGGAAGTGGATGTTGAGAGGGTTAGATCATACCGATACTTGGGGCTACAGCTGGATGACAAACTTGACTGGTCAGTGAACACTGACTATCTGTATAAGAAAGGTCAGAGCCGGCTGTTCTTCCTGAGGAAATTGGGATCCTTGAACATCTGTAAAAAGCTTCTGCTGATGTTCTATCAGTCAGTCATTGCCAGTGTGCTTTTCTATGCAGTGGTGTGTTGGGGAGGGATGCCAAGCGATTGGAGAAGGTGGTCAGGAGATCTGGTTCAGTGGTTGGTGTGGAGCTGGACTCTCTCAAGGAAGTGGTGGAGAGGAGGACACTAAATAAAATGCTGTCCATCATGGCCAATCCTGACCACCCAATGTACACAGTTTTCAGTAAACAGAGGAGTGTGTTCAGTGGAAGACTTCTGTCACAAAGTTGCTCAGCAGAGAGATTTGGGAAATCTTTTGTCCCCAGAGCCATTCGGCTCTTCAGTACCTCTCTTCAGGGACGTGGTAATGTGGACTGGGAGATATAGCCAATGTTCATGTGCTATACATTGAGAATTTGTTGGATTTATGGTCTGCTCAGTTATTCTCACTTTTTGCATATTTTGCCAGTATAAAAAGTTTCAATTCCATAGACATTTGCATACGGCTTTTTGCTTTTTGTACAATTAAGTAAACATTTGCACAACTGACTATTGCACTATCACTTGCCACATATTAATGCACATCAATGTTGGGCTACAATTAATCATCTTAATTTATTTAATTTTTGGTCAGTTCAAAACACTAATCTGTTCATACTGACTGTATGTAAATATTTAAGGTGTTTATAATGCTATATCTTTATTCTTTGTTTATATTGATTATGTGTATACACATGGTGTAATTTATAATCTGTTATCTATCTTTTGTTACTGTCTTTACTGCTGCTGGATACCTGGAATTTCCTTCGGGATTAATAAAGTATTGAATGAATGAATGAATGAATAAAATATTAAGCAGCACAACTGTTTCCAACATTGATAATAAAAGTAATAAATCAGTATATTAGAATGATTTCTGAAGGATCATGTGACACTGAAGACTGGAGTAATGATGCTGAAACTTTAGCTGCGCATCACAGAAATTTGTATTTTGAACCATATTAAAATAGAAAACTATTATTTTGAATTGCAATAATATTTCATAATAGTACTTTTTTTTCTGTATTTTTGATCAAACGAAAATGGAATTTTGATCAGCATAAGGGACTCATTTTACAAATCTTACTGATCCCAAACTTTTGAATGGCAGTGTACTTAAACCAATTAACAGTTAAAGTTTTAATTAGTAGAATCAAGCTGGCATATAAAATCATATTTATCACATTTTTAAATTAAAATGTGTTAAAATGTGCAAATGAAATTCAAATGTGTTAAAATGTGCACCCAGTTGCACCCACTCCGCTGTGTTTCATTCAGTGCTGTGTTTGTTCAGAGAGCATGTTGCCTTGTACGGTTGATGTGCCCACCTGCGGAGACACCTGCGGGAAGAAACTGGATTGTGGTTTACACACCTGCTCAATGCGCTGCCACAGAGGAGCCTGTGAGACCTGCCGACAGGTACACACACGAGCCCTAACATTTGCGAGGTTTATTACTGGGGGTGCACCGGTAGGATGTTTTTCTGGCCAAAACTGATTTGAACAAACATTTGCCTGATTCCAATACTGATATTAGTCAATTGCATAAGGCTTACTTTTTTTTCTTAGGAGCACAGTCAAACTTTTAGGTAAGGGTGCTCCGATCAGGATTTTTAAAGCCGATCACCGATTACAGGAAGCAGTATCTGCCGATCCGATCACCGATACCGATCTTTTTTTTTTAAAGCCTTCTTTTTATCATGTAGAATTATTTATGGTGATACTCTCCAATCAGGATTTTTAGACATTTATTCAGGGACTCAATTGGTTTTTTGTTTTTGTTTTTCTCTAAAAATAGGGGAATTCGCCCTTTTAGTTATTAATTTGAGGGATGAAGGGGGGCTTTTTTTTTTTTTTTTTTTTTACATTTTTCTAAAATATATATTTATCTCACTTAAATGTTTGATCATGCAGTGAATGTTTTTTATAATTGTGCAACTATTGCACTTTAGCTTACACACAGCTCAATCCTGATTTCCACAAACATTGTTACTGAAAAGGCTTTTTCAGCATTGTGATTCTTTTATTACACAGTACAGTAATCTTTCATGTTTAAATGCAATAAATATAAGCAACACATGTAACAGTGCTTTTTTACTTTTGCATTTACTTTCAGATTTATATATTAAGTTGCTCAAGCAAGTGGCAAAACATTTAAACTACTTTTTTTTGTTCTTTTCCTACCTAGTGCCATCTATGATTGCCTTGCTTATCTAAAAGTGCTCCTTTCCTTTAAACCTAGCCGAAAACCAACATGTGTTAACTGTGAAACACAGCTGACTTTATTTATATGCATTTATGGTGTAAATATGACGTTTTCGTGTCAACTCTTGTTCATATTTACCGCAAACAATGGCTGTCGCTTTAATCCAGACTCTGCGAAAATGATCTCTGACGCACCGCTCCTTAAACGCACTGCCAGACCGCAACCGTGCGCAGCTTGAACGCTTTAATCCATGAACATGAACGCGGGAGAAAAATACGCACCGCAAACGGAGATGTGAAGCTGGCGTTATGTGTGTGCGCTTTGAGTGCTCATAATAGTCAACTGTGCAGCGTTATAGTCAGACGCGATGTGCTGATTGGAAGCCATTTGCGCACTTTGAGAGAGAAATAGAAAGAGCACGCGGTCATTCACTCGCGCTGTTTGTGAAATTACAGCTCATATAAGGTTTTCATTTAAGCTGTTTAATGAACAAATATGAATTGTTCCTCACCGTCAGCATTACAATTGTTTTACCCGCCGGACAGAGACTGAGACAGGTCCACTGAATGTTGTGACAAACCTCTCACGGCAGGCGCGTCATCAGATCGGTTTATTTGATCGGCCTTTTTAGAGACCACCGATCAAACATCCCAAAGCTATTATCAGCCGATAGTGATCGGTAACCAATCAATCGGAGCACCCCTACTTTTAGGAGCACCTTCTAATAAATAATCTGAAAATTTGCCTTCCCTTTTCGAAGTGATATTTGACTCCTTAAAGTGATTTACAGGGAAATTTAGTTTTTACCTTTTGTAATGGCATTTTTGGCAGCTTTTATTAAAAATGTCATCTTTTATTTAATTTTTCTAAAAAAATGAAATTTTTAAAGCTTTTTAACAATTTCTGATTAAAGCAACAGAATCAGAACAAATATAATAAGAATACATTGTCAGTCTAAATGTATTTGTACTACAGAGGTGGCACAGAAGAACACAAAAGTGGCTTGTAGGTGTATTTGCATATGTTTTAATGAGGCTCAAGTGGCAAGAGTGCAAACATTTTGAATACAGAAATATTAAATGATTTAAATAACTTAAAAGACACTTTAAAAATGAAACTAACTCTGCCAGTAGGTGGCGGCAAGTCACTGATTTAATTACTGAATCATATCATTCATTTGATTCGTTCGAATCAGACTTCTTTCAGACCATTTTTGACAACTAAATACAGCAAAATCGGCCAATAGTGTTATAGTCAGACAATGTAAGTGACTTAATATTAACTTCTTGTTATTGAACTGTTGTATTAAATCAATATCTCGTCTACAAACTCCCTTAAAAATCATTAAATCACAAAGTTCCATTATAATCAAGGAAGCTCTCTACACTGCATACTGAATCTCTTATTAAACATGTTTTTTTATTGAGAGAAACAAACTAAATAACAGTACAATTTTCAAGAAAATAGTTTAACCTATATTCCCACCCTCAGCATCCATATTTTCAGTTAAACAGGGTAAAATAAAAAAAAAAAAAAAAAATGAATAAATAAAAAAAAAAAAAGCAACATTTACACATGGGCTAAAAGAGACAAATATTCTCATATCACATGTGAGTACATCATATTAACATCAATCCCCAGATTGAGAGGAATCCAACATTCCTTGTATCTCTATTTCGTTGTTTTAAGAAATTTTCATAAAAAGATCCCATATTTTATAGTAATCTTTAAGTTTACCCTTAATGCTGTATGTCAGTTTTTCAAGGGCAATACAGTGTGATAAATCTTTTAACCAAAGACCAATTGATGGGCCTTCTATTTTCTTCCAATAGAATGCAATTGACCATCTTGCAAGTACTAAACAAATGTCAAACATATTAATTTGGTGTTTTGATACTGATATATCAACAGGAAATAGACCTAATACACATATTTCAGGAGTTTCTGGCATTGGTTTTGAAATAATTGAAGAGATTAATATTATCACTTTTTGCCAGAATGCCCGCATACTGAATCTCTTATTCACACCTTTGTTCATGAAAGAATTTGTGAGGTATGTCTGTGATTCATTACTCGACGCTGCAAAAACACGTAGAAACCTTTGAAGTGCTCCTCAGAAAACACAAATATGCTGCTCACTGCTGCTCCAAAATATTTTTCATAGTTGCACGCAGTAGTTTTCATTCGCAAATGTGACTGAAATGGTCGCACTGCAGAGCCCTGTTAAGTAATATTAGGTAGGGCTTGGATATTAATCGATAATGATAATTATTGCACGATATGAATTTCCTCGATAAACAACGTGTGTGTGTGTGATTGTGTTAGAAATGTGGCTATATTTGTGTTGAAATTTTATTAAATTATTAATGCAGACATGTATTAAATGTATTGAAGGAGGAGTAATGGAATATAATTACAGTATTGTTTGTGATTAAGCTATAGCGCTTATGCATTTATACTAAATGTATTTAGACTACGGTTTTCATACAAATATCTAGGGTCTATATTGCATTTTTAACATTGGTATAGACCCTTTTTCTGTTAGTAAACATCGTCACGTTTTTTCTGTGGGCACATCTATAGAGAAACTCACATTCATCTAATCATGAAGAAGTATATATATTTCAATTTCAGCAGGCAACACTCTTTACAGCTAACTTACATGAGAGTGAACTGGGTCAAAATACAAGAAAATGTTAAATATTAATATATTATTTGAAGATGGATGTATTATGTGGGCCTAATGGCCAAATAGCTATTTTAAAGTATATATCTTCTGTAAATGATGTAAGTTTACAGTGACATTTCAGTACTTTTACATTACTTACATACCGTTCATTTAATGTAAGATGTATATTTTCTAGAAATAACAAATCCATAAACTGCTCATTTTGAACTTTCTGTATTTGGTTATTCTTTCTTACCAAGGTCTTAAAAAATTCCAGCACCAATCAATCACAACGATGTATTTACAATTACAGATGATTCAGCATATAAATCTTCAGTTTGCTGTTTTACACACAGACATTATTTTATACATGACATAGCCAGGGATGCATCAGAAATCTTTAAGTGCTTAACATAAACCATAATAATTGTATAATAATAAGTGTGTCCTGCAAACGTGAGCATTTTTGACGGTCGTATCTGTCCAGTCCTTTCGTTTTATTGTGTTTAACCATAGCCGTCGTCTGTTTTTTTTTTTTTTTTTTTTGTCTGGCAGCAGGTATGTGATTTAAAATTTCGGGTTGAAGCCTGTCTAAGGTCGATTCTGTAATACAACATCACAACAAGATGATAGTTTAAGCCGAATCTGTGCTGGTTTGTCCGCCTCCAGTTTTCCCTTTGTTTTGCCTCCAGCTAGCGCTGTGACATAATCAGGACTTCGGCAATAAAAGGGTCTATTGAGGAGCTATATTTGTGGTTTTAACTGTTATTATCATGATAATGGAACAGCAATGGTTATTTATTTATTTATTTTTTTTTAAATTAAGTATAATTAAATTTCACCAATGAGACTGCTAAAATTTTTACACATATTACTGATTTTGACAATGAACATAAGTCTACATCTGCATTCTAAATCAAGCTACTATCAAATGTGTATTTCTAAGAGACAAATAATAATAATAATAATAATAATAATAATAATAAATTATTATTATTATTACATGCAGAACTAAGGAATTCTTTTTTTTTTACTAAGATACTTATTTTGTTAAGGAAAAATGGCTGGAAAAAGTGTGAAGAATTAAAAAAACAAGAAGTGTTTGTCATTTTCTGAGCATAAAGAATATTTTAAAGTCACATTTAACTGTGTTTTTTTACAACTTTTACATTGCAGCAAAAATCTGCCTTTTAAACTATAAATAAATAAAAAATTGACATTTTTCATAATTATAGATATCAACTGATATGAAAAAAAATTGTGATAATTTTTGGGCCATATTGCACAGCCCTAATACCAGGTAATAACGTTATTTAAAAAAAAAAAGTAAGTATTTTTTCAAGATATTCAAAAAAAAAAAAAAATTCTACTCCTATAAATGTTTTGAGAGAAAAAAACAGCCTAAATTAGTAGTCTGTGCATTGCATTTTATTATTACATTAAGAAATAGCGCAGGAAAAAATACCCTAACCCTAAAATACCAGTAAATAAAGCTACATATTTACACGCATTACAAACACAATTAGGCTATTTTATTTCCCCTCTCTCCACAACAAATTCTCTAAAGTTAACAGTATTTAGACTAAATATAAACACTAAGCCAAAACTAATTCATTTAAAAACAAAAGCAAATAAGCAGTGTGACTTTCTATATTTCTTGAACTGTATTTTATTTTGATAATGATCATATCAAAATAACATGTATACATAATTATATATAACATTTCTGTAATATAAACACTACTAGTCAAAAGTGTTTTTTTTTGTTTGTTTGTTTGTTTTTAAGAATTCTCTACTGGTCACCAAGCCTGCATTTATTTGTCCCATACAGCAGATATATAGAAAATAATACTTTTATGTTTTAAATTGACCAAAAATGATAATAAATAGATTGGTAATGCTACAAAAGGATTTAAATGCTGTTCTTCTGAACTTTCTATTCATCAAAGAAACTTAAAAAAATTCTACTCGGCTGTTTCCAACATAATAATAATAATAATAATAATAGATGTTTTTAAGCAGCAATCAGAATATTAGAATGATTTCTACACTCAAGACTGGAGTAATGATGCTTTGAAATCATGAATAAATTACATTTTGAAATAGCTTATTCAAATAGAAAACACTTATTTTAAATAGTAAATACATTTCGCAATATTACTGCTTTTGCTGTATTTTGGATCACATAAATGCTGGCTTGGTGAGCAGAAGATACTTCTATATAAAAATTAAAAATCTTACTGTTCAAAAACTTTTGTCTAGTAGTGTGTATATATAGGCAACTTTATTTTTTCTCTTATTTCTATCTTTTAATTGGCTAAGAAATCAGATACACTGCTGGACAATAGCCGATAATAATGATTTGTTTATATACTACAAACATATTTTTGTTTTCATTTTTATCACATAATAAGGCAGAATATTTTCTAGACTGTAATAAATGCTGTCAATTAGCACTGCATTGTTTATATACTTTATTTATTACCTGAAGATGACTTGGAAAAACACAAATAAATCATATATTGTTGCAATCGTGTGTTTAATGTCTTCATGTTTCCAAACGTTCGTGTTTTTCTGTGAAAACAACTGTTTTCATACAGAGATAGCTGGGCGCTTTTGTCCATATTAGGGATTTCCTTGTAGGACTTTCTGCAGGAGAGCGCCCTCCGGCTTCGAGGATGAATGAAACACACACTGCATGAGTGTTTAGCTCCTGATGTTCATATCGCCTCATTCTGGGTACGAATAAAACAACAGGTCATGCACAGACTATCCTCTTTCAATTTAAATCTATATTTATTCACACCATCCATTGAAAGCCTCTATACGAAGTTATCTAATCTAATCTGCGCCCCTGCTATATCCTACCATTTTTGCTGGTTTCAAACACACAAAAAGATGCATATTACCTGCCATTCATTTTCACTAAAGTATAAATGATGCTTGGCAGTTTGTGACGCCAGGGCTTTGCCACCTATGATGAATTTTACAGCTGAGCATGAGCATTTCACTTGCTGGATGTGTCAGCATCATATTTGACAAACTATATTTTGTACAGATTTTTTCTTGTTTTGTTTTGACAAGTATTTAATTATTTTACCCAGAGAAAAACATTGGATTATGCAATAGACATGCAACTCATTGTCTCTATGCATTTAATCACTAAACCATTGGTAACAGCCATTTTAATGATATTACCGATATGCCGATGGCTTTAAAATAATCGAAAAATCTGCCAGTAAATATCAGTGGCCAATACATCGGTGCATCCCTTGTTATTACTCAGAGATGTTGTTTCACTGACTGTCCTGGAACTGTGTTATTTTTAGAGGTGTGATGATACACTGGTGCCATGTTTTGGTTCAATACACAATACTAACCTCACCAGTGATCCTCTCTGGCGCTAACTAATGTGTTCTGGGACTGATCCTGATGATGTTAGTAGGCTCTGATAACAGGATTGACTTTCCTGGCATTCCAGCCCTGGCTTGTGTTTGCAAAGAAAGTAACAGTTTTTAAAGCCCAGTGTGAATGTAGATTCAGATCAGAGTGAAATTAACCCCTGTGTGTCTGTGTCTGTGCAGGAGGTAGAAAAGACGTGTCGATGCGGCCGCTACAGTAAACTCTTGCCCTGTCATAAGGAATATCTCTGTGAGTCCAAGTGCAACAAAACACGGACTTGCAGCCGACATCAGTGCAAGAGAAAGGTTTGTGTGACACACACACTTCATCTTTTTGACACACATGAGTGTGTCTCATTCACACCTCACATCCACTTGCAGCACTGAGTCACACACACCTGTGTTTGTGTGTCACTGATTGTGTGTGTGTGTGTGTGTGTGTGTTTGCAGTGTTGTCCAGGGAACTGCCCTCCGTGTGACATGAGCTGCGGTCGAACGCTGGGCTGCAGGAACCACAAATGCCCATCCGTGTGCCACCAAGGTGAGCACTGATACACACTGATTTATGAACACACGTGTGCAGTTTACGTGCTCAATGACACGTCGGCACACCCTGATCGCCTCATGACCGCGTTTACATGCTTTCCTGTGTTTGGAGGTTCCACCACATCAAGGCTGAGTAGATGTTTGCATTAACAAGCAGGAGTTAGTAGGGCGGGGCATTGAGACAAATTTGATTCAGTTCAATTTCTATTCACAAGCATGTGATTTGATGCAATTTCCTACATCGTCCTAGGGGTGAGCGATATACAGTTGTGCTCAAAAGTTTACATACCCCTTGCAGAATCTGCAAAATGTTAATTATTTAACCACAATAAGAGGGATCATATAAAATGCATGTTATTTTTTATTTAGTACTGTCCTGAATAAGACATTTCACACAAAATACATTCACATATAGTCCACAAGAGAAAACAATAGTTGAATTTATAAAAATGACCCTGTTCAAAAGTTTACATCCCCTTGATTCTTAATACTGTGTTGTTCCTGAATGACCCACAGCTGTTTTTTTTTTTGTTTTTTTTAGTGATTCTTTGGTTTTCCAGCATTTTTGTGTATTTGAACCCTTTCCAACAATGACTGTATGATTTTGAGATCCATCTTTTCACACTGAGGACAGAAGGTTCAAAAACTTTTGAACAGAATGGAAATGTGTACATTTTGCCTAAATATCATATTTTTTTCATTTAGTGCTGCCCTTCAGAAGCTACAGATACTTGCATGTTTCCCAGAAGACAAAATTAGTTACATTTACCATGATCTTCACATTTCAAAAGTTTTCACCCCCGGCTCTTAATGCATGTTTTTTCCTTCTGGAGCATCAGTGAGTGTTTGAACCTTCTGTAATAGTTGCATATAAGTCCCTCAGTTGTCCTCAGTGTGAAAAGATGGATCTCAAAATCATACAGTCATTGTTGGAAAGGGATCAAATACACAAAAATGCTGGAAAACCAAAGAATTTGTAGGAGCTGAAGAATTTTTCTGATGAACAGCAGACAGTTTAACTGTTCAGGACAAACAAGAGACTCATGAAGAAAAAAAACACAGCTGTGGGTCATTCAGGTAACAGCACAGTATTAAGAATCAAGGGGATGTAAACTTTTGAACAGGGTCGTTTTTATAAATTCAACTATTGTTTTCTCTTGTGGACTATATGTGAATGTCTTTTATGTGAAATATCTTATTCAGGACAGTACTAAATAAACAATAACATGCATTTTATATGATCCCTCTTATTTTGGTTAAACAATTAACATTTTGCAGATCCTGCAAGGGGTATGTAAAGTTTTGAGCACAACTGTATATCGTATAATTTAGTAAGTACACATTTAGAGTGCGTTCTTTCACTCCATGATTCAGTCTATTAAAATGCATTTAGAATGATCACAAAATTCAAGATATGGGGGCAGAATATTAAGAAGTTAATATTAAAATACTTTGGTTTTAGACAGCGTATTTCCTGTTTTTGCTTAATTTCGCCAACAAAAATCATTCCAGACACAGCCACAGTACTGTTGTGTTTCTGAGCAATATGACAGTTAGGGCTGTCAAATGATTAATTGCGATTAATCGCATCCAAAATAAAAGTTTGTTTACATACTATATATTTGTGTACTGTGTATATTTATTATGTATATATAAATACAAACACATGCATGTATATATTAAGGAAAAATATTTTAGATTTCTATTTAAAGTGTTTATATTTATTTATAATCTAAATTGTATACAGGTGTAAATATATATATACATATAAATATTTTGTTTTAATATATGCATGTATGTTTGTGTATTTATATGTACATAATAAATATACAAAGTAAACACACATATAGCATGTAAACATAAACTTTTATTTTGGATGCGATTAATCACGATTAATCAGTTGACAGCCCTAATGACAGTGTTTAGTTTCTGAATGAATCAACCACTTAAATGATTCGGTTCAATCGCAAAGACTCGCTTATTATCAGCGACTTGCTGACACCTACTGGCACTTTTAATTTCACATTTGAAGCATCTTTTCATTTTTAAAATAATTTCAAATATAGCTGCATTTACATGTATAAATGCCATTGTATATGCAACTTCTCATGAATTTTGTTGATAGTGATTTCATTTGGTTAGTAACACCCTAAATGTATTATAATTGACTGATTAAATGTAAGAATTGGACTCAAAAGATGATGCACCACTAGAAAAAAAATGGCGTATAAAGGTAAAAATGCTCATAAAAGGTAAAAATCTATTTAAACTTTTATGAAAAGAATAATTTTTATCACTGTTGTGAACTGAACAAACAGAATATGAAGACAAACTTTAGTTTTTGATATTCAGCACTGTAATCCTTAAACACAATAACACACACAGCAAAATATTGTCTAATTACCATTATCGATAAAATCCCTGAAAATATCGAGATGATATTTTTTGTCAATATCACACACCTATACATCGTCCTGCATCGCTGCGATGTAGAACGATTTTGAAGTTGGAGGAGAAAATAAGATGTGACTTTTTCAACATGAGTACACAGAGTACACATGCGCATCACAGGTTAAAAAGTATATCATTCTATTTTTTTTTTTTTTTTTAGAAAATAGTTACAGCGTAGATCACAGCACAGATTGATTCTTGGGATTTCAGAATCAGTATCGGCTCATCAAAATGAGAATTGATTAAAGTTGTGAAATCTGTATTTTCAGCCCAGCTGTAGGAGTTCGTGTTCGTAATCTCACAATCTCTTGGCTCTTTAATTTTTCCGAACGCGTTTCGTTCTCACACATAACGGCTGACCCGCGGCCGGCGGGAGCGTTTCCTGTGACCAGCGGGAGCGTTTCCTGTCCTGAGGGCAGACGGGAGTGTTTATGCCGCTCTCGTGTGGGAGTTTGATTGGCTCGTGTTGGTCCAGAACCGCTTCCTGTCTGCCGGTTATCGGCGCGGTCAGAGTCCAGTACGTCTGCGTGAATGAACTGACCTTTCTCAGAGCAGAAGTGTGTGTGTGTTTGCTAAAGGTAATGGAGGATAGAGGTTATCACGCACTGACGAATTGTCCGCGCTCTCCTTCGCTTGCTGTGTGCCAAATGCAAATGTGTGTCTCCGACAACAATGTTATCTGGCGAACGGCTGCTATCTCCGCGTGCGCCTCTGATATCCAAATGTCAGCCGTCTCTTCTTGGCGAAGCCTGATTTCTCACAGCTGTAGCTGATGTCAGGAGACATCAAACATCTGTGTGTGTGTGTGTGTTGCAGGCAGCTGTTACCCGTGTCCTGAGATGGTGGAGGTGCGGTGTGATTGTGGCTCGACTGTGATCTCGGTGCCCTGCGGGAGAGAGAGGAGCACCAGACCCCCGCGCTGTAAGGAGCTCTGCAGGTACGCACGCGTCTTCAGTCCGCTTCTGTCGTGTCGAATGACGTCATAAGAAGACGTTTGCTTCTCTCTGAAGGAAACCGCCGTCGTGTCATCACTCATCTCAGGAGAAGCACAGGTGTCACTTCGGCCCGTGTCCGCCCTGTAAGCAGCCCTGCATGCGGCCGTTATCCGGCTGTGTCCATCTCTGTCCGGCTCCGTGTCACGACCAGGTGCTGGTTAAAGCCGCTGACCGGGTACGACGCTCGCCTCGTATCTTAATTTCTCTGTCATACTGAAAACATACTGCATTTAAGTTGCACTGAGGTCCACCTATAATGTAAGCCAGATTGTGATGTCAAAAAAACATCATCATTAAGAAGCAACAGACATGTTCTCTGCTGTTTTTGAGACTCTCTTTAAAACAGGCTGTTTTGATAGACGTGTTGCATTTAAAGGAGAAGTCTTCCACAACAAAAATTTAGAGATGTACTCACCCCCTTGTCATCCAAGATGTTCATGTCTTTCCTTCCAAAGAAATGAGGTGTTTTGAGGAGAAGATTTTAGGATTTCTCTCCATATAGTGGACTTCTATGGTGCCCCCGAGTTTGAACTTCCAAAGTGCTGTTTAAATGCAGCTTCAAAGGGCTCTAAACGATCCCAGCCACAGAATAAGGGTCTTATCTAGCAAAATGATTGGTTATTTTCTTTAAAAAAAATGTACAATTTATATACTTTTTAACCATAAATGCTCATCTTGACTTGCTCTGCCTGAATTCTTGTTTTTTCCGGTTCAAGTCAGTTAGGGTATGTCAAAAAACTCCCATCTAATTTTCTCCCTGAACGTCAAAATTGTCCTACATTACTTTTTTTGTAAAGGGCATTTGACCTTCCTTGCATTCTAACTTTGTAAACACTTCAGTACTTCTGCAGCGCTGAAGGATGATTTTGAAAAAAAAAATTGAGATGCGAGTTTTTTTGACATACCCTAACTGTCTTGAACCAGAAAAAAACAAGAGTTCAGGCAGAGCAAGACAAGATGAGCATTTGCAGTTAAAAAGTATAGAAATTGATAGATAAAAAACGATCAGCTGGGATCGTTTAGAGTCCTTTGAAGCTGCACTTAAACTGCATTTTGCAAGTTCAAACTCGGGGCACCATAGAAGTCCACTATATGGAGAGAAATCCTGAAATGTTTTCCTCAAAAAAACATATTTTCTTTACGACTGAAGAAAGAAAGACATGAACATCTTGGATGACAAGGGGATGAGTAAATTATCTGTAAATCTTTGTTTTGGAAGTGAACTTCTCCTTTAAGACCTGGAAGTCAACACCCACTGCTGTGATTGGCTGACAGTTTTGCATATTAAAATAACAGATGGACGCTGCTCTGATGTACTGTGCAAAACAATATGGGTCATCTTGGCCAAAAACATAAATTCCTAGTACATGTGATAGTTTGATCATTTAATTTGTTATATGTTTTCAAATATGATTCTAATTGCGTTTCAGTTTTTATTGTGTGATCTCACAGCCGTGTGTCAGATATCACTGCTAAAACTGTCGTTTTGTGATCTGCAGGCCACGCTGGCCGGTCCATGGGAACAACCCTCAACTCCTGCGTTTGTGCGAACGGCTCTACCATGTCCGTCCTGCATGGTGCCCATCCCAATGTAAGTAAACACACAAACACACACAGAGAGAGAGTCACTGAAGGTGTAGCTGCTGTGTATTTGTAGGAGCGCTGGGGAAGCGTGATTTTGGCAGTGTGTGTTGTTGCTGTTGTAGGGATTTCCGCACATGTGGTTAACACACTCTGGTCAGTTGTAGCCAAAAGTGTGTGAGTGTATGTGAGGTAGTTTCAAGCAACTCTACATCTTCGTGTGTGTGAGTGTCTTTATAGTGAGTCCAGCTGCAACAGATGATGTCATTGTGTGTCCTGCTGCTGTAAATGACAACATTGTGTGTGTATTGTTTTTCTCTACAGAGCCTGTCTGGGAGAACATGAGGTGAACACACACACACATACACACACACACACACACACAGACCAGCGCGTCTGGTTAATTTCACACTGCAGCTGATAAGCTGGATCTTGCGTTCTTCAGATTAAACTGAAGGTCAAACGATTCCAGAGCTGAAAGTCAAGCTGGAGGCGATGACTTGTGTTTGTTAACACTCACTCAAACTCACATGATATACAGCTGACTTACTTAAAGGATTACTCCACTTCCAAAATACAAATTTCCTGATCATTTACTCGCCCGCATGTCGTCCAAGATATTCATATTTAAGAAATTCAGTTCTTTTTGAGAAAAACATTGTAGGACAAATTTGAAGTTGTAGGAGAAAATGAGTTTTTCCACTAACCCTATACGATCTATACAAGACCAGCATTTGAGGTTAAAAAGCATATCATTTTTAATTTTATTTATTAATTTTTTCAAATAACCAATTGTTTTGCTACATAAGACCCTTATTTCTCGGCTGGGATCGTTTAGAGTCCTTTGAAGCTGTGTTAATTTTGACAGCAAATGTTGATTTAGTTTTAGTCATAGTCTTTTGACTAAAATGCCGTTTAGTTTTAGTCATCTGAATTGTTTTTAGTTTTAGTCGACTAAATGTCAAACAATTTTAGTTGACTAAATCTACGGTACATTTAGTCGGCCAAAATTGAATGGGTTTAGTTACAGTGTAATGCATTTATTAAACATTTCTCTAAAATGACGAAACTCATTATATAGGTTTCATATTAAGGTTTTATAATGATAGACTTGATAATGATAATGATAGATTTAACTGCTGGAACCACTTATCATAAAGAAACAAGAACAAGGTCTTCGTTTTAATGAAATGGCTATAAAGGCTGGTTATGCATTCTTTATAACAACTTTATTACCACATTCTTCATTCTTTTGAGCAGACATTTATTTATATAAATAAAATTAGATTCATCTTTATTAGGGCTACTAAAGTGACTCAGTTAAGAGCAGTGAGTGATGTTCTTTCTTTCTTTTGTTACTTGTTTAACACCAGTGCCACAGACAATAGCAACTAAATTAGGCCTCTGTCCCTTTAAAACCGAACACACGGATGCAATGTACTGATAGTCTCCCAATTGTTTACATTCACCTGTAAGTGAAGATGTAACCGAGTGCGTTTACGTGAATACTCATCAAAACGGACAATTTGACATCACTTTTGTGTATTTCTCCGTTCATGAAATGCGCAAAAGAGTATCTTACTCGTGTGCTAAAAAAAATTTGAGCGAATTGAGTTCTCCTTTGCATTGTCAAAATGTATTCATATGTCTGCTCTCCTCTTGCTCCCAGATACTGGCATTTTTTAACGTTTTATGAGACGTGCAGCAAATGCATGCTAGCTTATGTCCCGCCACATAGATCAATAGGCTTTAATGAAGTTCAAGTGTACGCATCTAACCTCTTTACAGTGCAGCAGATTCATTCCTAAATCATCCCCTTGCTAACATTTTCGTCTCGTTTTTATTCGTTGACAAAAATGTCAATAGATATTCGTCATAGTTTTTTCAAAACAAGTTTTCATCTCGTTGATGAAAATTATGATCAGTGAAATTAACACCGCTTCGAAGCTGCACTTGAAATTCCATTTTCAACCTTCAGTCCGTTGAGCACCATTGAAGTCCACTATATGGAGAAAAATCCTGGAATGTTTTTCTCAAAAAATGTCATTTCTTTGCAACTGAAGACAGACAGACATGAATTTCTTGGATGACGCTACATTCCCGCAGTGAAATCAAATGACTCTGAATCATCTAGAGCTGTGTGTGTGTTGAAGGTGAGTCCGGTTCCGTGTCACGCTCGAGGGCCGTTTTCCTGCGGTCGGTCGTGTGGACGGACTTTAGCGTGTGGTAACCATTCGTGCAACTTGGATTGCCATCGTGTGACCGCTGTGCCAAACTCTGACGAAACTAAGGTAGGTCACATGACCTTCTGACCCCTGTTGCCACGAGCTGTGTTCTCACAATGACTGGCTTTCTGTTTATTGTGTGTGTCTCTCTCTCTCTCTCTGTATATATGTGTGTGTAGGCCGGTCCAGAGTGTGAGCAGTGTGAGGAGGGTTGTTCGAAGCCCCGTCCCGCCGGCTGTCCTCACCCGTGTGCCCTGCCCTGTCATCGTGGTGTCTGTCCTCCCTGTGGGCTGATGGTCCGCCAGCGCTGCCACTGCAAGATCTCCAGCCTGTACATCGAGTGTGTGTGAGTGACTCGTCTGCGGCTTTCGGCTGTTGGCCTGTTTGAAAAGTCGTTGTTGATAATATCGCTTATTGAACATGTTCAGTGATGGATGTGTGTTTTGTAGGAAGTTCACATCTGCAGATGAACAGGGCAAACAGCTGCTGAGCTCCTGTCAGAATCAGTGTCCAAAACAGGTCTGAAATACTCGATTGTGTGTCATTCTGTGTGATTTCAGGAAGAGTTGAATTAGGGCTGTGCAATTAATTCAATTTCAAGCTTCAAAGGATTATGAAAATGCAATGACTGAGATAAAACGATTATTGCTCCTGAATCTGCCCCCTTTGGTTCACTTTTGCACCTCCATAAAAAGCTTAATTTCACATTCAAATCAGTAAAATCATAACGTGACTTGCATAAAATGGGACGTGCTTGATTTATTACTGTTTATGTGATGTCGTGTTTTTAAAAGTACTAAAGATAATTTGCACTGTTTATGCATTGAGAGACAGAACTGAACACGGACTTACTTGAACGTTTAGCTATTGTTTCAGCTATTAAAATAGTTACGTTTTGTATGTAATGGCAAAGTGATTAGGCTTCATTTAGTTTTATTATTAATAAATAAATAAATAATTTGTTGGAAGGTTTTTTTTTTTGTTCGTTAAATGTAAGTTTTTTTTTTTTTTAAAGTAACGAACAGCAGCCAGAAGAAGACTGTTCATAGTCTGTTTGATCAATTTGCCTCCTCAGATCTATAGATATAAAACAGTTGGTTTAAACGTTAAACCTAGATAAATGTGCGCTATTAGGCATTGTTTGTGCGGAGAGTGGAAGCTAAAGCCGCTTTGCAGGACATGGAGGCGCCAGAGCGATCACTTGCATTATTTTTTCAGTAGAAACAATTTCAAATTATTCATTATTTATTTTTTGCCAGTGCTTTGTGGCAAGTTTCAGCCTATTGCTTGAACGCGAAGCTGCACTGAAGGTGCTGCTGCTGCTGAGACACTAAACGCCGTCTGAGCCAGTCTCAAAAGCAAAAGTGAGCCTCACTAGGGCGGCAATTTTTTTATCACCATAATTGATGTATGTCTAAAATATGAAAATAAGGAGAAGCCTAAAACATGCCTAATGCCCGCCTGCATCTGAACCCTTACGTGAAAATTGGCCGAAGCCTGGCCTTAAGGGCTTACAAAAATGGGCTGAAATGCAGGGCTCTAATTAATCATATACAGTTCCAGACCCGCTCATAATCTTGTTAAATAATCATGATTACATTATTGACCAAAATAATCCTAAATTGAATCATTGAGTCAGACTAGGAATGTTTCGTAGTGTTTGTTCTGTTGTAGGCGTGTGTTAATTGCTCGTTAATGGCTGTGTGCAGCTGGGATGTGGGCACCGCTGTAAGCTGCTGTGTCACCTGGGCGAGTGCGATCAGAGCTGCAGTCAGCGAGTGAAGCTCAAGTGTCCCTGCAAGAGGATCAAAAAGGTACAAACGCTGAGAACGAAGGCGTCACAGCACACGGTACATGACAGCGCCACAGTTCGCTTCCATAAGCAGAGACATAAGCGTTTGTGATTGAGTTTGTCTGTACTGCAGCGTTTTGTCTTCACACAGACTCCTTTACAGCGCTGATATAATGTCTGTGGTCAGGTGATGGATTTAAACAATTACTCCACTTCCAGAATAAATATTTCCTGATAATTTACTCACCCCTATGTCATTCAAGATGTTCATGTCTTTCTTCAGTCGCAAAAAACTTCCAAAATGCAGTTTAAATGCAGCTTCAGAGGGCTCTAAACAATCCCAGCCGAGGAAGAAGGGTCTTATCTAGTGAAATGATCAGTTATTTTCTAAAAAAAAAAGAAAATAATAATTACAATTTCTATACTTTTTAACCTCAAATGCTGGTCTTTTCTGTTTCTGTGATAGAAAAACTCACATCTCATTTCACAATTTCGCTGTTTTACCTTTTTTGTAAAGAGCACTTGACTTTTTTTTGCATGTTCACTTTACAAACAGTGGGTTGGTACCTTTGCAGTGATGTAGGGTGATTTTGAAGTTGGACGAAAAAATGAGATGTGAGTTTTTGGACATACTGGAGTACACAGAGTACACATGCGCAACACAGAGATAGACAAGACCAGCATTTGAGGTTAAAAAGTTTAAAAATATACATTTTTAATATTGTTTTGATAGATAAGACCATTATTCCTCAGCTGTGATCGTTTAGAGTCCTTTGAAGCTGCACTGAAACTGCATTTATAACCTCCAATCCATTGAGCACCACTGAAGTCCACTATATGGAGAACAATCCTGGAATGTTTTCCTCAGAATTTCTTTTTGCGACTAAAGAAAGAAAGACATGAACATCTTGGATGACAAGGGGGTGAGTACATTATCAGGAAATGTTCATTTTGGACGTGGAGTAATCCTTTTATAATCATTGATTAACTCTGTTTGTGTGTTTAGGAATTCCCCTGTTCTCGTGTCAGATCAGAAGAGCACTTGGTCGTGTGCGATGAGACGTGTCGAGATTTACAGAAGAAACATGCAGAGGTAACACACACTTATGCACAGATACACACAAACATAAACTTATGATCTTAAAGGTACACACACACATGCACCAATACTTGTGCACATACTACACTAACTCAAACTCCAAAAGTATGCTATAATCGCTTTTAACTTTGAAGATGACACCTAGGAGGTTTTGTCAGATTTAGTCTGCAGTGTTATCCCTAAAGTAACACACACACAGAGTTATGGCTGTGAGGGGATGCGGGTGAAAGTGTAGCGCGACTCAGGAACTGTTGTCATGGAGAAGGGCCATAAAATCCACTGCTGGGTCATTGATTCCTTTGGCTCAGACAGAGAGAGTGTGAAACTTTAAAACAGCACACACACAGTTTCCAACCCAGCTGAGGGTTAATGGACACAGATTCCAATGCACACACACAGAGCCATCAGCTCAGTGGGAAACTTGGAGAAACTGTTACTTGACAATTAGTTTTGTGTGTGTGTGTTTCAGGCTTGTGCAGCAGAGGAAAGAGCCGCACTGGAGGAAGAAATGAGAAAACAGCAGGTGAGTCGAGAAACGCATGAATGTCAGATGAGATCTGAAAAATGACACGTGACCCGGAGAGCTGCTCACTGTTTCTAAGGCTCTTTAATCAGTTGATGTTTAGCTTTCCATCTCTCCTCATCAGCAGGTTAGTGTGAGGATGGTTATAGGTGGGTTAGTGGATATCAGGATCTTCCTGTGACGTCCATTGCGGTTCTGAGAGCTTCTCGCTGATGGGGTGTGTGTGTGTTTCTCAGGCTGAACTGGAGGCTTTTGAGAAACGACAGAAAGGACGAAGGAAGAAGAACAGGAAAGTCACAGAGGTGGAGACAGAAGAGGGGGTGTGGCAGCGATATAAGCTCCGCCTCCTGATGCCCATCTGCGGCGTCCTATTGGCTGTGGCTGCGTTCTGTCTGCTGCAGCTGACCAATCAGGAGACGGACGGACAGTAAACGTACCTCAGCAGCTTCCTGAATGTCACAGTGTTCTCTTTTAGTTTTGCAACGAAAACCTTTTTTTTCACCCTTTAGTAGACTTGCGTAGATTATTAGAATACTCGTTATAAATTCATGTCTGCATATGCTTATTTAGTCTTCATTTCAGTGTTTGACAATGGAAACTGTGATGTTCTGATGGACTGTGCCTCACTTTTGTTCAAACTGTGAAGTTAATTTAAAGCATCATGATTTTATTTGTCATTAAGAGAAAACGATTCCAAGATGTAACCTAAACTTTAGGAATAAAGACTTTGTCTCAGTGACTCATGTTGCTCAGAGTGGTTGTTTTTAAGAGTTGGGCTGGCAGGATCCTGATGAGGAGTCTCTTAAAAATCTTTAAGAATCCAGTGGAAATACAGTAAAGTGGGAAACCGGAGCAAAATATAGTTCTGCAACAGTCGTCCATAGGATATCATATTTTATAGTAGATGAACAGACTGAACTGCTGACCAACCAGATCAGTCTGAATTGTTCAGATCAGACTTCTTGAACTAGACATAATTAATTCTGGATATCAAGATTTTCTTCAAAATGCTCTTTAAATGAGATGTATATGTGTGTGTGTTATTAACTTCATCTCCCCAGAGAAGTGACAATTATACACCCGCCTTATAGGTAACATTTATGGCAATATATGTCATACATATGTCATATGTCATACTTCCATAGGGATATGCAGAAGGTCCAGCTCTGTGCAAGACTTTCATGATTGTATTTACATGTATTCCTTAGCAGGTTTACACAAGAAAAATCACAAGCAAAAACTGCAAAAAAAAAGTTTTTTTTTTTTTTTTTGTCTTGTTTCCAGCCAAAATATCTAAAAATTAGGGCTGTCAAATGATTAATCGTGATTAATCGTATCCAAAATAAAAGTTTGTTTACATACTATGTTTGTTCATTCAGTATATTTATTATGTACATATAAATACACATGCATGTGTGTATATATATATATATATATACACATGCATGTGTATTTATAAAAAGTATTTATATATACCTTTTATATATATATATATATATATATATATACCTGTATATAATTTTAATTATATATAAATATAAATATTTTTCCTTGTGTATTTAGATATACACAATAAATGTACACAGTACACAGACATATAGTATGTAAACAAACTTTTTGGATGCGATTAATCGTTTGACAGCACTACTAAAAATTCTTAAGGATTTTCTAGACAAGTAAAAATTATTTTTTCAAAAACAAACCAAAATTAAGTGACGTTTAGTGCTTAGAACAAGCAAAATAGTCTTAATTCAAACAGAAAACAAGATTATTTTGCTTGTTCTGAAAGCAAGATCTTTTTTTTTTTTAAGAAATCCTTATTGATTTAAGAATTTTTAGATATTTTGGATGGAAACAAAACAAACAGTTAAGAAAAGCATTTTTAGCAGTGTAAATATTCAGCAATATTCATAGTACACAATTTTTCAAGTTGGCACACAAAGCTCGAGCACAGCTGAAAAAAAAAAAAGCGAGAAGCATTTTTTAATTTCATAAATTATTTCCCGCGTCTGCTGAATTAGAATCCGCTTTTCTCATTTCACTCTAGTTATGCGAGTTTATCAATCAAATGCTATCAAATGTTTGTCTGACAGAAGAAAGTGCCGCGACAGTGACTTTCACAGCGAGTCAGTGAAAATCTGCACTGTTCCAGTTTAACTGAAGGAGCGCCTGTGTTACAAATGTGTTACAAAGCAACAGAACATGTTTGACACATAAAATCCTTTTATGATTTGATGTGAATGTTTAGCTTACACGTCTCTTTTAGTCTAAAACGCGTTACTGTTTTATCACTTCTGGTTTATTATCTTAACGGGAGACACTGCAGGCAAAAACGCAGTTTATTTCATGCACCTCTCAAATTGAGATTTTGGGCTTTTTGGTTTTTCATTTAAGACTAGTGGAAAGAAAACCTAAAAGACACTGTTAAGTGTTTCTTTTATAGCACTTTATCTATTTGTCAATAGATTTCAATTACAATTTATATTTTAAAAGCAGTTTTCTCAAAGTTAGTTTTTTTCTCCTACACTTCTGTCTGTTCTAGTCTATTCTATTATCTGAATTATGGAGTGACAAAATTATATACCCCAAACCCCCTCTGCAAAAACCTTCGACTCCAATATGGCAAAAAAATAAAAAAAATACAATAAAATAAAATAAAAAAAATAAACAAGAATTTTGAAAGTGACTTCATCCAGTGTTTAGATTTTTGTTCTAGAAATGTACGCAAATTAGTGCATATTTCAATAAACAATGGCTCATTTGCATATTTAAACCTAACATTTGTTGCAAAAAATGTTTGCAATTATCAATCTAATCAATCAACTGGGTAAGTAAGGCGATAATTATTAGTTTTATTTTATTATTTTTTTTTTTAACCCTATTCACCTGTGTCTCGCCTTAATTTGAGTCCTTCAAACTCTCTCTCTCTTTCTCTCTCTCTCTCTCTCTCTCTCTCTCTCTGTTTGTTGTCTGGTGGAGATATAAATGAGCGCGCGGAGACTCGCTCGTCAGTGTGGCGCGGGTCGCGCGCAGACACGCTCGTGCTCAGACAGACCGCTACATGAGAACAGCACAAACAAACTCTTGAGTTACAAATGAAACAACAGAATCAAACAGAATAGACGGAGAGAGAGAGTGAACTGGCGATGGAATTGGCTGCAGTCAACTTTCGGTGAGTATTTATCTCTCTCTCTCTTTCTCTCTTCGTGTGTGTCACAGAGTTGAACTCACGCACTTCGGTTTCTTTCCTTTCCGCTCCTATAAATAACACACTGATGTGTGTGTGTGTGTGTGTGTGTGTGTGTGTGTGTGTGTGTGTGTGTGTGTGTGTGTGTGTGTGTGTGTGTGTGTGTCGGATTCTCCTGCACAAGCTGGAAACTCTGAAGCGAAAAATACCTGGGTAAAAATAGCCTCGGCGCTTTTGCTTGTGCTCTGCTCGCGGTGTGTGCGGCTCTTATGGTCCGGATCTTCGCTGATTTGCTGCCGTTACCGGAGGAGCGTCACAGCGCGAGCTGACTTCCAGCCCGTTACCGGTGAGACGCGCGCGGGCGCGCGATCAAACTTCACAGTGTCATGTGTGATATGTCACTTCTGTTCAATGTTACTATGGCTGTGGTTACAGGAGCATTTACTGTTATGACTGACGTGTTGTTATGAATGTCATTCAGCTGAATAGCAGAAGTCCTGCTGATACACAAACTCACTGCAAACTCTGTGTTTCCTCAGGTGTGTGTGTGTCAGATGAGCTCATCATGGGTGAAGCGTTCACACACACGCAGCGCTGCGGGAAACATCTGCGACTGCTGCTCTTCATACTGCTGCCATGTGTGTGTGGCCTCATCTGTGTGTGTGTGTTGCTGCTGGCGCTCACAGGTAACACTCTCACACACTCACACAGACACACACACACGCTCACACACACACAGTGAGCGGATCCAGTCCGCCTGCTCTCAACCTCGACACATGGAGTGATGAGGCAAGCAAGTGTTAAATAACAACTGTGACACACAAACACACTCACATGTGTGTTAGAACACACACACACACACCTGCTGTCTCTACATGCTAATGGTGTGTGTGAGAGGATTCGAGCATCTTCACTAAGCTCTTGTGGCATTTGTCCGTGTATCTGTGTGATTTTCAGGCTGTTATGTCTAATTTTGTCTCCTGCCAAATGAGTCACAACATGATGTTCACTGTCACAGAGTGAGTCTCTGAAGAAGAGAAATCTGCAGCGATGAAGCGCATTTGTTCAATCTGTGTGTGGGTTTGACGCTTGTCATCTGACTCTACCTCTGTAATACAGTTAAACATACGAGTGAGCCGGACCTCGCTTATTATAAATCAGTTATAAATCAGTCAAATCGTGTTTCGGTCAAATGTAGTGCCTTGCACAGGAAATATCATTGATCTGATCATGGGCTTCGGAGCCGTTGTATGCGGGTGGGACAGGACCCACTCACTTCTGAAGACCAATCATATTGGATCCACCCACTTTTACCGTCTCGAATTCAGCGAAAACGTCTGTGCACTTTTCTGAGCGCCGTCAGTCAAATCCGTTGTATGACAAATGCCCTAATAAATGAAACTCCATTTAGCTACAGCCTCAAATGACATGCTGCTGTTTCCTCAAATCACTAGTTACTCGCGCCTGCTGCACTCTCAAGACACAGCAAAGTAAACAAAGCAGCGTACCTGCTGCTCAGTACACCTAACCCTAACCCATTCTTTATTAAACGTTTCAATTATTTCATAAATTTTTATTTTTATTGAAAACAAATGGCATCCAGATGTAATATGAGAAAAGGCGGATGTGAACTCGGGTCTCTCGTGTCAAAAACAACTTGTATTATCATTTATGTCACTGAAACATTAGTTCCATCCGTTTTTTGTAGTGTTAATGTTTTGATGTTGAGGGCAGAGATCATACAAATAGCCACTGCCAAAACACTTTGCGTAAAAAAAACAAAAAAAACATTCTAATTGAAAAGGCACCAGACTACAGAAAATGGCATATACTACAGTAAAAAAAATTCTGGTGGAGTACCCACCCACATTTATTTTGCTTTGGACGCCCATGGATCTGATAGAGAAACAATGGAAGTCTATGACAGGAGCTCACTAATATAGTCAAGCAAACATGAATGAGTGCATCTTTGTGGGGCCAGTTTGGGTTTTAGACCACCGGAGTGAGGACATTTTGGCCGGTCCTCACTTTCTGAGACCCCTTTAAAGGCCTGTTTAAGGGTCAAGACTTGGTTTTAGGGATCAGGTTATAATTGGGTAAAGGTTAGGTTAGTTCTGATGGGTAGGTTTAGGGTAAGGAGCTAGAGATTGCATTGTGTCAATGTATATCCTCACAAAGAGAGCTGTGTGTGTTCAGATGCGTCTCCTCTCTGTCTGTTTGCGCTTCATAAAAGCTCAAAGGAAGCTTTTGATGCCGCCAAGGTCAAAAGGTCAGCATCTGGATAGACGTGCACACCGATGACATCTGGACGACATCTCCTCCCGCCTTTATCCTGCCTTTGTCCTCTCTCGCCGTCTCTCTTTGTTTATTGGCCAGAAAGTCTCCTTGGTGGGACGTGATCAGAGCTGTGAAACCGAGACACCCATCCTGTCCGGACGTCCTGCTGTGTCACCGAGCCTGTTTTTGCACCGTCACAGTGGCTGTCGTCTCGGCCTCGCTCTCTCTCTCTCTCTCGGTCTCTGTCTCTGTCTCTAACGCAGCACGAGAGACTCATATTAAGGAGACAGTAACATGAGATCTGCTGCTCGAGGAGAAACACTGGCAGAGATGCAGACGTGTCAGACAGGTGATGTCTGCAGCTTCCTGTGCTTTTCTTCCGTTGCTTTCCGTCTGCTCCATAGACTCAGAGGGTTAGGCACCTTATGCAGGTATGACTCGCTCAAAGATCAGGAGAAAGTACAGGTGGAGGGGTGCAGGTTTGGTTGATGTTGGAGCCAAATCCTGGTATTAAGATGCGCTTAGCCGATCCGATCTCAGGTGGACAATGCTAAGTACTGGTGTCAACGGTAGTGTGATTGAATGCGTTTACAAAAGAGGTTTCTCTCACATGTTGTTGAAGCATTTGGTTTGAAGGCAAAAAAAAGTTAGAAACACAATGTTCTCTTACCAGTCCAGATTCTAACATAGCTGCTGCTCTCTGTGTCATATTCTGTTGCCTCCTTTTGAATTCTTAGGTCAATTCTTCAAGCTTATTGTGCAGTATTAGGGTACGTTCACACTTGCCATGTTTGGTTCGATTAAAACGAACCCTGGTGCGATTGCCCTGTTAGCAGTGTGGGGGAAAGTTACTTTGAAAGTAGTGCATTACGTTACTTAGTTACTTTTTATGGAAAGTAGTGCATTATGTTACTTTTGCGTTACTTTCAAATCTGGGCAGGGCTTACTTGTTTGTTTTTAATATAAAAAAAGTTTGATTCTTAGCAAATGTAAAAGCCCTTTCACACCAAAATGAAATGAAGTGAATAAGCCTAAGGTGAAGTGAATTCACCTAAATTGACGTCTGTAGAACTGTAGGAAAAGAAAGTTCAACACTCTTCAGCAATGAGGGAAAAAAGCACAAATGTTAGTTCATCTAAAGTAAGTTTTGCTTATTAGTGCACTGCAAAAATTACTTTGAGTTTTTGTCTTGTTTCTAGCCAAAATATCAAAAAATTCTTAAATCAAGAAGGATTTTCTAGACAAGTAAAAATTGTTGTCTTTTTTTTTTCTGAAAACAAGTTAAAGTTAATTGTGTTTTTGCTTGAAGCAAGCAAAATTATCTCCCAATGGGGTAAGCAAAATAATCCTGTTTTCTGTTTGAAAAAAAAGATTTTTTTTGCTTACCCCATTGGCAGATTATTTTGCTTGTTCTAAGCAAAAACTCACTTAATTTTAACTTAAGACCGCTGAAAAGATGGGTCTAGGTCTGCTTCCAAACGAACCCTGGTGTGGTCCGAATGATATATGAATGCTACACAGACCAAAGACATGTAAACAAACCAAAACCAGGACGTGATGTCACAAGATGCGACGCTACAATTCAGCTGATTTGATGACGCAGAAAGATCGGTGAATCCTTGTTATTCTTTGATTTGAAAGGACAGAATGTAAACATACCTGGTTCTTCTCATCAAAGGACCTGTGTTGCCCATTAGACGGTACAGACATCGGAACTGCCGTCTCCTTGCAGCAGATCTTCGTTTCTGTGTACAGCGGAGGAAACCCTGGTGCTGTTTTGAATGTTTTGAACATTTTATGAGCGCTTCATGAGTTCTCAGCTGGTAAAAATAAAACCATATGTACACGCATAAAATGAGCGCGTTTACTCCAGCCCACAGCGTTGTTTTGAATGTTTTGAACTGAACTACAAGTGTGAACGCACCCTTAGATGCACCCAGCCTTCCCTCAAAGAAATCATGACAGGAGTGATCTAAAAGTGGACAAAAGAGAACGGATTAAAACAGCAGGTGTAATCGGGAATGTGTCTGCTTCGATGGTGGAGGATGAGCAGGAGCTCGGTCTCCTCTAGACTGATGTGCTGTCGTTTGATCCGGGCTGAGATCGAGAGGCAGCGCTGCTGAACCCAGATGAGAGCTTAGTGATGATGTGATCTAGGGTGTGTTCACACTTGTAGTTCGGTTTGTTTGGTTCATTAGGTCCTGGTCTGCTTAGCGTTCACACTGGCATTTTTGACAACAAACCTAAAGATACCGAACCTAAAGTCATAGTGATACGTTCAAGACCTGATTGGTCGGGTTGAATGACGTATATTTCGTGACTGAACTCACTGAACACTCCGAACAAAAGGAAAAGGTGCGTTAAAGGACACTGCAGGTGTATGACATCAAAGTACCCATTCACTGATCGGTCTGATGATTGCGGCTTTAAGTCGAATACACACAATGCCTTCTGCTGGACTAAGCGTGCTCATTGTTGCATGCATATACTTTTATTTTCACCACCTACGAACTAACAAAGAGCTCATACAAGGCACTTTACCTCCTTGTTGCTCTACATTTGCCCTCTGCTCATTTTCTTTTGGATAAACCGCTTGTTCCCTTTATGAAATCGTGTCACATAGCGCTGCATCTTGTCTTTACTTCCTGTTTTTGGTTTGTTTAGAAGTATTTGGTCCATGTTGCGTTCATATTTCATTCTAACCACACCAGAGTTCGCTTGTTTGGTGCGCACCAGGGTTCGGATGGCAGTGTTCACACTTACTCAAACTAACCGCACTAACAGAGCAAACGCACCAGGGTTCGTTTTAATCGAACCAAACATGACAAGTGTGAACACATCCCTAGACTCCCCTCCCCTCCTCATGAGCTCAGTGATTTTTATATGGCGTTCTCTCTGGCGGTCGTGTTTTTCCCTTGTCCTCGGTTTCTAACGCAGATGAATGGAGTACATCGGACACAATTTGATTTTTGGGTTCACTACAAAGAAAAATGTCTGTTCATCAGGGTGATTCTCATGCGTGCTTGCTGTGAAATCTTTCCAAGCAAGGGTCTAGTTCACCGCTGGCATGAAAACGATCTGGCCTAATTAGCGGAAATGATTATAGTTTGTTTATTTTTGGTGCATTTGTCTCGGCTGAAATTTCCTTTGTGAAGCAGCTTGTGTCGGAGCAAAATAATACAAGCTTTTCACTGTGATGCCATAAAAACACCATTCCTGGTTCCCCAAAGAACCTTTGAGTGATTTAGTTCTTTTTAGTGTGAACCTTTTTCCACTGTAAAGAAGCTTTTGTGCACTGGATGTTAAAGGTTCTTCATGGAACCGTCGACGCCAGTAAAGAACATTTACAATGTAAAAGAGCAGCTGCATTCACATTAAACGTGTCTTATGGAAGAGTCTGGATGTGTTATTAGACACTGTGTGTTTCAGCAGATCATGTGTGTGTGTGTGTGTGTGTGTGTGTAAATATCCTCATTACTTCAGCTGTTGCTGTTTTTATATTTAAACTGTTCCACTGCTGACTCTGGTTTTCCGTCTTTGTCCAGGTTTATGGAATGGGAATGGCCTTCTGGATGCCAGATCTGCGGTGTCCGTACCAACCGATGGGCCCTTTAACGGCACCGAACCCGGCCCGATGACGGCCGATAACGGGACAGTGTCACCGCAGTCCGGCACACAGCAGGTCGTCCTGACAAACGCCCCTCCGCAGTGGGACTCGGCACGCTGGATGCCTCGGGCCGACACCTCTTCATCCTCATCCTCGTCTTCATCGGCGGGTCCCACCGCCACGGCCCCTGTGGACTGGTGGACGTCTGTCTCCACGGTGACAAGCGCTGACACCGGTACGATCGGGGACACGAAGGGTTAAATGGAGCATGCTTGTGGCTTAAAACGATAGTTTGTCCAAAAGTGAACACAGTTTTTTTTTTTTTTTTCAGAAAAATAATCCATCTCTGTGAGTGGAATGCAAGTCTCGAGTGCAAGTGTTAAAAAACCTTAATTCACCTTTGCACAAATCGAGGCCATAAAATGGTCTCAAATCAGAGCAGAACGCCATGAAATGTTGCACCTCAGAATTTTTGTCCTTTTTTCCCAGTGCAAATATTTCTGAGGTCAAGATACATTTGCTTGAGGTGCTAAAAAATGAAGATATGTAGTGGTGTTTTCTAAGAAATGTATCAAAATGGAGTGTGGATTGCTGTCACATGGCTAGTTGCTTTGTGAAACATCAACATTGGGGCTTGTGTTTATAACTCACAAAGATGGATTATTTTTCTAAAAACAAATTGGTTCATCTGAAGAAAAGTGAACGATCCCTTTAAATGTCACATGCTTCGCTTCATATTTTATCATCTGCTTTATGCCTCTGTCTCTCCCTCTCTCTTTAGCCCTTTTATGTCAAACATTTCACTGCTTTTGTCCTCTGCAGACCAGCTGCTAATCTAATTTCAGCACAGATTTTTCTCTCTCTCTGTCCATTTGTGTGTGTGTGAGACGCTGTGTTTCAGTGTCCTCAGGTTCTGTCCTGAAAGTCATCTGTGAGTGTGTCCTCTTGTGATGACCTCTGCAGAGGGTGCTCTGTATGCTTTTATTTGTCTCTGTCTCCTCCAAACAGCCTAATGATTAATCATCTTTCCTGAGGTCTGTGTGTGTGTGTGTGTGTGTGAACGCTGTTCCTCTTGTCTTTCTGACTTTGACTTGAGCACTAGAATCACAATTACAATCAGAGTCTCTTACAGAGCACTCACACACACTCACAGACACACACACTCACACTCACACTCACACACACACTCACACTCACACTCACACACACACTCACACTCACACTCACACACACACACACACACACACACACACACACACTCATTTACACAGACAGACAGACTCACCATCATTGACACACACAGTCACAGAGAGCCAGTAAGACTGCAGCGTTTCGCTGTTTTACATGAATGTCATTAGTGTTGAACATGAATCGTAATCACATGGATATTATTAAAGGGGTCATCAGATGCAAAACTCACTTTTACATGTTATTTGAACATAAACCGTAACCGGTCCATGGTGTAAAAAAGGTTAGAGACCCCTACTGCACTGTAAGCCTTTACTGTAGTTACTTAAAATTCATGAAACAACAGTAGCAGCAGCAGCAAAAATAATAGTTTTTATCTATCTTTATAGTGTACTTACTTGTCCTGTTGTCATTTTTTTTTCTTAGCAACAAAATTTAGTTTGTTCTTTGTCTCATGTAAGACTATTGTGAATCTGCCATAGCACAATCTGGTAAATGTGCTATCATAATGCTAACAAAAAAAACATTTTGGAAATTACTACCATTTGGACATTTGGATCGCAAAAATCACAAAAAAAAAATTGCGAAATCCTGGAGGGACTCATAAGGGGTTTTTATGCATATTTGCAAATCGCCTTTCTTAATAATGTGCTAGTTAGCAAGTTTTGTGGCTAAATGCAGCTAAAGTAAACAGAGGGGCAGGGCCAGCAGAGCTTATTAGCATTTAAAGGAACACTACTCTTTTTTTTTTTTGAAAATAAGCTCTTTTTCAAGTTGAGTTTTATTGTCATTCCGCTACATGTGTGGACATACAGTGGAACGAAATGTTGTGTCTTGCAGGACCACAGTCTACATAAATAAACAAATATAAATGCATATTTATAATATTAATTAATATTAATTAGTTAGTGGCTTAGTGCTGGTCATATTGTAAGTTATCTAGCTGGGGACTGTTTTCAGGCGTTGTGTAATATCATTGCACCTACTGCATTCCCTGATTATTACACCGGAATTAGAGTATAGTTCCTATCCATATCAGCCTGGAAAATTGCAACTTTTCATTTTCTGTTGGTC
Organism: Cirrhinus molitorella; assembly: GCA_033026305.1. Classification (NCBI taxonomy): domain Eukaryota; kingdom Metazoa; phylum Chordata; class Actinopteri; order Cypriniformes; family Cyprinidae; genus Cirrhinus; species Cirrhinus molitorella. The sequence goes on from CM065132.1 coordinate 31,239,058, forward strand.
TTAGTGCATGATGTAACTACAGAAGAGTCAAGTTTTAAATAGGAAAAATGTGATGCGATCTGGGAAAACCCAACACATGGTAAAATTTGATTCAACCCCTTTCAAAAACTGTTTTTATTTTGTCCATAGCTTGAACGTAACAAAAGTTATGTCTATGTGAAGTTGGCTGATAGCTATGATTTTCAGGAATGCAATTTTGAGAAAAACGGGTTTAAAGTGAGCCATGTTTTACTTTCACTTCACAGGTTTAAGGAGAGCTGTCAGGAGCATTATACTGCATTATTACACAAACAGACTAATGTCTGTTTTCCGTTGTTTATCATGGGCATAGTCTCCGAACTTTTGATCACCCCTTGTATGTTTAAATAGCACCGATATGTAGCTTTGTAGTTGTAGTTTACATTTAGAAATGTGAGCGCAGCACAACTGTTCACTGTTTATATAACAGACTGTCAACAGACTCCTCCTCTTTAGTAATTTCATTGCCTTAGCCTTCATCTTTGGATGTGAAATAGTCCATCATAACATTATTTAGGGCACTGACATCAGCAGGATTGAGCAGATTTAGATGAGTTAGATCGTTTGAGAGCAGCTTCTTCTGACTGCATTGATCTCTTGCGCTCCTCCATCTCACAGTATTAATTAATAAATAAATAAATACAACTTTGCGTGCCGTAGATTACACAGAACTGGTGGGAAATTTATTAAATATGTTACTTACTAAATATGTAACTGTTTCGAGAAAGCACCTCCGCAGCACGTTCTTAACATTAGAGAAAGACACTTTCATTTCTGCTTGCTGCAATAAGTCACAATTTCACTGCAGTAAACAAGCAAATTTTGAGGTGATAGACAAGATGTTATGGAATAATAATTTAATGAAAACCTAATTTTGACATTCAACCTATTTTTCGAATTTCCTGAAAACGTCCCAGCGCCACATCCGACAAGTTTTCATAGATCACATCACAAATACTGAAACGCTATGGTCATTTTTGAACAAGATGCTAACGGTCTAATCAGATTCAATGATTTATGTAAAGCTATGCTAAAAGTGCTAACGCCAGACCTGGAGATTGGCTGGATGGATTCGAAAACTCATCTGTTTAACTCTAGAGGAGTTGGAAAATGAGTCTGTTTTCAAAAAAGGTGAAGTGTTCCTTTAAAGGCAAATGCAACAAAACGGCTCGCTCTGAAAAGGGCTGATTTTGACAAGATAAAAAGGGAGGTTTTTTTACAGTACCACTGAGAAATTTTAATCAAAGTATGTTATAGACTTCTCATTAATACTTGTGGAAAATGGGCATCCGATGAACCCTTTAAGACGGGCGAAATCAAGCAACAACAGGGAACCGCTCAAAACGCGCCTCTGCCTAACTGACCAAACTGCAGTCACTCCCTGCTCGACGCATCAGCCAATCAGATCTCTCTTGTGTCTGCTGACAGGTTCCTGCTCTGACATCACGGAGAGTCAGTGTCACATGCTGCCGTACAATCAGAGCGGCGTGTTGCCGGGGACGTCTGTCGTCAAGAGCAGCGAGCTGCAGATGTTCCTGAAGTTTTTCAGCTACCTGAGTCGACTGTCCTGCTACAGACACATCATGCTGTTTGGATGCTCCATCGCACTCCCACAATGCATCAGCCACAGAGGCCACAGGTTACTGATTTGCATGTTAGATCAAATTGAAAAACATCAGTTGATATTTTCAGGAAAAGCTAAATCATCTCCAACAACAACATGAGGGTTAAAGGAGAACTTCCAGAACAAAAATTCACAGATAACTTGATAACTAAGATGTTCATGTCTTTCTTTCTGCAGCCGTAAAGAAATTATGTTTTTTGAGGAAAACATTTTAGAATTTCTGTCCATATAATGGACTTTTATGGTGCCTGTGAACTTCCAAAAAGCAGATTAAATGCAGCTTCAAAGGGCTCTAAACGATCCCAGTCGAGGAAGAAGGGTCTTATCTAGACAAGATGAGCATTTGAGGTTAAAAAGTAGAGGTCGGCCGATATTGTATTTTAGCTAGGTCGGACCACACTGGCCGATACCGACTAATCGACCGATAGTGGATACTGAATGAAATTAAAACAGTGGTCTACTATTTAAAGAACCATACTTTGTAAAAGAATAAATGTATTAATGTTAATTATATATTTAAAAATATCAGTAAATGTTGAAATGAACACACTAACAAGGAACAATACTTACATTCTACAGCTTTTATTAATCTTAGTTAATGCTACAAATGGACTCTTATTGTGAAGTGTTACCATTTCATATCAACAGTCTTTAAACATCTACACAAAAGCCATAGTGTTGAAATTACATCATATGGATATTGTACCTAAGTATACTCTCACAGTTTAACTGCTTCTATTCTAAAACACCTGATGAATATCTAATCAAAATAACTAAATATTTTAGTTACAAACCAAGCAAAAGCTCAGCGCCGCGTCCAGAGATCTCTATCGGTTATCACACACACCGGACGCGTCGTGTTTAGTTTAAAAAGCGGTCTAAAACTGTTTATTAATCACCAAACGAACATAAGCTCATTTGAAGAATGATCAAAAAGTGGCACAGCTGAATGAAAACAGTTTGCTGTCTCACATCACTAGCTTTAAATACGCAACTTGCTGGCTAACAAATGCATTAATGTGATCAGCTGGATAAAAACTAATGCAAATAGATTGTAACAATCGTGACATTAAACATTTGGGTTGGACTGTTTTGGTCTCATTGTTTTAACCTCTTGAGGTGCGGCTAATGTTCACTTCCTCTCAGCTTTGTTAGCAAACATACTGCTGTGCTTGCTCTACAAAGTCCTTACTATGTAATGAACATGCACTATAGTTCATTGTCGATGTTTTAATTCCTCATCTAAAGTGTCCCGCTGTGTTCAGTGTGCAGTATCATGTGTGTAAACAAACAGCAGGTGTTGTCAGTGATTTCCGCCTACATACATACATATCTATGGCTCTCAGACTGTATAATGACAGTGGAGCCTTCTCAGCCGCTTCAGCAACAGACACAACCCGGGAAAACTATCAGCACGGATTTTTGCAGATAACCGATAGTTCCACCAATCAACTGATCCCTGTGCTGATTAATCTGCAAAACCGACACATCGGTTGACCTCTATTAAAAAGTATATAAATTGTCAATTATTTTAGAAAATAACTGATTGTTTTGCTAGATAAGACCCTTATTTCTCGGCTGGGTTCAAACTCAGGGGCACCATTGAGGTCTGCTACATGGACAGAAATTCTGAAATGTTTTCCTCAAAACACATAATTTCTTTATGACTGAGGAACATCTTGAATGACAAGGGGCTGAGCAAATAATCTGTAGATATTTGTTCTGGAAGTGAACTTCACTTGTAGCGCTGGAGTGTTTCATCTGTCTGTCTGTGTCGCAGGACTCTGGTTCTGCCCTGTCAGTCGTTCTGCGAAGCGGCTCGTGAGGGATGTGAGCCCGTGCTGCAGATGTTTAACGCGTCCTGGCCAGAGTTCCTGCGCTGCTCTCAGTTCACCAACAACACGGGAACGAACGCTGAAAACACGCCGCTCTGCTACACGCCTCGACACGCCCGAGGAAAACTCTGTGAGTGTTCGTCCTGCACTGGAGTCACGCTCAGAAAGGTGACGCTCTGAACGCTTGTCTTCATTTCTTTGTGATTTTGTCTTAAGCTGCTTGTGGAGGAAGCGACCACTTCTTGTGTGCGACTGGAATATGCATCCCCCTGAAACTAGTGTGCAACGGATACAACGACTGCGACGACTGGAGCGACGAGGCAGACTGCAGTAAGTTTCTCGATTTCTTGAGGGATCTGCCCTTATGCTGTTAAGGCTTGGTTATTCAAAATAAATATTGATAAAGCAAGATGGCCTGTTAAAAATATGATTTAAATAGTGACAAATGAAGGAGAAGAGCTTATACATTATTGTTTTTTTGGGCAAGAAATCCTTTCTCATAGCTCCCCTGAAAGCTTCTTCGTTCCTCGCTTCCTCGTGATGCAGTTACTGAATTAAGACGTCCTTCAAGACGGCCGAGTTTGATCGATTTCCAGGTCACGGCTGGAGGACAGAGGAGCGAGGAAACGAAGAAGCATCGGTTTGAGTATTAAGAGACATTTGTGCTCACACACACGCACCAGTGCACTAAAGCAGTTGCTGATACGCAGTGCTGGGGAAAGTTACTTTGAAAAGTAATTACAATATTACTTTGCTACCTAAAAAAATTGCGTTATTTTGGTGCCTTTAATGGAAAGTAATGTGTTGCATTACTTTTATGTTACTTTTCCCTCATCTGGACTGGCCTTGCTTGTTTTTTTAGTGATGGGAAGTTCAGATAATTTACCGACTCAGACCTTTGAGTCTCGTTCAGCAAAATTAACAAATCTTTTTTCGATTCATTCCATTCATTTTAGCAAAATATAATTAAAATGTTTCATGTTACTTCCCTAAAACATCTACTGCTTACACAAACGTTGATCACTCTACTAACAAGACAAAACTATAGTGCTATAAGAAACAGAAAAGATTAATTTAATTGTTTACCTGGGTCATTAGTCTATGATTAGCTCACCTCAGCTTGTATCTGACAAGTTTTGGGTTTGAGTCGTTCCTTCATCACATGACAGCCCCATAAACTTAACCTATGCATTCTGAGCCAGAAAGAGAATTGATTAGTTAATCTCGAGTCTTTGAGTTGGAGTCATTCGTTCATCACATGACAGCTCCATAAGATGAACAAACTACTCAAAAAACCCAAAGACTCGAAACAGGTGAATTAATTCCAGTACTGAACCTATAGGATGTTGTACATGCGCAACTGAACGAGTCGCTCCCTGAGTCACATTAAAGGTTTGTTCAAAATTAACGAATCATTCAAGAACGACCCATCACTAGATCGCATGAAGAACAGGACGCAGAAGAAGAAAGTTCAACTCTACAAACTACAAATATTATGTTCATCAAAAGTCATTTTTGCTCATTTGTATTAAACTGGATCACCAAAGGTCAGCAGCAAAGACACTGTTTTTTGATGCAAGATGAAAATGTATGTTGACACTTAGTCTAGAATTACAGTAACATCATGTTCATGGCAACAAAAGAGCTGTCAGTCAATACATGGGAAACAAAGTTACTGGAGTTACTTTCTAAAAAAAAATCACCCCTACACTGATGTGTGCTTTCCCTCCTAGGAGCTCAGTATGTGTGTTTTGCACCCACACATTGAAGAACCATGTTTTCATTCATCCACTGTGATCCTCTCGTTCTGTCATATGTTCAGCTTGTTCCGATGGTCAGTATTTGTGTGCTACTGGCCGCTGTATCCGTACTGATCTTCTGTGTGATGGCTACGATGACTGCGGCGATTTGAGCGATGAGCAAAATTGTGGTGAGTTCTTACATTTGCAATGCTTTGTTTGGATTCACAATTAAAATCAGATCAACTAGGGCTTGGGAGTAAACTATGGCAAGCCGTTCTGACTTTTATTAATTCGCAGGATATGAATTCTTGATATCAGAAATTAGATTTTTACTAGTAACAATTGCAATTGTTGATATCAGGAATTACATTTCCACTAGTAAAAAGGTTAATTATTGATATCAGCAATCGAATTTCAACTAGTAAAAACTATAATTGTTGATATCAAGAATTGTATTTTCACTAGTTAAATGTCACCATAGACTCCCATTCAAATTTACTTGTTGATATCAAGAATTGATTTCTTACTAGTTAAAATGTCAATTTCACATATCAAAAATACAATTCTCACTAGTAAATAACTTTATTTTTTATATCAGTAATTACATTGTTACTAGTAAAAATGCCAATTCCTGATATCAAGATTTCAGTTGTCACTAGTTGAACTGTCAGTTGTTGATATCTGTAAATGTATTTCAACATGTTAAATTTCTTATTTCTGATATCTGAAAATATATTTCTGTCAATAATTAGGAGAGTAATTTCAGATATCTAAAATGGCATTCAATCCTATTTATGATATCAGAAATGAAAATTTTCAGTAGTAGCAATTTAATTTTTGTTATCAAGAATTAATTTTGAATGGTGACATTTTAACTAGTGAAAATACAATTCTTGATATCAACAATTATAGTTTTTACTAGTTGAAATTTAATTCTTGATCTCAATAATTAACCTTTTCACTAGTGGAAACATAATTCCTGATATCATCAATTGCCATTGTTACTAGTAAAAATCCAATTTCCGATATCAAGAATTATAATTTTAACTAGTGAAAACTGAATTGTTGATATCAAGAATTCATATCCTGTGAATGAATAAAAGTCAAAACGGCTTGTTGAGTGTGTAAAGAGGACAGACGCAGATCCTTTGACTCTGTACTCTAAAGTTACCGTCAGTTTAGAAAGTTCTGCTTCCTAATGAAGAATTTCTGCTCTTGTTAATTGAATTTGAAACTTAATTTGTAAATACTGTGCCCTCTGTGCTGTAGTGTGTGACCCGGCGGAAGAGCATCGCTGTGGAGAAGGACGCTGTATTCCTCAAGACTGGCTCTGTGATGGAGATCACGACTGCCTGGACAAAAGTGACGAACTGAACTGCTGTGAGCCGCTGCACACTAGAGTGACTTATTTACGGCCCTCGGGCCGGGCTTCGGGTCAATTTTCACTTCATAACTCAGACGCGGCCGGGCTTCGGGCTTGTTTTAGCCTCCTTATTTTTATGTTTTAGACATCCATCAATTAAGGTGTAGAAAAAAAATTGCCACGCTTGTGGAAACAACACAAGACCAGGCTGCCGCGACTGTCAAGAGCGGCTCAGACGGTGTTTACTGTCCCATCAGCAGCAGCAGCGAGTGCACCTTCAGCGCAGCTCATAGAGATCCACGTTTAAGTGCATGAAATAGGCTAAAGCTTGCCGCAAAGCACCGGCAAAAGTAATTACAAAAAAAATGTGTCGGGGAGAAATAAAAAGGCAATATATAAATAATTTATTAACAAACTAGTGTTTTCTGAGTAAATATCACAAAGATGAAGTGGATGCACTCATTGGATGCGCCTTTAGAGAGAAATGCATCTTTTATAAGGATTTTATAATGAAAGAGATTTTGATTTCGATTTGAATTCTTTCGCATTATAGTAGTAATTCAAAGCTTTCTATAGATATGTTTATCAAGCCAGTGAGGCTATTCGCTGAGTTTTGGTTTATCAGAAGCACTCCTGCTCAAGACTTAAACGCATCCTATTTTTTTTCTTCATTTTATAAAAGTGAGTGCACGTAAATAAAAGTAGACCCTTTACAGTTGCGAACAATGTATTACTCCTACCTTAATGAGCAAAAATGATGGTGTATTTTGAAATATTTCAAATGCAAGTGATAGCGGTGTCCTGTAAAGCGCGCTTCAGCTTCCACTCTCAGCGCAAAGATTAAATATGTCTAACAACCCACATTTATATAGGTTAAGCGTTTAAAATAACATAAACTTGAAATGTTTTATATCTATAGATTTAATTTTAGGCAAGTCATGATGATTTGATATGACTAAATTGATGAAACATAGGCAATAATCAACTCACGGTCTGCCGGTGTCTGTTTGGTCGTTACTTTAAAAAAACAAAAGCCTACATTTACCAAATAAAAAATGTTTTTCTAAATTAACTTAATAAAATAATGAATAAAATTGTGTGTGTGTGTGTAGCCTGCAAGTCCCAGGGTTTAGTGGAGTGCAGGAACAAGCAGTGCATTCCCAGCGCCTTCCGCTGTGATGGTGAAGATGACTGTAAAGATGGCAGTGATGAAGAGAACTGCACACAACAGCAGAGTGAGTAGAAACACACACACACACACACACACACATTTGGTTCTCACTAGTGGGCTGACAAAATATTTCACAATGGAAGTGAGAACATTTGGTCCTGAAAGTATAATCAAAACACGTACACACACACACATCTAATCGGTCAGTTGTTGTTCATGGCTCTGTCTATCTGTCTCTCAGCTCAGGGTATGTGTCCTCTGGGTCAGTCCAGTTGTACTTCAACCTCCTGCTCCACTGGCTGTCATGGAAACACGTCATGTGACCTGCGGAACACTGGCAACAACTGCAGTGAGTGAAACAGCTGACCCCTGACCTCTAGCCGAGTTTCCCATGATTTGCTTTACATTTACTGACAATTAGTTGAGATAAACAGCAAAAAGTTTTTGTGACGCAAATTGGGGAAAAATTTACTTCTTGTAAGACTAGGGGTGTGACGAGACACTTATCCCATGAAAATGAGACGAGACAAGATTTTTTTACTTTTAAAGAAATCCTTAATGATGAAATATATAGGGAAAAACAGTATTTTATTCAACTGAAAAACAAAAAATATAGGTGCATTTTGAGATGAACTTGTGCTTTTTGAAATTAAACTTCTGTTTTAACGAATTATATGCAGTAATAAACATATGCTACATGATTCTGGATAAATTAAATGTATCTAATTTAAATTAAATTAACACAATATTTAAAAAATTGGAGATCATGATTCTATCATGATTCTGAAGAAAAAAAAGATTAGATTAGAAATCTAAACAAAATAGCAATTTACTAGTGATTCTGACAAAATATTCATTGCTTAAGTCTTTTTTTTTTTTTTTTTTTTTAAATATTTGATCAAATTAATTTAAATCAAATAAAGGCTTAATTTACTATTGGAATGTCCTGAATGATTCATTGATAAATGCGTTTTTAAATGTGCAGTTGTCGCCACCTCCTGGTGTTAAGATACTTTGGTAACGCTTTATAATAACGTTCAGTTGTAAGTCATTTATAAGTGATTAGTTAATGATGAAATAATCTTTTACAAAACATTCATAAACTATTAATAAGAGATATGCTAACAATTTATGTATGTTTTATTAATTCATTTACAGGTAATTTGCAAGTAATTACTTAATGACGAACTAATCATTTACAAAACATAACTATGCATTCATAAATGATTAATAAGTGATATTTTCGTATTTTTAGCATAGAGCTTTGTCGTTTAAGTTATAAATCATGTACAAGTGATTAGTTGATGAACTAATAATTTACAAAACATCACTATGTTCACAAATGATTATTAAGTAATATGCTAACAATTTACAAATCTGTCAAAAGTTTGTCTTAAAAATAGCATATCATAAAATAATCAAACAGATCCTTACTGAAGATCACATCATGAACAAATCATTTACAAATCTTTCTGCATCCCCTATTTTAAAGTGTAAACAATTCATCAGTTGTAAATGTTTTACCCATCATTTGTAGATCTTTCCCCCCAGTGTGTATACCCACACAACATGCAACCAGCAGGTCTGTAAAACATTTACAACTGATGAGTAGTTTACACTTTAGATTAGGGGATGCAGAAAGTGTTGTAAATGCCTTGTATACACCAAATTATTTGTGACATGTAAGAAAAATCTACAAATGATGTGTAACACATTTACAAGTCATGAATTGTTTACACTTTAGAATAGGGGATGCAGAAAGATTTGTAAATGATTTATTCATGTGTTTACACAACAGGTTTTCAATACTTTGTAGTGTGTACTGCAATGTAAGGGCTGACTGGTGAGGGTAAAGATGTCTTCTGTGACACACCTGGAGTATTTTAGCACTGCGCACCTGATGTGATCTTCAGTGGAGGGCAAACTGGTTTACATTACCAGAACACAAGTCTGTGCTGATGAGAGAAATAATTTAAATGTTTACTCAAATCATTTATTATTATTTAAAAAAAGAGTTTTAGATTAATTGCATTTTTTGCTTTTTAACATATCACTTATTAATCATTTATAAACACATTGTTATGTTTTGTAAATGATGAGTTCATAATTAACTAATTACTTGTAAATTAATTTGTAATTGACTTGTAAATTAATTAACAAAACATATACAAATTATTAGCGCATCACTTATTAATCATTTGTGAATGTTTTGTAAATGATTATTTCATCATTAACTAATCACTTGTAAATGACTTACAACTGAACCTTATTATAAAGTGTTACCGATACTTTTATTTTGATCGCTATTATAGACATTAAGTGTTTATCCCCAAACTATAAACTTTTATTTTAGTACTTCTGTTATTTAAATGTCTGTAACACAGAAATAATGGTCATTATATGACTGAAAGACAGGAATAAGATTGTGTTGGTGTTCGAACAGAGATCGCAAACTTTTTAGGATTAATCGTGCAGCTCTAATGTAAACATCGCAGGTACTATCATGTTCTCGCCAGACCAGACAGATCTCATGACACACATCGGACCTCGTCACATCCCTATCAAAGACACATAAATGTTTGAGCTTGATAGTGCTTTGACACAGATGTATGTGTGTGTTTGTCAGGTGGCTGTGAGCCCATCTCTCTGGAGATCTGCATGAATCTGCCCTATAACTCCACCCGCTTTCCCAACTATCTGGGTCATCACTCTCAGAAGGAGACGTCCGTGAGCTGGGAGTCCTCGCTCTTTCCTGCGCTCGTTCAGACCAACTGCTACAAGTATCTGATGTTCTTCGCCTGTACGGTGCTTGTGCCGATGTGTGACCCGGTGAAGCAGCAGAGAGTGCCGCCCTGCAGGTCAGCCTGTGTCAGTGTGTGCACCTGTACTGCGATATAGAATTGACATTGACAGCTGTGTGTGTGGGTATCAGGTCTTTGTGTAGGAATTCAAAGGAGCGATGTGAGTCGGTGCTAGGAATTGTGGGATTGCAGTGGCCTGAGGATACAGACTGCGCTCAGTTTCCAGAGGAGGGTCAAGCCAATAGTTCCTGTTTGCTTCCTGACCCGGATGTGAACGGTCAGTGCGCAGTCAAGCTGATACTTATATTTGAACTGTTGGTGGCGCTGGAGGGTTTGAGTGTGACAGCATAAAATCACCAGCAGAAATGTTCAGATCCTCCCCTTTTAGATGCGCCAAATGTCACTTGATTTTAATGCTATGCTTCTATTGGCTGCCATCGGCTCTCATCTAGAAAAGATAGAAGGTCAACAGATACGCTATATGGAGAAAAGTATTGGGACCCCTGGGTCCTCATTTATCAACAATGCATAGAAAAGTATATTTTGTCCTACAAATGAAATTTTAAAATATGTGTAAGTAAAAAAAAAATCCATATTTAACAAACATGCGTTCGTGCTTCTTAAGCACACCTGTAAGTAATCATTGTTGATAAATCCCAAGTTCTTAAGCACCATGCTCGTTCACGTTCATAGTCATTTGCATTCAGAAACGCCTCCATTAAACCATATATGGTGACAACACCTCCCTTTATAAATCATGCACTGCAAAAAATGCCAAAAAGCCAAAATAAGAAGGATTTTCTACACAAGTCAAATTATTTTCTTATTTTCAGAAAAAAATGTCAAAGTGAAAACTAAGTAAGTTTTTGCTTAAAGCAAGCTGAATAATCTGCCAATGGGGAAAGCCAAAAAATCCTATTTCAAACAGAAAACAAGATTATTTTGCTCAAAATGGATTTATCAGATATGCATTTGCATTTATTAGCATTTATAAAAAAAAAAAATCTAAATTAAGTGCATTTGATTAATATAAGTACAATTATCTGCCAGTGGGGTAAAAAAAATCTTGTTTTAAGAGGATTTTACTTGTTTTAAGCAAAAATCACTTCATTTAGATTCCCACTCCCCCCTGCATGATTCTGGATACATTTAGAATGATGATTTTTATTTATTTTTTGTTTCAAATAGAGATCAGGATTCTCCCAAGATTCTGATCAGACAAAATAATGTGACAAAATAATAATTGCAGCAGTCTTTAAAAGTGTTTAACTAATTTGAATGAATTATTAAACATTTTAATATATAATTTATGTATTTAAAATATAGTATATTTTTATGTAGTATATTTTTTTATTTAAATTTAAAGCACTTTGGATGAATGATTCAATGACTCACTCATAAATACTTTATTTGTTTCATTATTGGATGAATCCACGTTTTTGAATGAATCTCTTCAATAAATGATTCAATGAGCAATACATTTTTAACAGTTACTTGCTACCACCTAGTGGCGAAACTGTTTGTGAAGCTGTTTCTTACCTAATCATGGTAAGTGTCTGCTCTCTGTGTCTTTGTGGCATTGCGATCACAGATTTGAATGTTCCAGTAAGACTTTTTCAAAGGTTTAATAGACACAGGTACTTGTTTGTCATTTAGATATGAGATTGCGCGATCTCCATCTTTTAACGATTAATCATGCAGCTGTAGTGTATACTAGCCTTACAGACATGAAAAATATCTATAGTCTACTTTTAAATGAACCAATTCAAAAGAAATGTAATCCGTATGAACAAGCATACAGGTGCATCACCACTGTAGAGATGACGAGTCAGTGCCAACGTCATCTCTTAACCCGAAAACAAAGAAGGCATTAGTTTATCAATAATTTATTAAACCGTTTATGCACTCTCCTTGCTGTTTTTTCCAGGCACATTCATAATCATTACTTCTGCTGGTGCGCCGTGGCAAGCTTTTTTTTTGCATGCGCTTGAGCGCTAATTAGGCAATGTGGGCGATTAAAGGCTCATTAACGTTCAACTAATAGTCAACTAATGCTTAAAATTAACGACTACTGGTCAACTAGAAAAATCTTTAGTCAAGGGCAGTCTTAATTTCCACAAGAATCTGGAGTGTTTCTGTCTGAATTTTTCCTCATTCGTTCATGAAAAAAGAAAAAAAAACATTCTCCAAACCCATGCTCGCCCACCAGGCTGTGTGATTGGTCAATTCACAGAACAGGTTTCTGCTGCTCCAGAGTCCAGTATGTGCATGCTTTACACACTCCATCCCACACTTGGCATTGCACATTGTAATTTGATGCTTTTTTTGTGCTGATATTAATGCCAGTTTTAGTTTGGATCTCTTCAGCTCTGGAATCAGCAGAAAATTGGTGACTTTCACACTCAATGTGCCTCAGCACTTGGTGAGCTGCTCTGTGACTGTACATGGTCTTTGAGTTTCTTAAACGATTTTGTTTTCCAATAATTCTACTTACAGTTGAGCAAAACTGATGGGTGGCATCCTATCGCAGTACTACCCTTGCATTCACTGAGCTCTCTAGAATGACCATTTGACGAACCTTTGCTTTTGTTTCACAAATGTTTGACTGCATGGCTAGCGCTTAGTTTTGTACATCTTTGGCGCTGTGTCTGATTGAAACGCAAAATCTTTTAGTGTGTCCCAGTGCTTTTGTCCATATAGTGTATGACAAATGTCACATTTATTTCTATTGTGCTTTATACAATACACCTTCAGTACAATATACCGCTTCAGTAATAAACAGGAAAATAACAGTTAATGTTACAAAATTCATCAGTTAAGAAACTAATACAATTTCAGCTATAAAGACAAGATATTAGAGTCATTATTCAGATCAATTAATAAGACATAAAATGTTGTGTTTAGAGTGCTCACCCAGTCACTTTAAGTGTCGCTCTGGAAGATGTGTCCTCTCTTCCAAACGCTGTGACGGACACACAGACTGTGATGACGACAGCGATGAGGAAACATGCGGTGAGTAAAAAACACACTCTCATGACATGATGGACAGCGTTATCCCGCTCACAAACAAACACAGTGTTTCCTGTGTGTCTCTGTCACTAGGCTGTTTGGAGCGGGGCTTGTGGGAATGTCCTGGAGACAAAACCTGCATCCATCACAACATGATCTGTGACGGCTTTCCTGACTGCAGCCAACAGGAGGACGAGAAGAACTGCTGTGAGTGACACACACACACACACACACACACAGTTTATCAGTGCTGGTGTGTGTATGCGCTCATGTGTGTGTTGTGTTTTCAGCTGAGTGCAGCAGTCATGAGATGGAGTGTAATAATCATCAGTGTGTTCACCGATCGCTGTGGTGTGATGGCAGGAGACACTGCTCTGACAGCTCAGACGAGTGGAACTGCGGTAAGATGCTCTTTGTGTTTGAGTTTCTTGACATCATCAAGTGAACTCCTGGAGTAGATAAAGAAGGAAAGGAAAGGGCGTGACGTGACGTGTGGCCAAGTATGTTGACCCATACTTGGAATTTGTGCTCTGCATTTAACTCATCCAAGTGCACACACACAGTAGTGAACACACACCTAGAGCAGTGGGCAGCCATATTGCTTTGGCACCTGGAGAGCAGCTGGGGGTTAGGGACTCACCTCAGTCGTGGTATTGAGGGTGGAGAGAGCGCTGTACATTCACTTCCCCCACCTACAATTCCTGCTGGACCTGAGACTCGACTGAGAGTCCGACTCTCTAACCATTAGGCAACGACTGCCCCATAAATGGGGTAGATGCTGATTGTTTTATTAGTTAGTGATGGCCGGCTCACAGTGTGTGTTGTGTTTGCGTCCAGTGTCTCTGTCTGATGAGGGTTTTGTGATGGTGCATAAGGCTGGGATGGAGTATCGTGTTTGTGCGGATGGATGGAGCTCCAACATCAGCAGCGTCGCGTGCACACAGATGGGTTTAGGGTAAGGTCAGTACACACACACACACACACAGACACACACCAAAAACACTGACAGAGATCAGAGGTTAAAGCACTGCTCATGTGCCACGTTTCCAAGTGTACACTCTTTAGAAAAACACTGCAGAACCCTGATCCAATATATTGCAAGTCTTAGAGATGTTTCTCCACCTAAATATATTAATGATGCTGTTACTGCTGCTTTGATGTGCAGTGAGTTATGAGGGAAATTCTCTCTTGTACAAAAATATTTACCAGTCAGTTGGTCAAATGACAGTCCTGTGTGTGTGTGTGTGTGTGTGTGTAGTTCTCCTCTTTCTGCAGATGCGGTGCTGGATGTGTCTTCTGCCACGGGACGGAGGCGCTGGCTACATGTCGACCCAGACTGGAATCCACAGAATATGTTTCCTCTACAGGCCCTGCTGGAAAAGAGAGGGTGAGTGTGTGTGTGTGTGTGTGTGTGTGTGTATGAATGTGTGTGTGACCTAGCTGTGCATTTGGGAACAAAATGACTTTTCACATCCTATTAGCTACATCTGAGCAAACACTTATTTTAGCCTCATTAAAGTAAACAATGCTGTGAGTTGTATTATAGTCTTTTGCTTATAATAATTATCACTGTTGGGGAAAGTTACTTTTAAAAGTAACGCATTAAAATATTGCACTTTGTAGTAATTGTAAAGTTACTTTTTATGGAAAATAATGTTACATTACTTTGGTGTTACATTTGTGTTTCTTTTTCTCATCTCATCTGAGCTGGGCTGGGTTTTTTTGGCGTTATTTTGTATAAAAAGTGCTGTTTCTGGCAAATGTAAAAGCCCTTCCACACCAAAAGTGAAATGAACGAGCCTCAGGCTGAAGGAAATGTAAATTCACGTCTGTACAGTAGAAGGCGCCGCTGAAACAAACCTTTCAGCTCTGCTGCCGTTCTGGATCGCATGATGAACAAGATGCAGGATATTAACGTTCAACACTACAAACACAAATGTTATGTTCATCTAAAGTCATTTTTGCTCATTTGTATGGTTGTATTGAATTTTCGAAGGTCAGCGACAAAGACATTGGTTAATAAAATGGGATTAAATACATGGATATTTGTGTTATTTAACACAATTAAATGATTACAATGATTACATATTCTGAGTTTGCATTTCACAGTTTTGATTCAGTTTGAGGAATACTGATTGTTTTTGTGCAAGTGTGGTGAGTAAATGCATATCAACATTTAGTCTAGAACTACAGTAACATCATGTTCACACAATGCCTCTGCACTTACTCCTGATTTTTCCCAACATGGCAACAAGAGAGCTGAACACTGGTAAATTACTTCATTAAAGAACAAGTCACTGAGAAGAGCCTGTTTAGAGACTGTCTGTGTGTGTGTGTGTGTGTGTGTGTGTGTGTGTGTGTGTGTTTTACTGCACACACATGACAGAAGCAAAAATATATTATGTTCCATGTTAAATATGTTTAGAAACTCAGTCCATCAGCCAACACTGATCATCATCATCATTTCCTGTCTGTAGGCAGAGCTGCCCATCATACAAGAAGATCTCACTGAAGTGCACAAGAGACGGTGTGTAAGAGTGGCACACATACACTTCTGCTGGCCATCAGACACTATTTCGTCCTTCATTCCCTCTGTTTGTCCCTCTGTGTTTCAGAATGTGGCCGTCGGCCTGCTGCCCGGATGGTGAAGAGAATTCTGGGAGGTCGTACAAGTCGCCCGGGCCGCTGGCCGTGGCAGTGCTCTCTACAAAGTGAACCCAGCGGACACATCTGTGGCTGTGTGCTCATCGGAAACAAGTGGGCACTTACTGTAGCACACTGCTTTGAGGGGTGAGACCATGCACACTACATACTACTACACACACACACACACACACACACACACACACAGACTTGCATGGTTTTCCAGCCAGCATTCAGTTTAATTGAATCAACATTGAACTGAGTTGATCTGAATAATGGCTCTATTGTCTTCTGTAGTTCTGCTTTACAGCTGAAAGTTGTGCAGCGTTAACACTGTTATTTTCCTGTTTATTACAGTGAAGCTGCTTTGAATCAATCTGTATTGTATAAGGTGCCATAGATGTAAGTCTAGTCAGTGTAAGTGTGCGTTTTTTCATGTGCAGGCGTGAGAGCGCAGACGTGTGGAAAGTGGTTCTTGGCATCAATAATCTGGATCATCCATCTCCGTACATGCAAACGCGGCGCGTCAAAAGCATCATCGTTCACTCGCGCTACAATCGGGCGGTGGTGGACTATGATATCAGTGTGCTGGAGCTGGAGTCAGAGGTGGAGGTGACCAGTTATGTGCGTCCCGTCTGTCTGCCCGGACACGGTCAGCTGCCGAAAGCCGACAAATACTGCCACATCACAGGCTGGGGACATGTGGGAAACAGAAGTGAGTGGAGCACACACACACATACACATGTGAGCGGTTAAATAATGACAGAATGAGCATGATCCCTTTAATGGACTCTTCAGTGACTAGATTGAGTAGTTCTCTATCGTATCGAGACTATCTCTCCACCCAGATACATATTGCATATGTAAGGGACTTACGACACCACAGGTGGCATGTGACGTGGACAATTTATTAAGACACTAAGTCTTAATAAGCCTCTAAATGAGGCTTAATAAGCCTATTCCGTGCGCAGCATAGTCTATATAAACCCTAAGACTGCGCATATCTTCCTCTTTTGATTCCACATGGCATAGTGAGTGGTGAGCATTGCTTTATTTCAGGTGACAGCGTACAGGTCCACTTACCACATTAGGTGAAGACAGAGAGCCTTTGACTTGTGAATAAAAAGTTGCGGAGACCGTATTGCACTTCTCCGGGGTTTTGCGAGTGAGAACAGAGTGGATATCGCGCCGTATTACACGTGGGTTAACTGGCTGTTAACGCGGTGGCAATTCCACTAATACGGGTTTGTGTTAAGGGTGCTTGCTAAGGCAGCATGTACTAAAGTTGAATCGATACAGTCAGAAAGCAGCCATGCCTCCTCAGGATGGCCATGATGTCTGTGTGTACTGTCTTGGTCACTCTCCTCCCAGATTTCGAAAGGGAAGTGGTGTCTCAGTGGACACGGGCTAATAAACCGCCCATAGTGTCCCGGGAATGTAAGACTTTAGCCGCCATGCAAGATGCTGACAAGATTGGCTGTGGACGGCTCCCAGCAGTGGACCAGCCAGTTGCCACATTAATAGCCCCTGCAAAAACACTGTTAGGGAAATCAGACTGTCCAAGCAAGAACTGCAGGGCAATGGATTACATGCTGCATCGTCTGCATGCAGATATGGCTCTGAATACGTGGTTAGCGAATACAGGTTTTGTTCTGGGCTTTATCAGAACCATCTGGTACAGAACCTTGCTCAGACTGACACTCCTGAACAGACTGCAGAGCTGAGGTTGGTTTCTTCAATGCTCCTTAGGGTTTTCAAATCCCAAGGCCAGATATCAGGAAGAGCAATGGCGGCTCTATGGACAGCACGCCGCCATTTATGGCTTACCCAGTCTAAGCTGCACACGACTGACCGCACATCCTTACTGGAGCTGCCGCTGGTGTCTTCAGCCATGTTTGGCTGAAACTCTTGAAATGTTACATCAGGCAAGAGAGGCTCGTGCTTGTGCGCAAGAAATAAGGGGTTTCTTGCCTGGAACTAGGGGAACAGGATTTAGACGTGGCAGATCTGGTTACCAACTGGAGTATCCTTCCTGTAATTTCAGAGGTCAGAGGCCTCCAGACAGGCTACATGACCTTAGGTATCAGCATGACAGCACTAGACACAGCAGAGGCCGTGGCCCATATAGGTCCAGGAGGCAAACAAAATCAGAGAGACAGGGGCAGACGGGCGATCAGCTGCATTCCTGACTTTTTGCAGAACCCAGTTCTCAGCGTCTCCCAGCTCGCATGGCAGCCTGGAAGGTTGTTTCCAACAACCCATGGGTGGTCTCGACCATGTGCCAGGGGTATCGCCTTCAGTTTGCAAGCAGTGTCATGCCAGATTCAGAGGGCAGCATTGGAAAAAGAGATTGCAACGCTCCTCTCGAAGGGAGCTTTTCAGGAGCTGGGAGAGAGCAGACAGCAAGCCGGGTTCTGTTCTCGATATTTCCTAATTCCCCAAAAAAATGGCAGCTTTCGTCCTATCCTGGACCTCAGGGGCCTAAACAAGTTTCTTCGGCCTTTGAGGTTCCGAATGCTATCAGTGCCAAGGGAAAAACAGGCCATTCAGCAGGACGACTGGTTTGCGTGTATAGATCTAAAGGACGCCTATTTCCAGATCCCAATCTGGGTAGGGCACCGATGATTCCTTCACTTTGCATTCGAGAGCGAAGTATTCAAATTTCGGGTTCTACCCTTTGGCCTGTCTCTTGCCCCAAGGACTTTTACCCAAAGCATGGATGCGGCACTGGCCCCTCTTCGCCATCAAGGAGTGAGGATCCTCAATTATCTGGACGACTGGTTAATATGTGCAGGGTCCAGACAGCTGAGGTGCCAACATGTAACCCAGACGATAGAGCACATTGCTCAACTGGGAGAAAAGTATGTTAATCCCATCGCAAGTGGTCAGCTTTTTGGAAATGAGGCTGGACTCACAGTTAATGAGGGTGACTCTGACACCGGAGAGACATCACTCTCTCATGACTAGTCTAACAGATTTTCACCCCGGCAGGGTGGTTTGGTTTCAGAGCTGCCTTCGCTTGCTTGGCCTTATGGCATCTGTGGCTCAGGTTGTACCTCTGGCACTTCTCTTCATGATACCGGTTCAGAAGTGCTTGTTGAGACGGAAGCTCTTCCCAGAAGGAAGACCGGGTAGTGAAAGTGCCGGTTACAAGAAGGCTGTGGAAGGCCCTTCTCTGGTGGGAAGATGGGGTGAACACTCAGGCTGGGTCAATATTGGGTCCAGTGCTACGTCTTCAGCTAGTGACGACACTGAAAGGTTGGGGGCAGTACTCGACAGCAGGGGAATCGCAGGTCAGTGGAGCCACCATGGACCATTCAGCACATCAGTGTGTTGGAGCTAAGAGCCATAGAGCAGGCATTGCTTTACATTCTCCCATACCTACCGTGGAGTCATTTTCTAGTGAGAACCGACAGCACGGTAGCGGCGGCATATGTGAACAGACGAGGATCCTCTCTGCTTTGCAAAATGGCCCACAATCTGTTGACACAGGCACAGGAGAACTTTTTATCTCTAAAAGCAGTTTATCTTCCAGGGAGAGAGAATCTGGCTGCAGATATGCAGTCCAGGGGAGGTCCCCGAAATGGAGAGTGGAGGCTGCACCCAGAGGTGGTCCAGTTAATTTGGGATCATTTTGGGATGGCAGACGTAGATCTTTTTGCCTCCAGGGAAAACACACCATGCCCTCTCTTTTACTCGCTAAAAGCAGAGCAGGCCCCAATGTCACATGACTGGGCGAAGGGGCTTCTGTATGCTTTCCCGCCATTCTGGCTTCTTCCCCCCCTCCTTTGAAGAATCCATGTGGAGGAAGTCAAAGTCATTCTAGTGGCACCCAGGTGGCCACACATGCCATGGTTTTCTGACATTCAGCCTGTCTTGCAGGGGGCTCCTCTGGAGCTTCCCCTCAGATGGGATTTACTGACTCAGGCCCAGGGAATGTTGTTTCATCCATTTCCTCAGGGACTCAGGCTGTGGGCCTGGCCCCTGAGAGGGCCCACCTCTTAGCGATTGGGCTTTCCCAATCTGTGGTGCACACTTACAGAGTGCAAGTGCACCATCTAATAGGGCAGCATATGGCTATCGTTGGCAAGCATTTCTGTCTTGGTGTGAGGCATGCCAGAAAGATCCAAATGCTTGTGAAACTGCTGTAATTTTGGCTTTTTTGCAAGAGCTTTTTGAAAAGGGGAGATCACCAACTACACTTAGAGGGTTTGTTGTGGCGATAGTCGCTTCTCGGGCGGGTAGCTTGCCAGAGTCAGGCAAGGCCCTTATTCACCAGTCTCTCACTCAGAGAACCATGGTTACATCGTAACCCTCCGTTATATGCTGATGCTAGTAGTGTTGCCAGATCTGTAGTTGAGCTGGACCTTCCTAGCACTGATGCTGATGTGGAGTTGATTAATGTGGAGGACGCTGGTTGTTTTCTCTCAGCGACTGATGAACAATGCTGGCTAGTAACTGATTATGTGTAATCTGGATTACAGAATCAGATTCCAGATATTAAGTACATTTTTAAAGGATTACTAAAAATTTCCTGGTAATTTACTCACCCCCATGTCATTCAAGATATTCATGTCTTTCTTTCTTCAGTCACAAAGTTTTCCTTTTTTTGAGGAAAACATTCCAGGATTTTTCTCCATATAGTGGACTTCAGTGGTGCACAACGAATTGAATGTTAAAAAAGCAGTTTCAGTACAGCTTCAAAGGGCTCTAAAAGACAGCCAAAGATTTATTTTTAAATAAATTAATATTTAAACACTTTTTAACCTCAAATGCTGGTCTTGTCTAGCTCTGTGGTGTACTTGTGTATCTCATATTCTCCTCCAACATCAAAAACATCATTGTCTTACCTTTTGTTTGTAAAGGGTGTTTGATATTCTTTGCACATTCACTTTGCAAACACTGGGTTGTTATTTTTGCAGCGATGTGGGATGATTTTGAAGTTGGAGGAGAAAATGAGATGTGAGTTTTTCAACATACCCTAACTGTCTTGAAACATAGAGTTCGCATGTGCTTTGCAGAGCTAGACAAGATGAGATTTTGTGGTTAAAAAGTGTATAAATAATAATTTATACAGATACATAATTATACAGAAAATTTATACAGAAAAATACAGATCTTTCAGATCGTTTAGAGCACTTTGAAGCTGCATTGAAACTGAATTTTTAGCCTTAATCTGTTGAGCAAAAAAAAAAAAAATCCTGGAATGTTTCTTTAAAAACTTAATTTGTTTGCAACTGAAGAAAGAAAGACATGAACATCTTGGTTGAGTAAGTAAATTATCAGGACATTTTTTTATTGATTAGTTACTTTATTATTGATTATGTGATTACATTTCATCTTTTTAGTAAGTGTTTTATTTTGATTTCATGTTACCTTCTAATTATTTATTTTAATTTGACATTTTTATGATTTAGGTATTAGCCCTTAATTAAACCTGCGAACCCCCTGCAGTTCCTTCATGAACCCCAGTTTGGTAAACCTTGATGTAATGTTTAAAGCACTTCATGTTGTTAATAACGAATGGAATATATTTTCTTTATATCAATATGGATTTTTCTATTTAAATCAATGTGATGAACAAGTTAGGTCAAAAGTAATCTAAAAGTTGTCTTATTGCATTACCTACAATGTATAATTTACAGTTAAACCAAAACAATTACAGACACCAGATATATTTTTTTATATTTTTAATTAGTGGGTGCAGGACAGTATAGTTCATTTATGTAAGTGAGGATAGCAAATCAAAGTAAACTGTGGCATATTATACCTATTCTTCATACACTGTAAAAAATGTTTTTCTTACTTGTTTCCAGCCAAAAAATAAAGGATTTTCTAAACATTTTCTAGGATTTTCTAGTGAAAAAAGTAAAAACTTATTTACACTACAATATAATTATATACAATAAGTTGTTGTCTTGTTTTCAGAAAAAATAAGTTTTTGCTTGAAACAATCAAAATAATCTGCCAATGTAGTAAGCAAAAAAATCTTCTTTCAAGATGAAAACTAGATGATTTTGCTTACCCCATTAGCAGATTATTTTGCTTGTTTCAAGCAAAATGTCTCAGGTTACGTATGTAACCATGGTTCCCTGAGAAGGGAACGAGACACTGCTTCCTCTAGAGGTCGCTTTGGGGAACGACTCCTTCGTGACCCGTGTCTGAAGCTTATATGCAAAATCTACAACAGTACCGGCCGGCGGCAGCCTATGATGTCACCTATGAGATTGCGTCATGCTAGCGTGACCTCACAGTATAAAAGGGTGCCGGTCGAACACATCATCCACTTCTTCTTCTGAAGCATATGTCCGAAGCATGGCGATAAGTCTAGAGGATGCAGTGTCTCGTTCCCTTCTCAGGGAACCATGGTTACATACGTAACCCGAGGCGTTCCCGTCAGTGACTTCATCCCTCCGGCCAAGGGCTGCCTATCGCAAGAACTTACCTGTAAGGGCAGGGCTGACAGAGCTCAGATCTGGAATCAGAGAAGGGGATTCCTTCAGGGATATAACCATCTGTCTAGAACGGAGTCTAGGTCACCAAGGGGTTACCAAGTCCTGTGTGGCCTTGCTCAAGAGCTGGCAAGGCAGGTATTGGCACCTCGATTAGAAGTATCGAATAAGATACAAAAGAGCGTAGCCCAAGAAACTGGGGCTCAATATCTCAAGAAGGGGTACGGAGCTGTGCGCGTAATCCCCACCATACAGGTTTTTAGAAAGAACACAGAAACTAGTGTGCATTCTTACCACCTTGTGGATTTTAGAATGTGCCTGGAAGGCCAGGACACCAAATACTGTTCATGGAAGGAGGCTCTGGGAGCAGAGAACTCAAACCCAATCAGAGGGAGGTTCTATATCTCAGGGAGCAGAATTGTGCTCAAGTGACCCTGCTTGAGCGAGGGGAGCGCTGCCATTCGCATTCAAAGCCGGGAAAGGTATCACAGGGAAGGCAAAAAGGTCTAAGCCGCCATACCCAACGGGCTTATAAGGCCCTTTAAAACCTCAGAAGAGGGTAGTGTGACCTCCGCCTGAGGCTTTAGCATGGCGGGGAGAAAGCACATCGGGTGGCAGCAAGCGGCCAGCTTATCCAGTGCGGTTGGTATGGGTATCCTGTGGCCATAGTGCTGGTACCAAACCTTCAATGGGGAGGAGGATCTACTCAGTGCTGTAACAGACGGCATGCTTCAGCTACCTCACCTTAGTGAGGGGAGCACTGCCTTGCTCACCCAGTGTCAGGGGAGATGTACAGAGAGCACACCTTCAAACACCCTTACGCAGAGTGGAGCGGCACCACGCCCTGAGGCATCTAACCATAACAAACCCAAAGATCTGTGCTTTCTATCTCGATAGAAGCACGGGCCTCACTCTAACCAGATCCGCAGATTATGGAAGAGTATAAGGCTCAATTACGGCTGGAGAGCTATTGCTTCTCAGAGTCAATGCTCAAAAAAGGGTTTCCACAGAAACGCCTAAATCCAGTTTTCAGGGGCGAGGGTGAAATCAAGCTCAGTCCGCAGAAGAGCGATTTACCAGACCACTAGCGTGAGAGACTGGGTTGTATAGCCAGGTGTCTAGCCAGGGATGTCCAGGGGCATCCAGCGAAGTGAAAACCTCAGAGGGCTCGCCTGAAGAAGGGACTAAAGAGTCCAAAAGACCTGGAGAGAAAGAGGTTACCTGCACAAGGGGACCAATAGGCCCTGGGACTGCAGTACTGTACGGGAAGCCCAACGTCAGGAAATACTCCTGTAGTGCCGCTTGATCTGGTTGCAGAGACTGGCGACTGAATCCACGAGCGGTAATCATCCAGCAGCAACCGGGGGCCCGACATGAAAAGAGGACACAGGAAGAACACACAAACCAACCGTACATATCCATATATATATAAATATAAAGGATCGTATTCACCCAGAGCCTCCAGTCAGTTGAACCATTTCCACAGATCGCAGTAGCAGTCTTTGGTAGTAAGTAGAACTAACGCCGGACCATCAGTTGGGTTGTTCTAGAATAATAGAACATAACCCATGCATCATAGGTCCAGAAGAGAGACTGCAAGTGAGAAGGCGCAGGGGAGTTAGGGAGGAAAGGTGGGGGTAGATGTAAAAAAACCCAGAGGGAGGTGTGTAGATGTTAATTATTACTCTGGCCCGGACGAGAGCGCTGGGAACGCCTTGTCTGGATCACCTCCCTCAGATCTTGACGACCTTGACGTCCACTTATTGGCCCGTGCCGCTTCCCAGAACCACCAGCAGGTGGGGGAGGGGCGCGGGCCATGACACTAGCCTTCTGTGCCCGTCTTTGATCCTCAGACCGGGACGGACCAGGACCCCTTTGCTGTTCGGGCTCAGACCTGGTCCTTCGTGGAATGAAGGTTTTGAAGGCAGCAGAACGCGCCTTCACCTCCTTAAACTTCTCGATAACCGTCTCAACGGAAGTACCGAAAAGCTCAGAAGGTGAAATCGGCGCATCGAGGAGAAAGCCCTTCTCTTTCTTCCCAATATCCGCCAGATTTACCCAAAGATGGCGCTCCGTTACCACTATGGCCGCCACAGATCTGCCCATAGCAGTGGCGGCCTGCTTGGTAGCACGGAGAGCCAAATCTGTGGTCCGGTGGGGTTCTGTCATATATGTTCAGGGGAAAGCCCCTGGCCTTTATCCAGGTCCTTCAGCAGATCAGGCTGATAGGCCTGGAGCACTGCCATAGTGTGCAGTGAAGCCACAGCCTGACCTGCTGCTGCGTATGCCCTGCCATTCAAGCTAGATGTGCGTTGAAGGGGCTCAGATGGCAAGGAGGGAGCTTTAAGAGATGATGTCTCGCCAACAGAGAGATAGCTAGCCAGCGTCTCTTCTATCGGAGCAATCATCTCGTAGCCATTTTCATGCATCCCTTCAATATTTGAATAACTGGTTGGTGGAAACCTGTGAATGCGTGCTGAAAATGGCTTGTTCCATGTCTTCGCGACCTCCGTGTGGAGATCGGGAAGAAATGGAAGGCTCACTTGAGCTGGGGGGCTATGGTCAGAAAGGTAACGCTCTTCGAGACGACCTCGCGGCGCCACCTTCATCATTCGCTTCCACGGGAGATCCAACCTCACCGTGGCACGATCCATAACCTCCAACAGCTCTTCATACGCAGGACAGGAGGAATGAGATGATTCAGTATGAAAATGTTCTTCCTCATCTAACATCTCCTGTTCTTGCTGGGGGGAACCCAGCAGAGCACTGGCTACTGGATCAGATGATGTGAGTGAAATCGCATCATCCTCCAGCAGCTCACTCTCGTCCCCAACTGATGAATGAGAAAGGGAAAGACCCTTATCCAATTTCTCAGCGAGATCCACCTGCAACCCCCATGAGCTAATTTTCCTCCCTGCCTCAGCAGCGGCGGGTCCTGAGCCACGGGGGGCAGATGGCTGTCCCTCTTTCCTCAAAAAGATAGACAGATGAGAGCGGAGCAGCCTCATAGGAAGAAGCTCGCAATGCACACAGACCGCCCCCTCAAGGACATCGCGTGCGTGCTCTTTGCCCAAACAAATGACGCAAAGATCGTGTGTGTCACCAGGTGCCAGAAAACGAGGGCACGGGTCCACACACTTCTTAAATGCCTTGCTAGTGCCAGCCATGATAAGACAAGAAATAAATTGCTTACCGTTTTGTAGATTGCACTTTAACTTCAAACAAAGCAGTCGCTGAAGAAGAAGAGGATGATGTATTCGACCGGCGCCCTTTTATACTGTGAGGTCACGCTAGTATGATGCGCCGAGTCGCGCCGGCGGTGACGTCATAGACTGCCGCCGGCCGGTACTGTTGTAGTTTTTGCATATAAGCTTCAGACACAGGTCACGAAGAAGTCGTTCCCCAAAGCGACCTCTAGAGGATGCAGTTCGAGTTCCCTCAGAAGGGAAACTCACTTAACTTTGACTTCTTTTATGAGAACATAACAATAATTTTTATTTGTCTAGAAAATCATTTTTGATTTAAGAATATTCAGATATTTTGGCTGGAACAAGATTACAAAAAGCAGTGTACAGTAGACTACCACTAAAATTGATAGAAATTTGTGACCAAAAATGATTGAGACACTTTGACCTGACCATGTTTTTGACTTATGTTCTTAAATTCCTTGTGGAACAAAGGGTCTCAGCAACAGCCTTCAGTGCACTCTGTTTTGGGCAGCTTTTTTCAGTTGTACCCATGTTGGGCTGCATTGCTTCATTTCCTCTTGGCCTGATCTTCTCCTGGTGGTCTTTGGGCAGTCGACTTTCCTTTTTTCTTGGGGTTCCACTGAAGGGCTTGCCTTGTGGTACTGTCAGCTGGTTTTCTGAGAGAGTGGCCAATCCATCTCCATTTGCATCTTGCGATTTGCTGGACGATGGGGTCTTGCTTTGCCTTCTGCCAGAGATCTTCATTCCTGACTGTACATCTTATCTTGAGGATGTTTCAAAGGCAGTTGCTGACGAAGGTCTGGAGTTTGTTGGTAGAGGTGTTTGTGACTCTCCAAGTTTCTGAGCCATTTGACATTGCTGTTAAAGTTTGTGTAGTGTTGATAAAATGGTTGATTTCCACACAGGCTTTAGGGAAATGAATGCATATCTTGCCTTCCCCATTCTGGCTCCGCTGTCTTTGTCTGATCCGTTTTGCTTAAGTGTCTTTTCTTGCATTGTTAATGCGACCTTTTTACACCACAGACCGAAAACAATAAGCATTGCTTGGTAATTGCTCAACAAAGTATTGATGGTTGTCTGAATAGTTTTTGCTTGATTGTAATCCAATACATACCTTTCTATCAAAGTTATCTGACATTATTAAGTGAATTTGTTCTGACACAGTTTCACTCTGAGTTCTTGTCATATTTTATGACCATTTTCGAAACTATAGTGAATAAACTGTGATAATCTGAGAAATGTTGAAGGTGTCTGAATAAATGTTGGTTTGACTGAAATGGATTATGTTACTAACTATAATTTGTGTTGTGTAATATGAAATCAGTAATGGACTATAATTTATAAGTACTGCTGATGGATGTGTCTGTGGAAGAGAGAGTCTGTCCTGCTGGATTAGACTTAAGCTACCATGGGTTGCCACAAGGGGGCAGAAAGGACAAATGGAAATATTGAGAGCTGCAGTATTATGGAGCATCTGCACTTCAGTGCAAAAATAATTATAATAGTATCAGATTGGTACCAAAGTACTAATCGCACTAAACTGATACTTGAACTGTAATGTCTGATCACAGTGGTGGTGAGCAGGATGTGTTAGATGCTCATGTGTCTCTTCTCCTGCAGTGCCGTTTAAGCTCCAGGAGGGAGAGGTGCGGATCATCTCTGTCTCTCAGTGTCAGTCATACTTCGACATGAAGACCATCACGTCACGCATGCTTTGTGCCGGATATGAGGCGGGAACCATTGACTCGTGCATGGTGAGTGTGTGTGTGTGTGTGTGTGTGTGTTGTTTACCTGACATCATGAGTGTGTGTTGAGTCTGTGCTCAGTTGACATCATGAGTGAGTGTGTGTGTGTGTGTGTGTGTGTGTGTGTGTGTGTGTTCACAGGGTGACAGCGGTGGACCACTGGTCTGCGAGGAGGATGACGGCCGCTGGTCTCTGTACGGTTTGACCTCCTGGGGGTCTGTGTGTTTCTCTAAGGTCCTGGGCCCCGGCGTCTATGCCAATGTGACGCACTTCACTGAGTGGATTGAGAGACAAATTTACCTGCGCACATTTAACCTGCTGTAGGTGAACACACATTCACACACACACACACACATGCTCAAATTTACACACACTGTAATGTACACTCACTCATGCACACACACACTCTTGTACACACTCACATTCACTTACAGTTGAGGTCAAAAGTTTACATCCCCCTTTCAGAATTTGCAAAATAAGAGGGATCGTACAAAATGCATGTTGTTTTTTATTTAGTACTGACCTGAATAAGATATTTCACATAGAAGATGTTTGCATATAGTCCACAAGAAAAAATAATAAAGGTGAATTTATAAAAAGTTTTATATTATATTTTGTATTATTTTATATTATATTATTATATTTATAAAAAGTCTTGATTCTTAATACTGTGTTGTTCCCTGAATGATCCACAGCTGTGGATTTTTTGTTTAGTGATAGCTGTTCATGAGTCCCTTGTTTGTCCTGAACAGTTAGACTTCAGAAAAATCCTTAAGGCCCCACAATTTTTTTGGTTTTCCAGCATTTTTGTGTATTTGAACCCTTTCCAGCAATGACTGTATTGATTTTGAGATCCATCTTTTCACACTGAGGACAACTGAGAGACTCATATGCAACTATTACAGAAGGTTCAAACACTCAAATTTAACTTATTTTGTCTTCTGGGAAACATGTAAAGCCACTTTCACACAGTGATTCCTGGGAATTGTCCTGGGATCATTTGATTTTGGTTCATTCACACTGCCAGTGATTTTCCGGAATCTGTGCGTGGTTCATACACAACCCATAAAGATAGGCTTTAATGCGATGCGTACCATTACACTAAACTGGTGAATGATCTCCGCTTCAGCATCGATAGTAAGAACATCTGGTGAAAGAGTCACACAATAACGTGTGTCGTCACTTCTACACAGCCTTTTATGGCATTTGTTCTGGCTTTTGTTCACACAGCACTCGTTCCGGGACTGATCCCAGCAATGTTACTAGGTCCCCAACCCAGAATCATTTCTGGAATCAATCCCCAGACGTGTTTGCGTTCACACAGCAGGCACTCCGGCAATTTTCTGGAATCAACGCGTGGTGTGAAAGGGGCATAAGTATTTTCTGTAGCCTCTGAAGAACAGTACTAAATGAAAAAAAATTTATATTTAGGCAAAAGAAGAAAAATGTACACATCTCCATTCTGTTCAAAAGTTTTCACCCCTGGCTCTTAATGCATGTTTTTTCCTTCTGGAGCATCAGTGAGTGTTTGAACCTTTTATCAATTCAACTATTATTTTCTCTTGTGGACTATATGTAAACATCTTTTATGTGAAATATCTAATTCAGGTCAGTACTACATAAAAAATAACATGCATATGGGTCTTATTTTGGTAAAATAATTAACATTTTGCAGATTCTGAAAGGGGGGCGTAAACTTTTGACCTTAACTGTAGTCACGTGCACACACTCACACAAACATTCACTCACTCACACACAGCTGGAGATGAACTGCGCTTGAACAAGCATAACAAGACGTCTGTGAACCTGCTACACTGATCATTCCAAAAAGAGAGGGGTGTGTGTGTGTGTGTGTGTGTGTGTGTGTGTGTGTGTGTGTCAGTTGTTTTGGACTGTATGGCAGATATCCATCACATGTCCTCGTCTCACGGCGGCAGTAATGTTTCAGATGTGTTTACTATCAGGCAGCTGCTGTAAACATGTGGACAGTTACACTAACCTTCAACAAGATTCTCTTCAGACTGCTGCTCCATGACAGTAGTTGAGCTGAAACAGAAATGCACTGTTTGCGCTAATGCCAGCTAAAGCAGCGCTTATAGACTCAAGCTGCGTTATATATTGTGCTCTGAGTTGTAAAGAAGTGAAAGCCATGCGAGAAATCAAGCTTCTGTAACGTGAAGCGTCTGTGTTCAAATACTTCAGAAACAGAGAATCACGTTTTATTCGCTTATAAACACCACAGACTGAAACAGACACTAGTTAGTGTAAGTGTGTGTGTGTGTGTGTGTGTGTGTTTGGCCAGTTTCACACTTCCTGCATCTGCAGCACATCAGCAAAGTAACAGCGCTCATCAGTAGATGTTCACTTAGACTGTTTTTGCTGTTACTGCATTTATAAACAGCCATAATAATGTCATAAAAATCAGTTCACATGATAAAGGGAAACAGATGATATTTGATATCTACCAAGAATTCAAAGCGCAGCTGTAAATTGAGTAGAGTTTGCGAGTCTGTCACAGTTTTCTTCATTTGTGCTGATAAACGTGTCTGCAGTGTGCTCATCGCTCGTGCTGCAGGCGTGTGATCGTGAAACAGGCTTCACTATTATACACCAGGTCAAAGGGCTCCTGCTGCTCACTATGGTTTCCTCTCTGCATTCTCTCTGCTGCTATTGGTCGGTTCTGACCTTCCAAACTTCTCAACCAATGATATTCTCTGATGGTTCGTGTCGTCGCTGTGTTTCTGGGCTTCTCTCAGACGGATGCTGTGCTTCTCTTGTGTGATCACTGTGTTTGTGTTGTAGTATTATTGTGCTTCGTATGAATTTGTGTCACAAACTTCTGCCTTCAGTGCAACATTCCGTCTGTTTTCATTTTTTAAAGAATATTTTTCTACTGATTTTGTGCACATAAAGCAGTAAATCTGAATTCTGATGTACTATGTTTTTAATGCTCTGTAAATACAGTTCACATTTGTGTAAAAATGCGCATTAAAGATTTCTATCCATTATGTTAACTGGTTGTTTTTGCTTTAGAGATTCATCACTTTGAGTCTGATTTTACTCTGAGATTTGGTCCAAATCAAACCAACTTTATTCTTACTCTCTTCATTCTAAACTGTCTATATAAATGTTTTTGCAGTAAAAAAGAAAAAGGAAAAGTAAAGTTGTTGTTTAATAGTAGCATTTGAAGACCAAATTTATAGCAGTTTTTTTTTTTTTTTCCCTTCAAATAAGACACAATATTGTGTATATCTATACTGGACCTGATTTTGAGTGGGGCCAGAACTTCTAGCTACACAGATTACTGTTTTTAATTAACTAGTAAAGTAAGAAAATATCAGTATTCCTCAAATTGAATCAAAACGGTAAGACTTTGCTGTATTTTTTAAAGTCTCTTTTGCTCATCAAGGCTGTATTTATTTGATCAAAAATACAGAAAAAAAACAGTAATATTGCAATATTATTTTAATATACTTTAAAATATAATGTATTCCTGTGATGCCAGGCTTATTTTCACCAGCATCATTACTCCAGTCTTCAGTGTCTTTTATTGATCAAAGAATCCTGAAAACTATTAAGCAGCACAACTTTTTCCAACATTGATAATAAATCAGTATATTAGAATGATTTCTGAAGGATCATGTGACACTGAAGACTTCTGAAAATTCAGCTTTAATTACAGATATGAATTAAATTGTAATGTATATTAATTTAGAAAAACCTTGTTTTACATCATAATATTTCAGAATATTACCTTTTTTTTTTTTTTAAACGAACACAGCCTTAATGAGCATAGGGAAATTATTTAAAAGCTGATTAAAATCTTACTGATCCCAAACTTTTGAGCAGATATGTTAAAAAACTATTTAAAACTATTTAACCATACTAAAAATAATTCAACTTATTCTTCATTCAATCCAGAACAGCAGCAGAGCTGAAAGGTTTGTTTGAGCAGCGCCCTCTACTGTACAGACGTGAATTTACATTTTCATCAGCCTGAGGCACATTTACTTTTGGTGTGAAAGGGCTTTTACGTTTGCCAAAAATAGAACTTTATTAAAACAAAAAAGCTGGCCCAGCCCAGATGAGGAAAAGTAACGCTAAAGTAACATAACACATTACTTTCCATAAAGATTAACTAACGCAGTTAACACAGTTTTTTGGGAGTAACACAATATTGTAATTAGGGCTGTCATTTTAACATGTTAACTTCATTAATTAGTTATGAAAATTGAAATATTTTAATGCGGTTAATGTCCTGCCCCCAGACCTGTACATCATCTTATATTTCATACAGTTGTCTGTTGACAAATATGATGCAGTGCAACTACTCCATAAATGCAGTTATGCCCTAAAATTCAAGATATTGGTGCACAAAATGCCTCTGAATTTTTATCTCATATTTATATTATTTGATAAGCAATATCACACGAGCAGAGAGAGTAGTTTTACACAAGTGCTCATTTTGACCCGAATATCATGAGTTTAAATGTGATTTTATACAAGAGTTCAGTAAATAAGAAGTTGATATTGTTTTTGCTCAATTTTGCAAAGAGCACGGTGCCTTTAAAACTATAGTAGAATTGTTGCAACACTCCTGCTGAAAATAAAATATCCCACCAATTTTTTTCTGTGTCTTTAGAGTGTGCCCATACATATGTGTGTCATTTGGTAAAAATATCTCATTTTGTTTGGGAATTATAGGCATTTTTATATATGAGAAGAGAAAAAATGACCAACTGCTGACTTTGTTTGCATTTTCATGGCACTTTCAATATTTTGGCAATTGGGCATTGATATATAGCCGGCACGCTATGTTTTCGAATTTCCTGCGGTGGTTTCGAGACGATCGGAGAAACGGTTTCTAAGGTATTGGCAAATGCTTTTTAAGTGCTAAAATGCAATGCTGCACAACCCATTGGGCAAAACCTGGCATGTTTGGTATCGCTGGACTCCCCAAATAGATATCGCTGCAGCCGAAGACCCGCAAGTGGGAGGAGCTTACGCCAACAACAGCAAGTGGGTGGAGCTTATGCCGCAAGTAGGCTGGATTTCATATCTGTGGTTCATAGTATCTTAAAAAAATTATATATAATGCATTTTCATAGTTTGAATTGAAATTCTTACATTTTTGTAATTATTGTGTATCCAAATACCATTCATTGTCAACATTGAATCACGTTTTTACACCGTTTGTCATACTTTGTGATGATGCTATTTTAAATCCTTTTAGCTGTAATGTGATTCAAGCATATTTCTGGATATTGTATTTTACAATTCTTCTACAGTAGTCTACCAAAGAACATATTAAAGTGAGATGCAATTGCACTCAGGAAATAAATGTGTGATGCATAAAGAAAGTGTTGAATACTGTTAAGTACTTACCATTCACCTGTACTGAACATTTTTTTATTTTTCATATTTGTTTTTACTCAAATTACAGCAAATGACAGACTACTGTTCTTCAGAACATTACACAAATAAATGTATTCTCAAATCACAAATCAGTCTCAGGGTGGGTATAGATTATTTTATTTCTGAAACAAATTATGAACAATAAACCTGCATGCAGATGACATGAGGCCAAGTAAATTACTACTAAACACTAGTTTATTCACCATTAATTTACACAAGACATACTTTACCAGATGTGCAGCTTTTGTACTCCACATGGCAGTCCAAACTATTGGAGATGGAGTACATTTTTCAGAAGTCAGTGAAGTAATCATGACTTTTGTTTTCCCAACATGCAACACATGATGTTTACTAAACAAAGTTCGGGAGGAGCACGTTCAGATAATCAACACGACCAATCCGCTATCAGCAATCGCATCACACAGACAGAAACCGCTATAAATGGCTTAAGCCTTCCTACCTTCATTCTCTGCAGTTTCAGCATATCGCCGGCATGTCAGAGTCAAACTCGCCCTCAAGCAATAGTCCAAATGATAGCCCTCACAAGCCGCCTCTCACACTCCGAGACGACAAGGCTCACCCGCGCCTCCTCCATCCAGGCGCCCACCACCTTCATCTTCCTACGCTTCGGTCCTTCGCTCCGTCCCAGCCATCCAGAAGTGGACAGTTGCAAGCCTTAGACAGGCGCTGAGCAACGCAGATGTCTACTACTCACGGCGGATGACCAAAACGGAACTCTACAACATCTTCTGCTCCATCCAATCAACAATGTCGCTAGAAAAATCCACTCCCCCGCCGAAAGCGGCCGGCAATCAGGCCACGCCTCGCGGCACCCCATACGCTCGGCCTGAGCAAACCTCCTCCCCCACGAGAAAAGGCCTTCGTTCTTCCAGCTGCCGTAGCAGGCCTTCGGCGTAGCGCCGGAGTGGGCTGTCTCGGCCCACTCACAGCTTTTCCCCTATCCTTATCTTCTCCCCAAGGCATGGCCCGTGGCCCCACCGCTGAACTCTAGCGTGAGGCTGCCTCCGTTAGCGGCGCAGGCCCACACTTGGTCCATGCTCCCTGCTCCCCCTCCCCTTACTTCTACCTCCGCCCCCTGGTCCCGATGTCAGCGTGAGGCTGCCTCCGCAACCGGCTCCGGCGGCCACTGTTCCCTCTCTGCCTTCTCTTCCTCTAGCTCGCTCTTCCTTCTCGTTGGCTTCCGCAGTGCCGATGCCCATCCCACCAAACGCCCCGGCCTTGGAACCACCTCCCGTCGCCAGCAACATCAGAACGCAGATTCTAGCAGGTGCGGATGTAGACCTCTTTTCACTACTTTCGCCACTTTCACCTCCGTCTTCAGATCGCCAAATCGATTGCGGTGAGCTCTCCGTCACCCTCAAAAACCCAGCACATAGTCCATCACGCACACTCTCTCTCGCCGAGTTCACAATCTCATTCACCCTTTATTTGGAAGTCATTTGCACAGCATTTCCACACAGGAGACGAGAGCTCGGCGACTATCTCGCGATAGTTGCCGAGCTCGCGCTGTCTTATGGAGGCACCCACTTCTACACCTATCACAAGCTGTTTTCAGCAAAATGCGCCATCCGGGTAGCTCAGTGGAACCAGTGCCCTTACTGGGGGGCACTGGACACTGAGCTCCACAACCGAATCTTCTTGGGCTGCCGCAATATTTCATGCTCCGTCTGTCGATCCGCCGCCCATTCCACCGAAGCATGTCCTTTCGTCACACCGTCCGTCCCCGAATCCTCCCAAATTAAATCCACCAGCTACGTCCCGTGCAGTTCTAATACGCCAACCAACCCGTCATCCTCAAAATCCTACCACCGCCACTCCTTTTCCTCAAGTCGTGTCTGCTCCAACTTCAACACCGGCAGGTGCTCAAGGCAGCGTTGCCGTTTCCTGCATGTCTGCAGCTTCTGTGGCGGTGCCCACGCTCGCATTATATGTCCAGTGTACAAATCTGCAAATAAAAATGAAAAACCTTACTTATCGACTCCTGTGAATATTTCTCATTTGTCTATTGAATTGTCTAATCACCCCGACACGAACTTCACAGATTTTTTACTGTCTGGTCTCACGCACGGCTTTAACCTGGGCGTCGAAGTTTTTCCAAACCAGAGCATGATTTGTGCCAACCTCCAGTCCGGTCTCACCGAACCCGAAACAGTCGATCTGCTAATCAAAAAAGAAATAGAGTCGAAATTTATGGTCGGTCCTTTCAATGATCCTCCTTTTGCCCGTTTTCGTATCAGCCCAATCGGAGTCACTACACGGAAATTTTCAGGAAAAAAGCGTCTGATAATCGATCTTTCATCCCCTCACAATTCCCCGCTCCCAGAGTCGGAGGGAGTTCAGCGTCCTGACAGCCTGATGGATGAAGCTGTCTTTCAATCTGCTGGTCCTGGCCTGAAGACTGCGCAGTCTCCTCCCTGATGGCAGCAGACTGAAGAGGCTGTGTGACAGGTGGGTGGGGTCACCAGCAATGCTGAGGGCTTTTCGGGTGAGACGGGTGTTGTAAATGTCCTGGAGGGAGGGGAGAGAGACACCAACGATCTTCTCAGCTGCTCTCACTATGCGCTGAAGTGTCATCCGGCAGGATGCATTGCAGGTGCCATACCACACAGTGATGCAGCTGGTCAGGATGCTCTCGATGGTGCCTCTGTAGAAGGTGCACATGATGGGGGCTGGGGCTCTGGCTCTTCTCAGTTTGCGAAGAAAGTAGAGTCGCTGCTGTGCTTTTTTGGTCAGTGCTGTGGTGTTGGTAGTCCAGGAGAGGTCTTCTGTGATGTGCACACCCAGGAACTTAGTGCTACTCACTCTTTCCACGGTCGCACCGTTGATGGTCAGAGCAGCATGCTGAGTGTGCACTCTCCTGAAGTCAACAACAATCTCCTTCGTCTTCTCTACATTCAGAGAGAGATTGTTGTCACCGCACCATCCGGCCAGGCGGCTCACTTCACTTCTGTAGTTTGTCTCATCACGGTTGCTAATGAGACCAACCACAGTCGTGTCATCCGCAAACTTGATGAAGAGGTTGCTGTTGTGTGTCGGTGTGCAGTCATGTCGCGTCCACCCAACCCTTTCAGATCTAGCAGTTATAGATACCGATTCAATATCCTATTTCATTAAGCAAAGCAAAACGGACCAACAAAAAAGAGGCCACTTCATTTACATCTTCAATCTCCAATCACCAATTCAACCATACCAGACCCTCCTAGCCTACCTACATCACAGAAGACCACAGGCGAAACTCCTCTCTGACCCACTTTTCGTCGACGACGCCAATCACCCCGCCACCCGTTTCTGGTTCCAAAAACATCTTAAAACCATTCTTCTTTTATCTGGCATCCCAGCAGACCATTACTCCTGCCACTCCTTCCGTATAGGCACAGCTACCACAGCCACCCAAAAAGGCCTCTCCCAGCCCCAAATCCAGACGCTTGGCCGCTGGACGTCAGAGGCTTTCAAAACCTACATCCGTTCAGATCGCTTCCATATCAAAGAAGCTCACCGAACCCTCATCAGCCAAGTCATCTAAGATCAGCCCTCCCCACTAATGCATCCCATCCAAACATTCCCACGTCTACCATCAGAGCATCCCAGTTCACGCTGCCGTAGCAGCGAACGCTTCCGCAGAAGCCTCACTCTATTTCCAGATGCCGCAGCATCGCCGCTTCCGCAGAAGCGCTCACCTTTCCTCCCGCTTACGCAGAAGCCACCTTTCTCGCACAATCGCCACAGCAACGATTCCGCTCAAGCGACGGCCAGCACACTAAGTTTTACGCTACACAAGTTTGGGGGGCAATTGATGCTCCGGCTGCTGTCCTGCGCTAAATCGCATTTCTGAGGGAGCGAAATATAGTGTCATGGCTGGCAGGCTGGATTAATGACAAACAACAACAACAACAACAATAGAATTTAACAACAGTGCTGATAAGCATGGTTATGAATATTGAAGTATGAAGTTTGAATGCCAATTTTCAATTAGTGAAAAAAGAAAAAACGTATGGTCTAAAACTGAACTACCATACATTTTATTGTCAACATGAAACCCAAATTGACAGTTCTACTTATCTTGCTGTGAGCAACTGATCAGTGCATATATACACAAGCAAAATACATATTACATATTATATACACACACAGTGATGCGGTGTGTATTGTGTGACATTACAGCATGTCCCTATTTTTCAAAAGGCTTATCATACAGAAAGATTTTCTTAAATTAAAAATGTGCACAGTTTCCTTTAAGGGTTAGGTTTATGTGTAGGGGTTGGTGTAGGGCAGGGATCCTCAAATCTGGGCCACGAGATCCACTTTCCTGAAAAGTTTAGATCTAACCCTAATCAAACACACCTGAGCATGCTAATCAGTGTATTCAGGATCATTAGAAAATAACAGGTAGGTGAGTTTGATCAGGGTTGGAGCTAAACTCTGAAGCGCATTGGCCCTCCAGGGCAAGATTTGAGGAACCCTGGTGTAGGGCAATAGAAAATACGCTTTTTTGTATGTGTAACTTGCAACGCAAAAGTAGAATGAGTTGGAATTTTAGTTTCATGTTCACCTTAAAGAAAGCAAAGGAAAAAAACAATAACATTGATTAACCTCTTAGGTATTCATTCAAACAAACAAAAAACAAACAAGCAGTATGGTTTGAAACAGAACAACCATACTGCTGTTGAACATTTGAAAGACCTGTATAATTGCATGTATCTGGTATCACTTAAACCAGAACCACAGAGAGAATCAAGAAAGAACGGCTGTGTCTGCTTAAGCTTCATAATCTGAAAAATGCCCCAAAATGCCTATTATTGTGCAATGTTTCAATAAGACAACTTGAAATGGACTGAAATTACATAGCAACAACTGTTAATGAGATCCACATAACAACACGGCTTTAAATAATAATTTCAATATATTAACTTACAGCAATCATCCAATGTCCTGGTGTCCAGGATGGAAGTAAAATTACATCTTTCTTCCACCTTTAAAGTATGAATATAATGCATCTACACACATAATTGTCATAAATGTTCAATAACACAAAGTATATGCACAGAAAAAAAGCTTACAGGAATATGATTCAGTGGATTTGCAGACAGAGGTGATAACCAGGTCAAAAGTAACTGCTGGTCATCCAGACTTCAATGTTCTGTAACAAAGTATATTTTTACAGTATTTACACATTGTTTTTTTTTTCACAATGACAAAAGCAACACAATGTACACTTTTACTGTTTAGATGTGGTGTTTTGGTAGCGAACACTACTGTTACCCTCAAAGATCCAATTTCTGCAACAATCCTTAGACAGGAATTCAGAATCTGGATAGGAGGCACAAAAATAAAATATATGACTGTGCAAATTGCACA
Organism: Cirrhinus molitorella; assembly: GCA_033026305.1. Classification (NCBI taxonomy): domain Eukaryota; kingdom Metazoa; phylum Chordata; class Actinopteri; order Cypriniformes; family Cyprinidae; genus Cirrhinus; species Cirrhinus molitorella. The sequence goes on from CM065132.1 coordinate 31,277,461, forward strand.
TTGAATATGTGAGTGCACATTCTTTTATTGTTTTACCATGGCCTCTACGTCATTCTGTAGTCCTAATGTCAAGACGTCCTCACGAGTCAGCATGTTACCATAAACACGTACAATGTGCTCCTTAGGATCTTTGGTTTCATCCAGAACACACGAAACCTGAACATAAAAAAGGAAAAACACAAATTCATTATATTAACTATTTTTTATTGTTATTGTCATTACTATTTTAAATCTTGATTGATTATATCATTAACAATATATATCAATGTCTGACAAAATATTTTAGACCTAACAGTTCGATTTTCAGAAAAGCTGCTCTGAAATGTTGTACAGTATTGTAAAAAAAGACTATACCAATAAACCTGACTTGATACTTTTTCCTGTAGTTCTGCGCTCAACGGATTTTGCCAACAAATGAAGTCAGCATTCACATTCACTATTCTGTAGTTTAGTAACAGCCTCGTCTTTTTGCAGAACCTTAACATGGTCAAGGTTTGAGCTATCTTGAGAATGGCCTAAAAGGAAAAGAATTAGTATAATCATAGTTGATGCTTGAGCTTGAATATAATAAAATATCATGTTACAAACACCAACATATGTTACCAATGACAAGCTGCCCATTCTTGTTAATGGAGGTTTGTCCAGTTCCCACTGACTTCTGTATTTTCTCCAGCCTTGATCTGTTAAGCAGGGTGTTGTGATGGTGGACTATATTTCGAATTAGAAAGATCTGAGAGCTGGGAGACATCATGTTAAGAAAGTAGTTGTTTTTCTCCATTTGGGCAAAAAATTGTTCTATCACTTGGCTGTTAATCTTCACAGCCAATTCTGGCACAAGGGCGGTTCTTTTTAGAAAATCCTTGGGATCTTTAGCATTTGTTTCATGGAGTTTGTCGTATAGGACATAATGCTCTAAACTACCTGTTGTAGGATGCCCATTGATATCTGGGGGATTTCGTGGCTCTCTTAACCAGGGAAGATTAACCTTGACCTTGCCTTCTTTTGCTAAAGCAGTGTTTTCTTCTGTAGGGCTAATTAGCCTTCCGTCATGTGGAGAAAATGGCAGCACCAACGGACCCCTCAGATTTCCATGTGTTGCCAGACCTCTGGCAAAATCATAAATGGTAACATTTGGTAAATGTTGCCTTGAGAGTAAAATATCAACATAGTCTCTTGGACTTTCTGCTCTCATGTTGATTTTCAGGCTGTAAACCACTCCACATGGGCACATAATGGTAGACCAGCCTCCTAAAATCATCAACAATAAAAAAGCTAAATACTTTTGATGTGACTGATTAACAAAATTAGATTTGAAAAGAACTGATGGATTAACATACAAACATACAACTTGATGCACCCCAAACTTTCTCAAAGATTTTATCATAGGTGCTCCTACTCCTTTATTTTATTTCTTTATGAAGCCTGAGGATAAGGTCTGTTTTTGAACCACATGGATTGACCCCACAAGCTTTGCACAGTTTCTTGACATCATCAACCTGTAAAGTTGAAACAGTTTTTCTAATACACATACTCTATCCTAAATAATCCCTACCTTCATTTTCATGACTTCCTCAAGAAGTCTATCTCAGTAACGTCTAGCTCTGCCTGCTCTTTTTTTTTTTTGCTGGGCGATGTACTTTTTCCCACTCAGTGTTTAAAACCAGATCAGATTTTTGTGTTTCTGGTCCAATCCATGGTGCCCAAAAACCAAGGTTTGGCTTAACAATGAATTTATTCTCCTCTCCAGCTGCATGAAAAAAAAAAAACATTCAAAATATAGGTTATTTTAGAGGTATTCCATGTGCTTTGGACAATTTTTGGTAAGGTAACTTGAGCAATTGCTGTCAAGTGGCAGAGATGTTGTGTTTTTTAAGTGCTGAGCTAAACAAATGTAGTCCACCAGAATGCAGACCAGCAAATAGTTTATTCTAAGTGTAGTTTATGCCAGGTTTATAGTTGACTGAAGAAATCAACACCCCCTGCACTATAAGAGCTACAACATAGAAAAGAAAGGCCCGAACAAACGAATGTCATTCAAATTAAATAAATATTAGAACATATTTTAAGTTTGTTTATCAGTAGTCCTTTTTTACACATTAATACGGGTAAATAACCAGCAATTTACCAGAATTACTTTACCAGTAAATACATGTGCTGTTTACACATCGCCTCATACTTGTAATTTGCTGGTTATGTTGCAACTTCATTTACTGGTAAATTGGCAGCAGTGATTTACCTAAAAGGTCCCATGCACATATGGTCTGTTACCTGCAATTTGCTGACATTTTAACAGTAAAGACAGTATGTCTGAAAAGGGGGTCATCATTCAAAAGAGCTGGGTACAATTTACTTCCATGAGAAAGAAAATCCATGTCTTACGATTCACAAACCCAAGGGAAATAATATTCAAGGACACTGACTCCCAGAAGTCTACATTAACTTCTCCAGTATACTTGGTTGGATCTGGCACCTCACTCACTGCAGAAGGAAACCAACATACTTTGTCCCTCACATTACAAACAAAGACAAAAACAAACATTTTCAGAATAGGTTTAATGTATGTACTGTTAACCTGGCATACTAAACACTCCCTTTTTATGAAGATCCATAATCACTACAGGAGGATGAGAGCCACAATCGATGCATGAATATTTGTAGTCGTGTTGTACCAATGCTTCAAAATGTAGGTAGCCATGAAACAGATGGTTATGTGGAGGTAGCTTTAAACCAGATGCAAGTTCCATTGCTTTGAAAACTCTGCCTGCTGCATTCCGAGTCTATAAACAGATATAAACTAGTGATATACTTTGTTGCAGGACAAAATTAAAAAGCTATTTCTTGATAAGCTAAAACTAAAAATGCATTTCCACAGAAGTTAACACAACAAGGACGAATCAAAGTTGAAAATCAATATTTCAACATACTGTAAAGTGTTTCTAAATACATATTGGTACCTGTTTTTAGGGAACACACAATTATTAACTAATATTATTATTAATATTAACTATTAATAGTTGCTTAGCCTGCATATTATTTTATTATATTATAATAAAGGTCTTAATAAGGTTTATAATAAAAAGTTAGTGGTTATAAAGGTCTTTTTTTTTTTTTTTCTGCATGATCCTATTCTAGATCCCTTGACCCTACCTCTTGCCTAAACATAGCCACTTCAACTACCTTACTTAGAAACAATAAGCATACATTTGGAGTTAATACCTAGTTAATAGTTAATGTGTTGCCTAATTTCAGATCATATACAGTATATATAAATGTACAGGGAACATACCTGGAGTGAAGCCCTTAAATAGAAACATAAGTGGAAACTCATGAGAATGTGATCGTCGAAGTTGTGGATTCCATGTTCCCAGTCTTGGTAGCGGTACTCCATTCCACATCTTAGACATTTCTTGAAGTATGTGTTTATTCCTGAATTAAATTCTATGATTAGATACATGAATATAAATATAGCAACATGCTGTAATATTTTATTAGAACACACCTTCATAGACACATGTCAGTGTCACAATCTTAGCTTTTGATGTGATCAGGATGGGTTCATTTAGAGGCAAGTTATAACCACATTCAGAGCAAAACTTTTCTGATGGCACAACATGCTTTGATGGGGGAAAATTAAACACTCCTCTGCAAAGATTTTCAGGAAAGTTTGTTGGATAGCGTTTTTTATCCAAGATGTACTTTAAAATTCTCTGCAGAAGTTCTTTCCCAAGTCCAAATGGCTTTTCTCGACTTTCCTTCTCACCTTCTTGATGACCATCCAAGTTGTCCTCTTCTGTTCCAGTTGATTTGACAGATTAGAAAAGAAGTCTATTAGTTTGAAAGAGAAACCACTTAGCGATAGATTTATGTGGACAAGAAATTCGTCCTTTAACGCAGGGACAATGCCAGCTGTTTTTCTGGGCATCATACATAAGCATCACCCTTCCCAATCGACTATAATATGAAGGTTTGTTCTCCAAGACAGACACATAATGCTTTTTGGGTGGTCCAGTTTGAACACCCACAGCAAGTGGTGCACTTTGTTTTGTTGCCTCCTTTAGTCGTGCAAGACATATCTCTTTCTTGTTTTCTGTAAACCATCTCTGTTTTACAAGCTCAGTCAGCGTGTCTTCCTCAAGATGACAGGTGTTTGATGGAGTTGAACAATAGTCAAGTGACCTGAAAACATCTAAATGCTTGATGCCCGCTCCTGGCTGCTACTTCATAAAATAAAGAGCAATCATCCACCTTACATTCACTTGGTCCTCTCAGTTTTTGCTTTACATGTATAGGAACAGGTGGCCCACGGAAAGTTTTGGCAACTGCGAAAATGCCATTACTTGCATCTACACACTGGCTGGCAAGATGGCAATCTGCACATACAGTGGGTACGGAAAGTATTCAGACCCCCTTAAATGTTTCACTCTTTGTTATATTGCATCCATTTGCTAAAATCATTTAAGTTCATTTTTTTCCTCATTAATGTATACACAGCACCCCATATTGACAGAAAAACACAGAATTGTTAACATTTTTGCAGATTTATTAAAAAAGAAAAACTGAAATATCACATGGTCCTAAGTATTCAGACCCTTTGCTGTGACACTCATATATTTAACTCAGGTGCTGTCCATTTCTTCTGATCATCCTTGAGATGGTTCTACACCTTCATTTGAGTCCAGCTGTGTTTGATTAGGAAAGCCACACACCTGTCTATATAAGACCTTACAGCTCACAGTGCATGTCAGAGCAAATGAGAACCATGAGGTCAAAGGAACTGCCTGAAGAGCTCAGAGACAGAATTGTGGCAAGGCACAGATCTGGCCAAGGTTACAAAAAAAAATTTCTGCTGCACTTAAGGATCCTAAGAGCACAGTGGCCTCCATAATCCTTTAATGGAAGACGTTTGGGACGACCAGAACCCTTCCTAGAGCTGGTGTCCGGCCAAACTGAGCTATCGGGGGAGAAGAGCCTTGGTGAGTGAGGTAAAGAAGAACCCAAAGATTACTGTGGCTGAGCTCCAGAGATGCAGTCGGGAGATGGGAGAAAGTTGTAGAAAGTCAACCATCACTGCAGCCCTCCACCAGTCAGGGCTTTACGGCAGAGTGGCCCGACGGAAGCCTCTCCTCAGTGCAAGACACATGAAAGCCTGCATGAAGGACTCCAAGATGGTGAGAAATAAGATTGTCTGGTCTGATGAGACCAAGATAGAACTTTTTGGCCTTAATTCTAAGCGGTATGTGTGGAGAAAACCAGGCACTGCTCATCACCTGTCCAATACAGTCCCAACAGTGAAGCATGGTGGTGGCAGCATCATGCTGTGGGGGTGTTTTTCAGCTGCAGGGACAGGACGACTGGTTGCAATTGAGGGAAAGATGAATGCGGCCAAGTACAGGGATATCCTGGATGAAAACCTCCAGAGTGCTCAGGACCTTGACTGGGCCGAAGGTTCACCTTCCAACAAGACAATGACCCTAAGCACACAGCTAAAATAATGAAGGAGTGGCTTCACAACAACTCTGTGACTGTTCTTGAATGGCCAGCCAGAGCCCTGACTTAAACCCAATTGAGCATCTCTGGAGAGACCTGAAAATGGCTGTCCACCAACGTTTACCATCCAACCTGACAGATCTGGAGAGGATCTGCAAGGAGGAATGGCAGAGGATCCCCAAATCCAGGTGTGAAAAACTTGTTGCATCTTTCCCAAAAAGACTCATGGCTGTATTAGATCAAAAGGTTGCTACTAAATACTGAGCAAAGGGTCTGAATACTTAGGACCATGTGATATTTCAGTTTTTCTTTTTTAATAAATCTGCAAAAATGTCAACAATTCTGTGTTTTCTGTCAATATGTGGTGCTGTGTGTACATTAATGAGGAAAAAAATGAACTTAAATGATTTTAGCAAATGGCTGCAATATATCAAAAAGTGAAAAATTTAAGGGGGTCTGAATACTTTCCGTGCCCATTATATATCCACATTTTCAGTTCCATGCTTTCTTTTTATGTGTCGTTGTAAAATTTTCAAGTGAATACTCACATTACATTTTGGACAGAAAACCTTTTTGGGACTAGATTGACTTGGTCTAAGCTCCTGCTCCTGGACTGTAGTATATTGGCTATTGCTGACAGCTGGTCAGTTGCTCCGTGAACCACAGTGGGTGAGTCCCCCCCCTTGGTTTTGACTATGTTCCTGGTGGCTTGTCCACCTGCACTTACATGCTTCAGCAGATGTTTTTTAAAGTCAGTACGACATATTATTGTTTTGTCACAATAAAAACAGTGGTAATGCGCTGTTTTGTGACACAAGTGATGACATTTATAGATTTTGAAACCTGAAATATGTATTTTTACAATAATGTTAACAAATGTTAATGCATACTTAATTGTAGTAAACATAACAACAATAATGTGACTTACTCTCATGTACTTCCACCCAAGATAAATGAGACTGAAGGGTGGCCAGTTGCCTGTAAGCTGTCCTCAATTTTTATATTGTCCCTGGGACAAAGTGGACAGTGAAATTTTGTGCACTTGAGTCACTGGTATGCCTCAAGAGTGTCAGTAACATTTTTCACTGAAAAGTGAACCTAAAACACAATAACATCTTTAAATATCACACTTTTTTTTTTTACTGATTATTACTATTAAATAAAAAAAATGTTATTTAAACATGCTTTAATTATGTTACATTGTGGATTAGGAGGTTAGAAGATGTGTTCTAATGTATTTAAAAATGTACCTTATTCTTTAGAAAATTATCCTAAATCGATTTGCCAACGATATCAGTTTATAAATCAGTGCAGTCCAATTCGTTAACAAAATACACTGACATGCAATTAAGTTACATTAACGTTACATGTTTACGGTCTACTGTATCCATAACCTGGAGAGCAGATAGTAGTTGTTTGAAAAAAGATATTGTCAGACAGATTGTTGTTGTCAGACAGCTTCTTCTTCTTTGTCTTCTTTTTCTTCTTCTGTTTGACGGATAGCAACCAAATTCACGCGCTACCGCCACTAGGAGCGTGAACAATATTACATGACATTAAACAAACCAATCAAAATCTTTTGTTAGTTTGTACCGCCCACTTGCAGCTTAATGTCCCACCCACTTGCTGCTGCTCCACCCACTTGCGGCTGCTCCACCCACTTGCAGCTGGCTCCGACCTCGGCAAGGATTCAGGAGTCTAAGGGTGCGTTCACACTTGTCATGTTTGGTTTGATTAAAACAATCCCTGGTGTGATTGCTCTGATGCGGTTGGTCTGAGTAAGTGTGAACGCTGCCATCTGGTGCGCACCAAACAAGCGGACCGAGACCGCTAAAAAGCTTTCAAACGAACTCTGGTGCGGTTCGAATGAAATATGAACGCAAAACGGACCAAATACTTCTAAACGACCCAAAACCAGGAAGTAATGACAAGATGTGATGCTATGCGACATGATTTCACAAAGAGAACAAGTGGTACCCAAAACAATACGATCAGAGGGCAAACGTAGAGCAACGAGGAGGTAAAGTACCTTGTATGAGCTCTTTGTGAGCTCGTAAATAGTGAAAATAAAACATGGCAACAAAAATGAGTGTGCTTAGTCCAGCAGACAGTATTGCGTGAATCCGACTTAAAGCGGCGATCATCAGACCAATCAGTGAATGGGTACTTTGATGTCATACACCCGCAGCGCCGCTTTAAGTCCAAATCACCTTTTCCTGTTTGGAGTGTTCGGTGAGTTCCGTCCACTGATCTATATATTCTCTATTATAGATCAATGGTTCCTTCACGAAATATATGTCATTCAACCTGACCAATCAGTTCGCCAACGTATCACTATGCCTTTACGTATGGTATCTTTTGGTTCGTTGTCAAAAATACCAGTGTGAACGCTAGGCGGACCAGGACCAAATGTATCATTTTCCTTTTTGGTCCAGACCAAATTAACCAAACGAACCGAACTACAAGTGTGAACACACCCTAAAAAGGTGACTCCCATGAAAATAAGTCAACCACGCCCACAGTTATAAGCATGTGAATATTTGATTTCCTCCACTAGGTGGCGCTGGCTCAAAACTTCTCAGGTTCCTTCAGGGCATCGTGCTGATAGCCTCACATCCATTTTTGCGCACTTTTTGTAGAATTCGTTTGCATGTTAATCGAGAATGGTTGGACTAATCAAATTGAATTCCATAACTTTTTGTCTGCATGGTCTGAAAATGATCCGAGCCAATTTTGGTGAAAATCAGACAAACCGTCTATGACGAGTTCAAAAAAGTAGGTTTTCCGAGCAATTAAAAATTGTGAAAAAACTAAACCTTTGAAAGATTTTTTTTAAATTTTGTTGTCCTTTCGACTTGCCATGAGCCACGGAATCAGAGGGGAAAAGTTGAAAATTATTAGCATAAAAAGTGAAAGTTTGGACAAGTGGTGGTGCTAGAGAGTTTGAGACTCCAAACTTGCAGTCATTCTTGAGAAGTGGGACAAAACATATGTCCAGCAATTATAACTGCTGTTAGTTTTAAAAATAAAAATATGTTCAAATTGTAAATGTTATGGGGAATAATAATAGAATGTATTTAACACAATGATCCCCTTCAGTTTAATTTTATGTGAAATCTATGACACTTCTTGTCTTCTCACTACATCTAAAACAGTGTGTCCACAGAGAAGGGTTCATTCATTCATATGCTATAAAACGGATAATTTTTTTTTTTTTTTAATGATGATGAATAAGAGCTTGTTTTATCAAAAACAACACTTAATAATATATCATATCAAAGCAAGGTTGTTTTTCAATGACACATGCATGTTTAATAAGGTTTCGAAATTGTGTCCTCACTTTTTGTCAACAGCGTCAGATATGAATTAAAATGTAATAAAATCAGGAAATATGATGGGCAGCTGTCACTCTAAAGTACCCCACTGCCACAGTGCTCCTCTGCAGAGTACATCAGTGTCAGACTGTGCTAAGTTTTATAGTTTTAGAATATTTTAAATTCTAATGTTAATATTTCCTGTGTCACAACCATGATATGTCAACACCATCTTCCAATTTCTAAGGAAATTATTTGAAATATTTAGTTAATTTGATTCTCTTGAAGCAGGTTCCATTAGCCTCTAGCATCAACAGAAAAAAACTAAATGGCTACTACATGAACTCCATTTGTTTTGTGAAAGAAATGGCAAATTTGTCAACACCGTCAGATGTCACCACCATAACATTTTGTGTTCCAATGATATGAAATGTGACTCTTGAATAGAAGCTTTATAAACAATAACATACTCACTGTTTGTTGTGTTTGTTTTAATACAGTAATTGATTGATTCAATGCATTTGATAGTTAAAATGACTACAAATTCAGGTTTTGGTGACCACCGTCAGATGTGTCAACTCCGTCAGATGAATATTTTATTATGATATTTTATATTTGTTGTTGAATTGTTGGTCACATGTGAAAGTGTAATCTGTCTGCTAACTTGAGAATGTGTTTTGAAATGTTAAATACATCTAGAATGCTGTTAAAGATAAAGTTAAAATTATATTACACAGTCCAAGTTAAAAAGCACATTTTGTTAAAAAAGAGAAAAGTTGGGAGGTTGTATCAAAGCATAGCTCAGTAGCTTAGTGCATATAAGATACATAAATGTGGTTTCATTTGTCTGAGTACATGGTTTTATTTTTTCAATTTTGCACCCTGTTTTGTCTCACTTCTTAAGAATGACTGTATGGTTAATGTTGAGACTGTCCTCTATCAGTTTGCCAAATCAAAACAACTTTCCTGCAATCGGTTCTATGGGTTGCCATAAACTCAATGGTGGAAGAAGAAGAAGAAGAACGCCAATGGTTTCAATAGGTGCCTACACACCTTCGGAGCTTGGTCCCTAATAATAAAAACATTAAAGGAATAGTTCACCTAAAAAAATAAATTCTGTCATCATTTACTCACCCTCATGTAATTTCAAAGTTTGAAATTCAAACCTTTCTTTTGTGGAACATAAAAGAAGGTATTTTGAAGACAAAGCTGTTGGTTATCAATGACTTTCAGTGTATAAACAAAAAAAATACTGATATGTTTCTTAAATTATCTTCTTTTAAGTTTCAAAGTTAATGTTAGGCCGATTAGCTTATTAAATAAATTAAATGTTAAAATAAAATATTTCTTTCTGAAGCTACAATTTGTAATGTCTACAAATTGTTTGCATTTAACAATTTCTCATTTAGCTTTAAATAATCTTTCGTGGGTATTTTCACAGTCAAATAATTTTGTGAATAATTCTAATAATTAGATTAATTCATTGACACAATTAATTATATTAACAGTTTTAATGGACTGACAACCCTAACTCATTGCAAATGCATTACTTTTAAATGCAACTTTACCCAAGACTGTGTGTGTGGGTGTGTGTGTAATATATATATATATATATATATATATATATATATATATATATATATACATTTATAGCCAAAATAAATAATAACACTACATGAAAGTAGCATAAACAGAGGTGAATCACATGATGCATAAACAAATGATCACATACTGTGAGTGCTATTAGACTGATTTATTCTAGGGGTCCATGAACTCTCCGCCCCTCTGGAGGCTGTTCACACACACACACACACACACACACACACACACACACACAGCTTCTCCTGTGTGCAGACAGACAGACAGGTGTGTTCTTCACAGCGAATCATGTCCTCATCGAGAAATTCCTCAAACTTCAACCACACCAACAGGTTCGCGCAGCCTCCGTGGCGCGTCGCGCTCTGGTCGCTCGCGTTCGCGCTGGTTCTGCTGGTGGCCGTGACCGGGAACCTGATCGTCATCTGGATCATCGTGGCGCACAAGAGGATGAGAACCGTCACCAACTACTTTCTGCTCAACCTCGCGGTGTCTGACGTGTGCGTGGCCGCGCTCAACACGCTGGTGAACTTCGTGTACGGCGCGCACGGGGACTGGTACTTCAGCAGCGGATACTGCCGCTTCCAGAACTTCTACCCGGTGGCCGCGGTGTTCGCCAGCATCTACTCCATGAGCGCCATCGCCTTGGACAGGTGTGACACACACACACACTGACCCAGCTCATTCATGGTTACATTAAGAATGGGTCATCTTCATTAAGATGTTAGTGTGATATGAGTTCAGTCCTCAAGAAAATCTGCCGATACTGATGATGCCATTTAACGTTCATATGGCTCCATTCACAGAGCTTCTCAGCTCCAGTCCTCAGAATGTCAGACATGCGTCACTGTCCAGCACTAGAGGCTGATGATCATCTGGTGAGATTTCATCAAATGAGGACTGGAGTTGAGAAACACTGACTGGTTTCGGCACAGATGAAGTCGTGTATTTATTTGACTGCTTTATAAACATCAGTCCATGTCTACAGTCTGCATACTTACTAAGATCAGTTATTACACGTGTTATGCTATGTCGTGTTAAAAGTAATGCATTACAATATTGCGTTACTCCCTAAAAAAAGTAGCTAATTACGTTACTTAGTTACTTTTTATGGAAAGTAATGCGTTACATTACTTTTGCGCTATTTTTTTTAATGTGGGCAGGGCTTGTTTTTGCTGTTTTTAATATAAAAAGTTCAACACTCTTCAGCAATGAGGAAAAAAGCACAAATGTTAGTTAAAGTAAGTTTTGCTTATTAGTACACTGCAAAAAACGCTTTTCTTACTTAGATTTTTTGTCTTGTTTCTTGCCAAAATTTCTAAAAATTCTTAAATCAAGAAGGATTTTATAGACAAGTAAAAATGATGGTCTTGTTTTTTCTGAAAACAAGTCAAAATCAAGTGTGTTTTTGCTTGAAACAATGAGGTAAGCAAAATAATCTTGTTTTCTGTTTGAAATAATAATATTAAAAAAAAAAAAACGCTTACCCCATTGGCAGATTATTTTGTTTTATTCTAAGCAAAAACTCACTTTTTTTTTTTTTTTTTTGTGAAAACAAGAAAATAATTATTTACTTGTCTAGAAAATTCTTCTTGATTTAAGAATTTTTTGATATTTTGGCTGGAAACAAGACAAAAAAAACTAAGTAAGAACAGTATTTTTGCAGTGTAGGGTTGAATTGGATCAAAAAGGTCAGCAGCAAAGTCATTGGTTAATAAAATAGGATTGAATACATAAAGGAAACAAAAAGTAACTGCCATTACTTTTTTTAAAAAGTAACTCTGATATTTTCTTGTAAATAAAAAAGTAATTTGTTACTTTAGTAGTTACTTGAAGAAAGTAATATTATTATGTAACTTGAGTTACTTGTAATGTGTTACCCCCAACACTTTAACTCCTTTATTGTGCCTATGGTTGTTTTTTACGTTGTTTGTGGTTTTAAGTGATTGTAAAGCACTTTGGTCAACCTGGGTTGTTTTTAAATTGTGCTATACAAATAAATTGACATTGACATTGACATAGAATTCCACTATATGGAGAACATTCCTGAAATGTTTCCTTTAAAAAACATAATTTCTTTACTGAACAGTGTTGGGGGTAACTTGAGTTACGTAATAATATTACTTTTTTTCAAGTAACTAGTAATGTAACACATTACTTTTTAATTTCCAAGAAAATACCTGAGTTACTTTTTCAAAAAACTAACACGTGTTACTTTTTTGTTTCCTTTATGTATTTAATCCCATTTTATTAACCACCGACTTTGCTGCTGACCTTTGTTGATCCAATTCAACCGTACACTGCAAAAATACTTTTCTTACTTAGATTTTTTGTCTTGTTTACAGCCAAAATATATATATATATATATATATATATATATATAAATAATGGACTTTTTGCTTAGAACAAGCAAAATAATCTGCCAATGGGGTAAGCAAAAAATCTTATTTCAAACAGAAAACAAGATCATTTTGCTTACCCCATTTGGGAGATTATAGGCAAAAACACTTAAATTTTGACAATAATTTTTACTTCTCAAGAAAAACCTTCTTGATTTAAGAAATATATATTATAAATATATTATTAAGAGATATTTTGGCTAGAAACAAGACAAAAAATCTAAAAAAAAGAAAAGAAAAGCATTTTTGCAGTGTACCAATAAGCAAAACTCACTTTAGATGAACTAACATTTGTTTTTTTTCTCATTGCTGAGGAGTGTTGAACTTTCTTTTCCTACAGTTCCACTGTAAAGACGAGAATTTATTTTTCCTTTAGCCTTATATATTAATATATATATTAAAAACAAAAAAGCAAGCCCTGCCCAGATTTAAAAAGTAATGCAAAAGTAATGTAACGCATTACTTTCCATAAAAAGTAACTAAGTAATGTAATTAGTTACTTTTTTAGGGAGTAATGCAATATTGTAATGCATTACTTTAAAAAGTAACTTTCCCAAACACTGCAACTAAAGGAAGTCAATTTTTGTTCTGGAAATGAACTAATCCTTTAACCAATCCTATGTGCAGTTGAAACACATCCAGGTCACTTCCTGTCGCTTCCTATTTGATCAGGTACATGGCGATCATCCACCCGATGAAGCCCCGCCTCTCGGCGACGGCCACGAAAGGCGTGATTGTGTGCGTGTGGATTCTGGCCGCGTTTCTGGCGTTTCCGCTCTGCTTTTACTCCGTAACCGAAGTGAGGCCGCACAGGACGGTCTGCTATGTGGCCTGGCCTCGACGCGACGACGACGCCTTCATGTGAGAGACTGCCGGCTGTGGTCTTCATTGAGTGTGAACCCTTTGTTCCCTGTCACAGGCTGATTTGTGTGTGTGTTGTAAATAGATATCATGTGATCGTGGCAGTGCTGGTGTATGTCCTGCCACTGGTGCTCATGGCTGCCACCTACAGCAGAATCGGACTCACACTGTGGGGTGGAGGATTTATAGGACACTCCTCAGAAAACTTCCAGGATCACCTGCAGGCCAAGAGGAAGGTGCTCTTTTGCTGATCTTCTTATGTGTCGTCTGCATGTGTGTTTATTCATGTAGAACAGCGGTTCTTAAACAGGGGGCTGCAGGCTGACTTAAACGCATTTCACTTAATAAGCAAGATCGAACAAACTCGACTTAACCGAGAGCACTTTTTTTTTTTACCCTTTCTGTTTCTCTGTAGTTCCACACTTTATGTTTGACTATGAATTAAACTTTCTTAGTTGTGTTCAAATTTCTGTGTAGTTGCTGCTTTGTAGTGTAAATGACTTTATCTTGAGTAAATTGACTGTAGTTTAACTGCTTTCATTTTGTATCTGACTGTTTCTCTTTTGCTCTGGATGTTTTCCAAAGTTTTTTTTTTTAGAAATGTAGATGGCCACACAAGTGTGTGTGTGTGTGTGTGTGTTCTCAGTGTTTGTGTGTTTATATGTTGTATTGTTGTGATGTTTTTTGTAGGTTGTGAAGATGATGGTGATCGTGGTGGTAACATTTGCCATCTGTTGGCTTCCATATCATGTGTATTTCATCATAACAAGCTTCAACCGGAAGCTGAGGAGGTTCAAGTGGATCCAGCAGGTGTATCTGTCAGTGCTGTGGCTCTCCATGAGCTCCTCCATGTATAACCCCATCATCTACTGCTGCCTCAACAGCAGGTACCGCTCACACACAAACATCAACAAAAGCATACGCTTGTCTGTGTATCTTAGATATGCATTTACATTTGCACTCTTAAGTTTACTTTTGTAGTAAACTAACATTGACATTAACACGAGTGGCCTTCTGAGGTAAATGTGACACCAGCTGTTTTACTGACATCTTTTATTGGTTGAAGAATTGTGTCTCGCACATTAAAGAGCCACAAAACAATATTTATTGTTTAAATTTTGCCCTACAATTGACATAATTGAAAGCTGAGATTTTGTTGGATCAAATGTGACCCTGGAGCACAAAACCTTAAGTCTTAAGTAGCATGGGTATATTTGCCCAAAGGGCCAAAAATACATTTTACTTTTACATTTTCTGAAAATAATTCGATAAAGATCATGTTCCACTTCATTTGGACAACTTTAAAGGTGATTTCCTCAATATTTGCATTTTCAGATTGCAGATTTTCAAATAGTTGTATCTCGACCAAATATTGTCCTATCCTAACAAACCATACATCAATGGAAAGCTTATTTATTCAGATGTGGTATAATCTCAATTTCAAATTTTGACCCTTATAACTAGTTTTGTGGTCCAGAGTCACATATAATATATACACAACTCAAAACACAGGTTTTATTCTCCACAAATGACACACTGCGACATATGAGAGCATATACTCTAATAAAATATGAAAAAACATAGAAAAGGCACATCTGATAATATTAGCAATAATAATAAAGTGGCATATTTCACAGGGAATGTTCCTACAACTTTCACTAACATATTTTAAAAGTTATATAAATGTTAGAAGAAAATGTCCTTAAAGTGAAGCTTGCAGAACGTTCTTATTGCATGTTATATATATATATATATATATATATATATATATGTATGTGTGTGTGTGTGTGTGTGTGTGTGATATACAGTCTCATAATGTTGAGGGAAAACACTCAATAAACATTTAAATTATGTTATATTTTGGATGAAAATATAATATAAGAAACGTATTAGTAACCTTTGAATAACGTTAGAATCATAGCACGCAAACTGAATCCTTTACCATTTTTAGAATATTAACAACAAACGTTCATATAACGTTATATCTTGGGTAAAAATAAAATTAGCAGAATGTTTTACCTTTAAATAATGTTCTAATCACGACAAGGAAGCTGGACATGTCGACGCTTTAGAAACGTTTCAAAACAATCTTCCCACAATGTTTGTCACAACAAAACCAGTCGTAATGGTCAATTTTTTTTTAGATATTTAAGAATCTGGAATCTGAGGGTGCAAAAAAATCACCTTTAAAGTTGTCCAAATTAAGTTCTTAGCAATGCATATTACAAATCAGAAATTAAGTTTTGATATATTTACAGTAGGAAACTTCATGGAACATGATCTTTACTTAATACCCTAATGATTTTTGGCATAAAAGAAAAATTGCTACAAATATACCCATGCTACTTAAGACTGGTTTTGTGCTTCAGAGTCACATATGGTTGTTGATTCACAATGATCCAGTTGTAGCTTTTATTAAATTCAGAGTTTCCATCTTGTCAAATAGCGATGGTCATTCTGACAGGTTTTACTCTGTTGTTCGTGTTCCTGCCGCAGGTTCCGCGCAGGCTTTAAGCGGGTGTTTCGCTGGTGTCCCTTCATTCATGTGTCGGACAGTGACGAGCTGGAGCTCCAGACGGCCCACTTCCATCAGCACCGCCAGAGCAGCCTGTACACGGTCACACGCGTGGAGTCCTGCCCCGACGCTAACCCCGGCAGGCGCAAGAGCTCCAGCACCAGCCGCCACAGCGGCCTCGTGGGCCAATCGCGGCCCCCTGCACGGCTCTCGCTCAACGGGAGTCTCCACACAATCCCCATGAGCGGAAAGGAGCTCAGCTAAGAGTGAAGACGGCAGTGCAGAAACTACAAGACGCACGCTTCACTTTCACCAGCGATGTGTACTTTAACTCATATAGAAGATAACTCACCACACATGAAACTGAGCACTTGGAGAACACACACCGCTTGCTGATGTTAGGGATGTTAAACTTTATTTGATGGTTAGACTTTAGATTTTCTATTAACTATAATTAATAGTTGCGGTATAGTAATTTGCAATGTCCCACCTATGGCAAGCCCACCGGCATCACCTTCGTCAGGCCCGTTGGCCTCCCCTTCGACAAGCTTGGCGGCATTTTCCCTTTCAAACCCACTGACTGTCCTTCCACGCTCAAGGCCGCCAGCCACCTCTCTGCACTCAGGCCCACTGGCCTCTCCTATGTTGTGTCAACTGGCCTTTCCGACATTATGTCAGTCGGCATCTCAGACTTTATGTAAACCAGCCTCTCCGATGTTATGTCAGCCTGCCTACCCGACGCCAAGCCTGCCATCCTCCAAGCAACATGAGTACCCGGCCAAGTTGGCCACCCAAGCCTGAATTTCCAGCCAAGATGGCTGTCCAGCCTGAGTTCCTGGACCAAGATGGCCACCCAGCCGGAGTTTCTGACCCAGAGCACCCTCGAGCATCCAAACATGCCGGCTTCTGAGCACTTAAACATGCCGTCTTCCCTACAGCCAGTCATACCAGTCCTCACTATCAACAGCTTCAGAACTGCAGTACTCTCAGGCCCAGAGAGAGATCCCCAGTCAAGTCCAGTCACAGCTCCTTTACTTGAGCCAAGTCAGGTTACAGCCATTGTTCCAAAGGCAAGTCAAGTTACAGCTGTTGTTCTTGTATCAAGTCAAGTTACAGCTGTTGTTTCTGAGTCAAGCCAAGTCACAGTAGCTTTTCTTGAGTCAAGTCAAGTCATCGCAGTCCTTCCTGTGTCAAGCCCTGTCACCACGGCTCTCCCTGTGTCATGTCAGGTCACGGCTGGTCCTCCGGAGCCTAGTCAAGCCATTCTTGGTCCTCTAAAGTCAGGTCAAGTCACCGCTGTACGTCCAGGGCCAAGTCACATCTCAGAGTCAAGTTATATCTTGTCAGCTTTTTCAGCCACAGTCGGCTTTTTTTTTTTTTGCTTCTCCGACCAAGAAAGCCACGGCAGCTTTACCGGCCAAGAAGGCCATATCTGATTTCAAGGCCGAGAGGATCACGTCTGATTTCCCTGCCAAATGGGGCACATTTGATTTCCCGGCCAAGAGGGTCACAGTTGATTTTCCAGCCACAAGGGCCACGTCCAACTCCCTGGCCCAAGAGGCAGAGAAGGCCGCATCTGAATCACTGGCCGAGAAGGCCACCAAGCCCGAGTTCCTGGATGGGATGCGCACTAAGCCAGAGCCCTCGGCCAGGAGAGCCCTCCAGAGTCTGCTCCTCCTGAGCGCCCTCCGGAGTGCCCTCCAGTGTCCTCACCTCTAGGGCGCCCTCCTGAACGGCCAGTGCCACCCTGGTTCCCTGAAAGGTCAGCTTCCGTCCATCTCAAGCGGGCAGTCCGGAGTCCGTCTCCATTCTGCCAACATAGGAGCTGCATCTGGTTGTCCACCAGGGACATCTGCCTCCGGCTGCCCAGTGAGAAGCCAAGTCCCCAGGCATCATAAACTTTGTTAACGAAATTTTTTTCACAGACGAAAACGAAACGATAACGAATTAAAATTCTTCTTGAATGACAAAAGCTATGACAAAAATCTACTGCCATTTTTTCGTCAACGAATAAAAACGAGATGAAAATGTTAGGGAGGGACGATTTGGAAAGAGATTCATTCAGAAAAACCTGTTGTGTAGTAGGAGGTTAGATGCGTACAAACCGGCGGGACACAAGCTAAAATACACTTGCTTGCACGTCTTATAAAACGTTCAAAAATGTCAATATGTGGAAGAAGTGCAGACATATGGATAAATTTGACGACGCAAGAGAGAACTCAATTCGGTCTTGTTTTCTGAGCGCAGACACTGAAGCAAACACACAGAAAACACGTCTCACACTCTTTTGCATTGCATGAACTGAGAAATTATGAGAAACTGAGAAATTACACACAAAATTATCTTTAATTGTCAGTTTTGACAAATATTCATGTAAACACAGCTGATTACATCTTAAATGAACGTAAACAGTAGAGAGAAAGAATATCAGTACATTGCATCCATTGCATTCGTGCTTTCGGTTTTAAAGGGATAGCAGCCACATTTAGTTGCTATTGTCCGAGTCACTGATAGATGTTAATCAAGCAGCAAAAGCCACACACTGCACTTGACTGAATCACTTACGTAGCCCTAAAGATTAACCTAAATTAAATTATAGAAATAAACATGTCTGTTTGAAAGAATGAAGAATATGGTTAACAAGTTACTATAAAGAATCATTAGCTGATATAACCATTGGGATTTCATTGAAAAGAAGACCATGTTCTTTATGAGAAGTGGTTTTATTTAATTTTAATATTAAGGCATGTTGTGTATCACCACAGTTAAATCGTAGAAAGCTCCTAAGTTCATCAAATAAATCTCCTGTTTTGAAACCTGTATCTGCCTCTTCCAGCTGTGACATTAAGACTGCAAGGAATTCAGGTCTGCACAACATTGTGAACAGATTCAGAATATTTCGTTTATCAAAATACACTTAAGTCAGTGAAAACGCTGGAACTTTAGTCAGTTGAATAAAACACAAATTATGGTTACTGATTCACAATCCAGTGAAGTAACTGCATTTGTTCCGCTTTAAGCCATCATATTCAGAAAACAGCTGCTTTCTTCGCTCATATTGAGCACACTCTCCAGTGGAGACATGCTTTATAGCTGCATCCCAGAGGCCATATTCTTAAAAAACTGCATTTGATTATGCAAATGTGTCACAAAAGCTTAATGAAGACTGTCCTGTTTCAAAGACTTCCTTAAATGCAGCAAAGAAATGCATCCTTTGTTTCTCACGCCCCAGACAGCTCGTGTCTTACATGTGTGTTCACATGGTGAGGTGTTTAAGTGTGTTTCACACATCTGAACCATCAGTCAAACACACCTGCTGCATGTTGTTTTTGTAGGTTTGTGTCATCAGCTGTGTGTCGTAACCAGCAGTATAATGATGATAATAAAGTGTTGTGCTTCACCCGTTTATCATCATCTCTGTGTTGTGGATAACAGTAGTGTTTGTAACTCACAGTTTGTGTGTTGGTGTGTGTGTGTATCCAGCAGCTGCCTAAAAGGTAAGTGTAAAAGCAATGTTTCTGTTGGTGGATTTGTGAGGGAACTGATTTTCTTCATCTTGATTCATTGAAATGTCGCTTCACTGGTTCTTTCATGTGTGCCGTGTGTCTCTGATCAGGAAAGTCAAGCTAAAATGCAGCAGATGAATCTTGTGGCATTTTTCCAGATGACAGGAGCGCCGCTGACACAACAGACACTGCGCAGACGACAGTAACTCGTGTGTGTGTGTGTGTGTGTGTGAGTCATTGCTGTCAACACAGTAACAGAACATTTTCTAAGCAGTTGCAACATGAAATAAACTCTTGTTTTTATTGATTACTGTGATTCTGCTTCAGAAACTGATTCAGGCAAGTATGTGTGTAAGAGAAACATTCATGATGGTGCAAAGACACTAAGACAGAATGTCATTAAAACCACACACACACACACACACACACACACACACACACACACACACTGGCAGGTTGGTGACTATAAAAGGAAGTAGTTTTCATGTCTGGAGATGTTCTCACACATGGGCACCAGTGGCTCTGGATGTCATTCATCACACTTGTGGCACAGACAGCTGGACTATAAACAGGAATAAATGGATGTAAACGTCAGTAGCTTTAAGCAAACAGTGTGAGTGACAGGTGACGTTACACACACACCCTCAGCTCAGTGACTGAAGAAGTTCATCAGATGCTGTGATGAGCAGAGCTCATGTGATGAACACACACTGATTCACACACACATCATGTGCTGTGAGACTCACATCTGTGTCTGTCTGTGTGTGTGTCTGTGAATCAGCCGCTGCTTCTCTTCAGCAGGTGAGACAAACATTCATTTTCTCCTGTTGTCTTGTTTGTATTGTAGTAAACAGTAAATTGTCTTTTCATGCTTTCATCAGAAATTGATTGTTGTTACCATATTTTGGGGACAAATTTGCATCCAGAAGTGAGTTAAATCTGACCAAACCAGAAAAAAGAAACATATTTAAAGGCGAGACACTGTGGGTAAAACAATAAATAGGTTAAAATAGGGTTAAAACAAACAAACTAATAGTTATCACCTTACTTACCCATTTGATTGATTACATTGGTAATTGCAAACTTTTTTTTTTTGTATTACAAGTTTTCTAAAATGTTTAATTTAATGAAATTTAATGAAATATGTGCTAATTTGCAAACATTTCTAGTACAAAAATCTAAAGCAGATGAAGTCAGTTTCAAAAATCTAGTTTAATTTTTTGACACATTAGAGTCAAATATTTTTGTGAGGGAAGTTTTGTCACTCCATAATTCAGAAAACACTGAACAGACAATAAACATATTTTCAGAAATGTTGTATATAATAAAGCAAACTATATATGAACAAATCCCTCTATAAAAAAAAACCTTCAGGATATAGACAGGAATAATGTATAAAGTGCTACTGATTTGGAGATTTATGGCTCAGTGTAAGAGAAAAAACTAATTTTGAAAAAACGGCATAAAAAAACAATATTTTAATTGAAATCTAATGACACAAATAGATAACGTGCTATAAAAGAAACACTTAACAGTGTCTTTTGGATGTTTTCTTTCCACTAGTCTGAAAAACCAAAAAGGCCTAAAATCTCAAACTTGACAGGTACATGAAAAAACTGTGATTTTGCCTGCAGTGTCTCTCTTTAAAACATGTTAAATCCTGGGCATTTAGAAAGTTTTTAGACCTTTATGTTTTGAAATGTTCAAAATATTCTTAGAACACGTTTTTGTTAGTGGTGCATTAAACAGTTATTCTGCAGCAGCAGGTGTTTAGTTCACGTTAAGAGTACTGGTTAGTGTAGATGTTAACTTTTTATTTTACTCAGTACACATTCATGTAAACTTGATTTGTTTCATTATCATTATTTTTACATTTCATTTTCAGTTTACCGTTTTATTTACAAGAATAACATTGAGAATGATGATGTTATGAAGTATAATAACTGAAGGAAACAACAAGGTTTAATGATTAAACTATGTGTGTGTGTGTGTGTGTGTGTGTGTGTGTGTGTGTTTACAGGTTCACGTGGGTCAAAGTTCATTTACTGACATCTGAAGCAATGGGTGAAGAAAGACTTACAGCAGAGCAAACAGAAACCTGTGAGAAACCAACACACACACACACAAACACTTCTGCATAGATAAACACTATGATTTCTTAACATTGGTTAATCATGTTATGATCTAATGAACTACTTTTACAGCATTTTTCCAATCTTAAGTAACGTACACTTCAATAATTGATAACATTTAGTTAATGCACTGTGTGTCAGGTTTATTAACTTTAGTTTTGTCTTCTTCTGTTGTCTGCCTGTTCCTGTTTACCCTTTATATGGTTTTGTTCTTGTTCGGTTTTAAGCTCATTAGTTCATTTGCTTGTTAGTCATTATTAGTTAACCATCACCTGTGTGCCCCTCACCAGCTGCTCTATTTAAAGTCTCCTTTCTGTTCAGTTTACTGTTAGCTGTTGTTTAGAGTCACATGTGTTTATTTTATCTGGAGTTGTTGTCTTTCATGCATCGTGTGGATTTTAATTAAAGACATTTTTGTGGATTCCCAGATAGCACATGTATGTCTGCAAGATGTCTGTTAAAGATCACTTGATCTGGAAAGCATCTGCTGTGTACAAACATCTGACAGATGACCGTAAGACATCAGGCTTACATACAGTCTAAACCAAAAACATCTTAAACACATTTAATAGACGTCTATTTGCCATCTGATAGGAAGTGTCCTTGATGAGCAAACAATCTAAAAAATACATCTTGCAGATGCCAAATAGACATCTCTGAGATGTTCATGTGCTGTCAGGGTTATCTTCATCTTCATTGCCTTCCTTGGTGGAACAGTGACACTGTGAGCAGCACAAACATATTTTTACTTTACACATGAACTCCTTAATAAATGCTGTAAAATAGATTTGTTTTAACAAATGCAAAAGTTAGCAAAACTTTCTGCGAAGTTTTAAAGATGCACTCACAGTATACTATTACCTGGTGTTTGTGTGTGTGTTTCTCAGGTGAGAAAACGGCATCCAAAGCCTCGATTTACTGTGGTAAACTGCTCCGCTACAAACCACATGGATTTACTGTCTCTGTCATTACTAAAGGTGTGTATTTGTATAGCTCTTTTCACAGCACTTGTGTTCCAGACATTCACGATGTTAATGATTATACTATCTTAACATCTTTATGACCTGTAGTCACATTTATCAGATAAGAGCTGGACGATCTAAATGAGTTTTGCAACAACATCATCAAGCACTTGAAATGTGCTGTATAGTATATATCACATTAAGTGAGTGTATTTTATGCAAAGTTGAATATACTTATGTAGTTTATACATTGTTTATAATTATAAATTTGGTCATTTGAGTTAATAATTTGATATCTGGTAATACTGAGCATTGTGAAACCTTTGAGGTTTTGTTCAGTTTATAACAGTTTAGTGATGTGCATTAGTGACAGTCTTAAGTAGCACAGGTATATTTGTAGCAGTAGCCAAAAATACATTGTATGGGTCAAAATGACCAATTTTATGCCAAAAACATTATTATATTAAGTAAAGATCATGCTCCATGGAGATATTTTGTGAATTTCCTACCGTAAATATATCAAAACTTTTTGATTAGTAATATGCATTGCTAAGAACTTAATCTGGACAACTTTAAAGGTGATTTTCTCAATATTTGGATTTTTTTGCACTCTCAGATTGCAGCTTATTTGTTCAGCTTTCAGATGATGTATAAATCTCAATTTTAAAAAAAATGACCCTTATGACTGGTTTTGTGGTCCAGGGTCACATATGGTTACATGATGCATGTAAATGAATAAATACACTTGATGTTGGATAATGGAGAGAAAAATAAGAGGACAGCAGAGAGCCAGATATGATGATGCTGATTAAGTAGATGTTGTGAGATAGTAAAGACTATGAGTGTGTTTCAGCTCTGTTGGGGCTGCTGCTGTTCGGAGTGGTCTGGGCCGTGACGGGACCCGCGTGTTTGCCGGGACAGAACCTCTTCGGCCTGGTGATTCTGTTCCTGTCGGCTGTCTGTGGAGGGAAACTCATCAGCGTCTTCAGATTTCCCAGAACCCCTCCAATACCAGCTCTACTGGGTAAACAACCCTAAATATGTGCTGGAGTAGCGGTAGTTGTCTAACCCTTTGTCTGACAGTGCATACAGTTGAGGTCAAAAGTTTACCAAAATAAGAGAAATCATACAAAATGCATGCTATTGTTAATTTAGCACTGACCTGAAGAAAAGATGTTTACATATAGTCCACAAGAAAAAATAATAGTTGAATTTATAAAAAAGACCCTGTTCAAAGGTATACATTCACTTGATTCTTAATACTGTGTTGTTTCCTGAATGACCCACAGCTGTGTTTTTTGTTTAGTGATAGAAAAATCCTTCCACAAATTCTTTGGTTTTCCAGCATTTCTGTGTATTTGAACCCTTTCCAACAATGACTGTATGATTTTGAGATCCATCTTTTCACACTGAGGACAACTGAGGGACTCATATGCAACTATTACAGAAGGTTCAAACACTCGCTGATGCTCCAGAAGGAAAAAACAAGGGCAAATTTAACTTATTTTGTCTTCTGGGAAACATGTAAGTATCTTCTGAAGGGTAGTACTAAATGAAAAAAAATATGATGTTAGGGCAAAATAAGAAAAATGTACACATCTCCATTCTGTTCAAAAGGTTTTTAAGCTCTCAATGCATGGTTTTTCTTTCTGTAGCATCAGTTCTGCTGAAGAACAGCAGGCAGTTTAACTGTTCAGGACAAACAAGGGACTCATGAACAGCTATCACTAAACAAAAAACACAGCTGTGGGTCATTCAGGAACAACACAGTATTAAGAATCAAGAGGATGCAAACATATAGTCCGCAAGAGACTTGAATGAATGCTTTTGCATGAATGCACACTCATGTGTTCAGTATCTGTGATCTTGATGTCATATGTTGTGTGTTTCAGGGATGCTGTTGGCCGGTGTGGTGTTGCGTAACGTGCCGTACGTCACAGACGCTGTGTTTATTGATCAGAACTGGTCTGCGGCTCTGAGAAACGTGTCTCTTGCTGTGATTCTCACCAGAGCCGGTCTGGGACTCAATGCTGCTGTACGTAGTTTCAGACTCTATAGTGGTTCAAGTAACACTTTACAATACGGGTGCACAAATATGCATTAATTCATTCTTAATTAATGCAAAGATAATCATGAGTTAATGTATAATTCCTGAAGAACTAAACCATTTATTAATGATTACTACATCAGCAACGAATGAACATTCAATATGATTCATAGATTAAGTACTCAATAAATTGTTATTAGTTAAATGTGTCACAATGTAATAATTCCCTAATAACTTATTTTATTAACTAATGATGCACATTCGTATGTTAATTACCAAAGTGGTCAAAGCTGTACTTCAACTTCCAGTTGTCTGCTTTAATTACTCATTAGTTAATGATTTGCAAAGATATCATTATGTTCTGACTTTACTTGTTGAGGCACAAAACTGTTAACTAATTGTTAAGTAATATGTGATTGTGGTTATGGATATAGAATTCTAAATCCATAACCACAATGACATATTACTTAACATATTAAATCATTAGCTAATTATTAATTAAAGCAGACAACTGGAAGTTAAAAATGCATGGCTTAAACCCATTGTGGTAATTAACACATGAATTGACACTATTAGTTAATAAAATAAGTTATTAGGGAATTAATGCATTGTGACACATTTAACTAATAACAATATATTGATTTCTTAAACTATGACTCATATTGAATGTTCATTTGTTGCTTATGCAGTAATTATTAATAAATGGTTTAGTTCTTCATGAGTTATAGATTATCTCTGCATTAGTTAAGCATGGAATATTGCTTATTTGTGCATCCGTATTTATGTGCATTACCGATTTGTCGGTGCTTGAGAAGTCCATAATGTTTTCATTATTACAGAAAAATTATCATTAGAAGCTTTAGGCATCAGACTTGATTGACATCCATTGATTTCTAATGGGTTTGACATTATGTAAATATAATGAGCTGAAATCAATGCTCTTGTTTCTATTTTGCAAACAATTTGTTTTATCAGCAATCGAGTCACGGTTAAAATTTAAAGACACATATGCATCATGGAGAGCATCAGAAAGGAGCAATTTTTTTTTACTATATTACTGTATTTGTTGTTGGACTTAACATTAACCTTGTATTTGTTATATATCAAATTGCACTTACCTACTTTCAAATTGTATTTTTATGATGTCAAAAGTGCTGTTCATGTTTGTATTTTTGGCACACAATGTAGAGCATTTAGAGATTTTAACATGTGTGTGTGTTTATGTGTGTGTTCCAGGCCCTGCGTCGTTTGAAGGCGGTGTGTGTGCGTGTTGCTGTCGGCCCATGTCTTACGGAGGCGTGTACGGTGGCTGTAGTGGCTCATTTTCTGCTGGAATTGCCCTGGATATGGAGCTTCATGCTCGGGTAACAAATCGTTCAGTGTCTGTCTTCTGTCAGTTTTCACTGTTAACATTCACACTGCAGAAGTGAAAGGGTCTGATCGATGAATGCTGTGTGTAGTTTCGTTCTGGCCGCAGTCTCTCCAGCTGTAGTGGTGCCGTCCATGTTGCTCCTGCAGTCGGACGGGTTTGGTGTTCAGAAAGGAGTTCCAACTCTCCTGATGGCTGCTGGGAGCTTCGACGACATCCTCGCCATCACTGGATTCACCACATGCCTGGGCATCGCCTTCGGAACCGGTATCACACACATACACACACTTACACACGTTGGGTTTCCATGTTTATTGGGTTCATTCCATAGGCGTAGTGGATTTTCTACTGTACAAACTGTATGTTCCATCTCCTTACCCAACCCAAACCTATACCTGCCCCTCACACTAAACTACATGCATTTTACTTTCTCAAAACACAATTTTGTGTGATGCATAAGTTTAAAAAAAGTGCAAACAAGGACAAAGATTTTGGATATTGCCATCTTTGTGGAGACATGTTGTCCTCATAACATACGTTTGGATGACAGTCGTTTCCAAACAAGCTTCATGTGATTCCAACGTTTCGTCCTGAAAAACACCCTTTTGTTCTGCAAAGGATCCACTTGGATGAATGTGGGTAAAGGAGTTCTGGAGGTGCTGGCAGGAGTTCTAACAGGAGGAGTCATGGGACTTCTGCTTCATTTCTTACCCAGCGAGGATCAGGTGACACATTCATTTCACTGTTAAAGCTCATTCAACCAAATTTTAGGTTCAGGTGAAACCCTTTTGTAATTGTTATAATGGTCACAGTAAGAGTTCTCCATGTAAAACTGATGGTGCAGACCAAACCATAAGTCACAGAGACTTGAAACTTGGAGCAATGGTAGTACTGACATCGCCGACAACGTCACCAAGGCTGACCCTTGCTACAGCGATCAAAAGTACGAAACTGCTCCTAACTCCTAAATCTTATGTTATTGGAATTGTCGGGTATTTTTGTTTTTTTTGCAAACTAGTCCTAGTTTCTAGATTCTCTGGAGAGCAAATATCAATAATTATGCAAAAAAAAAAAAAAAAAAGTTGAACTTTTGACTCACCGTCGCAAAGGGATGCCAAAACGTTGGAAAGGGCCAGGGCCACTTTTAGTAAAATGCCTATAACTCTTGAATGGAATATCTTCACCAAACTCAGAACACTTATGTAAGAACTCAATCTGAGGTTGCAGGATGAAAATTTGTAAAACTTGGATATTTGGTGGCACTATAAGAGGGGAAAAAACATTTTTCATTTTGCGTTTTTCAACAATTGCACTTTTTTTGCACATACATGTGATTTTCGTATCATATGACAGAACTCCTCATTCCAGACAACTTTGCCTCTAGAATCACTGCTGTCAATCAACTCATTTGTTAAGTGATTGAGAAGATGTACAAACCCTACTTTTGTGAACTAGTCCCTGGTTTCACTGCAGTACAATTATCTGGACTCTCTAGGTCAATAATAATCAAAAACAGCTGGAATTTAAACTTTGGGAAGCTATAACAAGGTCATTTAGAAAAGGGGCCTGTCCAAATGTATCCTTTAAAACCTAAAGGAAAACAAAAAACTTCACAAAACCTGGTGAACACATGCGACAGGTGATTCTAAACAAGCATGCAATGTTTTAAGGAGATCAGACCACAGCTGACACTATAACAGTCATAAACATTACAAAACACAATATTTCTAAGGTACATTTCCTGCATTTGCAAAAACAAAAGCTTGCTACATAATGTCTTTTTTCAAATGCCTTAAAGCGCTTGAAATCACCGAATTACAAGGAATAAAAGTGTCTTTATAAAGCTGGCACCATCATGATGTTATTTGTAATAAATAAATCTGTTGACTTCAGAAATGTTAGTTGCATTATATTCCAGTGGTGACAGCTCAAAAAAAGAAATTCCCCCAAAGTTTGCATGGCTGAAACGTAATAACTTTTAAAGATATCTCAGTATGTTTCTAAATTTGGTTTCTTAACAAACGTTTCTTTTGGATGTGTGTGTAGTCAGATGTGGTGTTGCGGCGCTGCTGTCTGCTCTTGGGTTTGTCTGTGTTCAGTGTGTTCGGCAGTCGGGCCGCAGATCTTGGCGGCGCCGGTGGTCTCTGCACACTCGTCCTGGCCTTCATTGCTGGACTCAGCTGGAAAGAACAAAAGGTGAAAGAGTTTCTCCACGATGGAGCTCTGCGCTCACTGTCACTTCATTATGAATATTCGATCTTCACTCACTTATTTATATAGTCAGAACTCCTAAAAAATACATTTCTGAAAGCATTTGAAGGGCACATTATATGTGTGTGTGTGTGTGTGTGTGTGTGTGTGTGTTTAGGCTCCGGTGGCAGCAGTGGTGGGCAGGTTCTGGGACGTCTTTCAGCCGCTCTTGTTCGGTCTGATTGGAGCAGAAATCAGCATCTCGACTCTCAGCGCTTACACTGTCGGTCAGTCACAGAATCTCACAGAAACCCTTCTGTTTTTAAACTGTAACTCAAGCATTATTCAGTATGCTTGTAAAGGCTTTTTTGTCTGTGTCTAAAGATTCAAGCAGCTTTATTGATTTAGAATACTGACAGACTTGTTTTGTGTGTTTGCAGGTTTGGGTGTCTCCTCTATGTGCGTGGGTTTGCTGGTCCGTGTTTTGGTGACGTTCTGTGTGGTTCTGTTTGCTGGCTTTAATATGAAGGAGAAGATCTTTATATCTCTGGCCTGGATGCCCAAAGCTACAGTACAAGTGAGTCTAGATGAAAACTTTGGTGAAATCCATTCGTTTAGCAGGAAAGTGACATCACTGTTGTGTTATCCTACATATGTGTGTCTGTGTGTGTTTAGGCGGCTATCGGCTCCACGGCGTTGGACATGGCCCGCAGTGCTGGAGACGAGCAGCTACAGAAGTATGGGATGGATGTTCTGACTGTGGCGGTTCTTGCCATTCTCATCACGGCACCCATCGGGGCGCTTGCCATTGGCCTCGCCGGACCCAAACTACTGCAGCAGGAAACACACACACTGGGTGAGCGGCACACACGGCACATATGAGCACATACCACACGTCTGTCGCTTCATGATAAAAGTATGAATCCTTGAAGTCTGCTTTTACACACCCTGAATTGGGGGCAGATAAATTACGGTGCTATCAAGTGCCTGTGTATTGTCAAATATGCCAAGTTCAAGGGTCCATAAAATAAGAATAGTAAAGAAAAACCTACATAAAGATATGGATTTTATTAGAGCCATAGCCCTGTTATAAAGCTCTTATGTCTACCTTAATGAACCCTCAAAACCAGTGGCAACAGTTTGCTGTGAAATTGGCTGATGGTGCAATAAGCACAGTCCTTTGTATTGTCATATTTGCCGATCTGGGTCTGTAAAATAGGATTAGTACTGTAAAAACTGCACAAAATTTGGATTTTGCTAGAACTGTAGACCTAATATGAAACCCTTATGTTTGCTTTAATACAACTTAAAAAATTTCTGAGAAAACTGAAAGCAAATTGGGATGATGGTGCAGTAATTGTCTGTTTATTGTCAAATATGCCAAGTTCAAGGATCCATAAAATAAGATTGCTAGTTTAAAAACTACTGACTTTTTGGATTTTGTTAGAACAATAGTTTGAAATAATTTGAAATCTCAGTGTTCAATTTAATACACCCTCAACGCATTTGGAGAAAAAGTACTATGAATTGGGCTCATGGTGCAATAAGCACTAGTGTATTGTCAAATATGCCAAGTTTACAGGTCCATAAAATAAGTTTCCTAATTTAAAAACTACTCAAAATTTGGATTTTGTTAGAAAAATAGTCTTAATATGAAACCGCAGTGTTCAATTTAAGGCACCCTCAACGTATTCGGAGAAAATGTACTATGAATTGGGCTTGTGGTGCAATAACCACTAGTGTATTGTCAAATATGGCAAGTTCAAGGGTCCATAAAATACGATTGGTAAAGTAAAAACTTTCCAAAAGTATGGATTTTGTTAGAGCAGTAGCCCTTGTTTACTTTAAGACAACATCAAACAGGTCTGAGAAAAGTAGTAGGTAATTATTGCACCATTAGCCCAATTTGCTGCATATTAATGTCAAACATGTTAAATTTAGTGGTCCTTAAAATAAGATTGGTAAAGTAAAAACTGTCCCAAATTTGGATTATGTCAGAATTTTTTTTTCATCTCTACTTTAACACCCCCTTAAGGATTTTCAAAAAAAAAAAAGTGATGGTGCAATCTCTGTGTTTTGTATATGCCAGGTTCAAGGGTCTATAAAAAGATGAGTAAAGTAAAAAACTACACAACATTTGGATGTTCCTTTTTTGGCTCTGTGTGTGTTTGTAGGTAATGACAGTAATGGTCTTGTTGTTTGTCTGTTTGCAGATGAAGGTGAGCGTGAGAGCACTCGTGTCGACGGTCTGGAATCCAAACTCTGAATCCACGAGTCAGCGTCCTTCACACTAAACCCTGATCTGTGCTTAACTGAGCTTTATTAATACTCTTCTGCCTGTGTGTCACAGCAGCATCCTGTCAAATAAAATACGTTCTCTATCTCTTAATTTCCAGCGATATTGTATACTATTTAAACTAAACTGAGCTGGATGATGACATCACTGAATTCAATTCAATGATGAACTGACTTTAACTGAAAATTGTGTGTTTACTGTTGTCCTCTTGTATTATTGACTCATTATTTTCCTATTTAATACTGTAAAGTTACCTTGACACAATCTGTATTGTAAAACGCTCTATAAATAAAGGTGACTTGAGTTTTTTAAAGCAGTTGATTAAGAACACAATCCATTGAGCAGTAAAATATGAAAATAATAATATAGTCATTAAGCTCACATTGTAATGATTTTGTCATGAGTTTCTATCTAGTTTTCCATAATGTGGAAGTCTTGCCCGTCTCATAATGGAAAGATGCTTTACGTATCCGGTTTCTGGTGTTTCTAGTCAAATTAACACACAGTTTAACCCTGTGCACAGTTTTATATTTGGTTATATTTAAAGAAGTTTCAGTTTAATCAATTCAGTTGATCTTTTCACCCCCATTTTAACATGAATTTGAATGGCGAGCATCTGAACAGAAGTTAGAATCCATCATGGTGGTGCTCATCGTTACTCAGGACAAAGGTGGATACGGATTAAAATAAAATCTGTGTTCTACAGTTCTTAATGTGACCCTGGGCCACAAAACTAGTCTTAAGTAGCACAGCTATATCTGTAACAATAGCCAACAATACATTGTATGGGTCAAAATTATTTTCTTTTATGCCAAAAATCATTAGGATGATATCTTCCATGAAGATATTTTATAAATGTCCTTCCATAATTATATAAAAACTTCATTTTTGATTAGTAATATGCATTGCTAAGAACTTCATTTGGACAACTTTAAAGGAGATTTTCTCAATATTTAGATCTTTTTGCACCCAGATTTTCAAATATTGTCCTATCCTAATAAACCATACATCAATGGAAAGCTTATTTATTCAGCTTTGATGATGATGATGTATAAGTCCCAGTTTCAAAAAATGGACCCTTATGACTGGTTTTGTGGCCAAACACACACACACACACCTCCAGCTCCTTTGATGAGAAGCACTTTGATTCAATGAACTTAATGACGAGCAGCAGAGGAAGTGTTTGGATCAGCTGAAAGTTTATTGAAGTCAACGTTCTCCAGATTTCTAAAGGTGGACTGAGGATCTTCACGTCTCAGACTGCAGAACGAGTCCAAAATAAAACCAGCAGAACAAAATAAGAACAACAGCAAACTGAAAATCTCTGATCATTGTGTGATCAATTCAATGCAGTGTTTGAACACTTGTGTATTAAACAGAACAAAAGCATATTTACAACACTCTGTTCAACACTCTTGAAGTGTTCAGACGCTCACACACACAGATCAGCGCTGACATGAGTGTGAGTGTGTTTTATGTGCTGGTGTCAGACTGCAGGTCAGGTGCTGTGATGGATGGGATTCTGTTGTTTTTCTGCTCTTTATTTCCTCTTTGTCTTCCTGTGAGAAAACACAGATTGTCACAACATTATTCACACACACAAATGTTTATTTGACTATATTAGTGATAACGTCAGTTATTTTTCTATTAGGTTAATGATATTTTTATGGCCTAAAATTGGAACCTGGTGCCAAAATATAGAAAATAAATATTGGGCTCAGAACACTTATTATTTAAGATCATACAGACACACTTCTGACACTGAATAAGATAGAATTTGAGATAAAAAGTCACGATTACTGAGTTTACATCAAAACATCAAAATTTTCTCAGAATTGTAATGAATTATGGTAATTTTGACTTTTTTACTTTAAAATTGACCCTTAGTTACTGTTGGAACAAATAACAAGCAATAAATAACATTTTGTGTCTCTTTAATGCGTGGTGATATATTAAAAAAGCGTAACAGCTAAAGCTAGTGCTTAGAGACCAGAAGCTGTTTTTTTGAATTGATGTAAATGGAGGAGAGGTTGTACTACGTTGAATAAGCAGCTTTTTAGAGCTTATCATTTAATGAATAATGAACATTAATGAAAATTCAACATGTTTGGATTGAACTATTTTTAGAGTTTACACAGAGAAAAATGCCATTTTTTAAGAGAAGTCACTGTCTTTTTGTGACGTTCTCTTCCTCTTTACTAGTCACAGCACAAAATAAACTTGAATGAACATTAGAAGATATCTTGTTTCAACCGTGGTCAAAACACAATTTTTCAAGTTCAAGTCCACAAATTAATCTATCTTCTGGTTTGTTTGTCAGACAAAATAGCAGATTCTGTGCTATGATTGGTCAGATCGCCTGTCAGTCAAACTCCCAGCCAATAGTCAATTGCGAGTTAGTCAGAATTGTGAGATAAAAACAAGCAAATTAATATAAAATAGGAAATATACAAAGACAGTTTTCTACAGTTAAGCTCACTTAACAACAACAAAAACATGAAAATGTTCCAAGAGCTGGTAACTTAAACCGTGTTCATCCAGGACCTTTAAGGACTTTTTAAGCACTACTGCTATGGTTTTCAAGGACTAAAATCAAGATCCCACTAATCAAACAATACTGTTATTATCTTTCAAATTCTAATTAATAAACGAATAAAACTAAATGGTACAAATAAAGTGCAACACATGCAATGACTGCAGCAACTTTAACTTTTTTTTTTTTTTATGATTGACCTGAAGAATGAATTTCATGCTCATAGACACTATGTGTTGGGTGTGACAATACACTTAGCTCACAAGATAAAAAATAAATACACTCTGTCACTAGAATGAGACAATATTTTAATACTATTTTTAAGAAATATTCAGTGACAAAATGTTTGTCTTTTAATCACAAAAAGTAATTTTTGCAATACTTTTTACATCTGGGCAGGGTTTGCTTGTTTATTTTTCATATAAAAAGTAATATTTTTGCCGCAAGGAAAAGTAAATTCACATCTATAGAGTAGAACACATGAGAAGAAAGTTCAACAATCTTCAGCAATAAAAAAAAAAAAAAAAAAAGAACAACAAATGTTAGTTCATCTTAAGTAAGAATATACTTAAGAATACTGCAACTTTTAATTTTCTGCTGGTCTTAGAACACAATGTAACTACAGAAGAGTCAAGTTTTAAATAGGAAAAATATTGAAAATCTTTGGTCATTTTTGAGCGCGATGCTAATGGTCTAATCTGATTCAGTGATTTATGCTAAGCTATGCTAAAAGTGCTAACGCCAGACCCGGATATCGGCTGAATGGATTCAAAAGCGGTAAAACTCATCTGTTTAACTCTAGGGGAGTTGGAAAATGAGCCTATTTTCAAAAAAAGTGGAGTGCTCCTTTAAATAGCTTGTCTAAGTAAATATGCATTAGACTGACATCTTTGACCATTGCGTCTCGCAGCTTTTTCAACGTGTTGCGCTCGAGACCCGGCAGCTTTTCCATTTATCAGGGCTGCGCCTCTGCAGTTGGATGTATTATGCACGTCTTGTGTTTATAAGAGCAAAATCTTCTGATTGGCCAGTAATGTTAGTTTGGTTGAGAGTTTAAGCTGGGTTCCTCTGATACCATTGGTAGGCAAACTCATGAACTCGAACATGATATCAACCTCTTTTTTTTTAATATAGACTATACTTTTTCTGCAGCCAAATGCTATACACCGGAGATCCGGCACAGGGAATTTTAAGCCATGGTGTTATTGAGGACATTTCCAGAATACAGACAAACCTACAGAAACACACACACACCGTCTGTTCTCAGCTCCGGCAGCAGTGTGTTTCTGAGCTCAGGGAAACGTAGCTCTGCCATCTTTTTCCCAGAAGGCCCTGCAGCATTTCGACTCCTGCTGTGCTCTGATGACACCTACACACACACACACACACACGATATATAGACTAGTTATACATACAGTTTCTAACCAAACCCTACCCCTCACAGAACTTTCAGCATTTTTACAATTAAAAAAAAAACTTTGCTTTATTTTTATACCACTTTTACAAATGAGGGCATCACCAAACAGAGATCTTTGGAAATTTTGTCAGGTTTTGGGTACAAATTTGTCCCCAAAAAATGGAAAGCAGAATGTGATCAATGAAGAATCTAACAGACACACACACACACACACACACACACCTGTGCATTGAGCTGAATGGAGAGGTTCTGCTGTGACGGCCGTGGAAACACGTTCATTTGCTTCTTCATCTTATCAAACGACCTTCAACAAACAAAAACATATGAACAAATGATGTGTCAATCATGTGTTAATCATGGGACACACATAAGTTAACACTAAAAGCGTCACAGATTGCTAATTTTTGCTAATATGTGCACAAACCGATGACTAACTTTAGTTGTCAACTATTTTTCTTACAGCAAAACTTTCCTCAAATTCATAAACTCACATAAAACCACAGATACTAAGAGCAAATCTGTTTATTGCTTCCAAGTGTGAATGAATGGTCCAATCAGCAGTTCTGAATTCATCATGTGACCAGAAGACATTAGATGCGTTCGATTTAATGCAGCGCTACGCAGCTCAATCAAATTCTGACTTGAAGCAGTGCATGCCGGTTAGAAATTTTGTCCGACTTGAGACGGCGCCAATGGCACGTGACTGTCACGAGCTTTATAGTACCGCGATAGCGATTCGAGACCAGCCGCAGTTGATATATGTCGTAACAGCTGTTTCACGATTGGTCAGATTCACGGCATGGCAACGATCACGTGTGTTTCGTGTTTATTCTAACCTTTTTAATTCCAATAAATCTGTTTTCAGAACACTATAAGCTTTTTTCAATGTTATATTGAGTCATGTTTATCATAAAACAAGGCTAAAATCATATACACCCTACTTTATTAGTATTTAAATAGTACAAGTTTATTCTTGAACAGATGGCGCTGTATTAAGCAGTATATAAAAAGTGTTTCTGTTGCTCATGAAACGTTTCTGAAACATCTGTGTATTTGACAAATACTGCATTTTATTCACTTAAGGCCCGTTCACACCAGCATGATAACGATAACTATAACTATAAAGATAATTTGAGTTCATTTTTAGTAGATTTTAGTTTTAATACATTTAGTAGATGTCCTCAGCACGTTTTGAGCGCATCTAAACAGTGAATCTAGCGTAAATAATCTGATCTAACGTAATCAATGTAGTGAAAATAAAAACAATACAGACTCTTTTCTACTGCACCTTCAAAGGAGGCGAGACAGTGTTGTCCAAACTAGCGCTGAATTCCTGAGGTAATTTTATGTTTTATGCTACTTTGTTTGCTGTGCAAGGTCTGTTTGCTTCTCTACAATGTCGCCTGCTATTTCAAATGCGCAAGCCCTTTAAATTTTGAATGAAGTCTGATTAGCTGTCAGTGTTTTATCGTTCATCAGCTGAAAAAAAAACGTTCTGAAAGTGACCCCAATGATATCGTTGCCCTGTTTAGTTATCGTTATAGTTGTGGTGTGAACTCTGCTATTCTCTTAAATTCGAAACTATTTTTAGAACGTTATCTTTAGAGTTATAGTTATCGTTATCATGAATGGTGTGAACGGGCCTTAAGTTTTTGTTGCCCCCGACTGCAACTGGCTTCAAGTCGAACGCACCTATTCACAGATCATGTGACTGCACCGTTAAAGGTGGTGTGGCAGCAGTGCATGATGGGACAATCACCTGAGGCTGTGTGTGGCCTGTGAGCTGATGACGGACAGGGAGTCGGTGGAGATGGGCGGGATTCCCGTCTGACACACAGCATCACCAATTGGCTCTGTGTTGTCTGGGCGGGGCTTGGCTGTGATGTCACTGTCCTCGCCATCAGACGGCCTGAACTCACTGAGCCGCGGCTCTGAGTCCTGAAACACACACACAGATCATTTCTCATACTAAATGATAAGCAATGAGATCAAATGTGACCCTGGAGCACAAAACCAGTGTTAAGTAGCACAGGTATATTTGTAGCAATAGCCAACAATACATTGTACGGGTCAAAATGATTGATTTTTCTTATTCATTTTCTCAGTATTTTGAATTCTTTGCACCCACAGATTCCAGATTTTCACAGCCAAATATTGTCCTACCCTAACAAACCATACATCAATGGAAAGCTTATTTATTCAGCATTCATATGATGTATAAATCCCAGTTTAAAAAATTGACCCTTATGACTGGTTTTGTGCTCCAGGGTCACAAACGGTGAAATGTTCATGAATCTTTTCACACCACACACCAAATTCATCCAGCAGCTCAATGCTAAATTGCTTGTTTTGATAAAAATGAATCACTGTCCAAGAAGATTCAAGTGTGGAGCTGTTGCTGATTTTGATTGACAGGTGGATGTTCCTCACCCGTATAGAGTTGTTAGCAGCCGATCTCAGGATGTCCAGCTTTTCCTTCTCTCTCCTGGAGCTTTTAGTGCCTCTGCTGTTTTCCTTCAGGTCCTGGTGTGTCTTACTTGCCAGTTCTTGCTGAAAGCTGATCATAAAACAGTTGATGGTCACTACATCTGCTGTGTATCCAGACCAGACCAGAAACATTAACAGAGCCAATGTTTAGCCATAGACTGTAAAAAAGATGGACGACACATCTCCCCTTCATTCCACTATAGAAAAGTGAAGCCAAAGCATTGCCATCTTGTGGAAAATGACATCATTTGGAGCCTGTGTCTGCTCAGTAGTTTTGTGAGGTGGAGCCGTGGTATCAAAGTCCCGCCCAAACTCCCACAGACCCAATCACAAGATCACCATCATGACACTTAACCACGTTTTTATAGTATCAAATAACTACCTAAATGCAAACTTATTAGAAATACTAAGACTTGAACATAAATCAGAATGATAAAAACTACCTCAAATGAGGTGGAAACCATCTTTAATTAGATTACTTTGTTTGTCTCATGTCCCATTAGATTACATGGACAGGGCAGGGATTATGATCTATAATGCAGCCTGAGAGTGATCCAAACGCTTTGACTTCACTTTTCAGGACTCCGAAGGCACACTTGTGTTCAGCATATTAAGCTTATGTTTAAGAGTGAATGTGTGCATATAAAAAAAAATGGTTAAATGGATTACTTTACTACAACGACATTTTTCGTGCCATGTTAAAAAAAAATAAAATAAAAATAAAATTCAGAGATTAAAATCATAATATTTTGAGAATAAAGTTGAAATTACAAGTATAAAGTCGAAATGTTTCAAGAATAAAGTTGAAATTTAGTCAAGAATTAAATCCTAGCAATTAAAGTAATAATATTTTAAGAGTATAGCCTGCGCATGCAAATGGCTCAGATTGGGAGCATTAGGAGAAGTTTCTAGGCCACCAGAATTGATTGGAATATATGTGGGATTATTATCAGAAATCAAACCATGTGTTATACTCACAGGGACAGTATGCTTGGAAATAATATTTCACGTCCTCGATTGCATTCATTAGGCCTATTTGTGCTGTGCCAGCCACCCAATAATAGCAATAAGCTTTGTGCTTTTGTACTTTTAATACAAAACTAAGTCTCAACTTTCAAAATCTGTCAGTTTAAAGCCAAATACAAACAATGTGTCTTACAATAATGTGTTTTTAACACTCTTTAATGCGGACAGATCACTGTATTCATGTGACTCAATCATCTTTTTGATTACAATGAGACATTCGTTTCATTATATTATTCAGTTTTCTTTGTGAAAATTGCACCACCTACTCCACAAAAATGTCTTTCATTCCTCACATGTATTTAATAAACAACAATAAAACATTCTAAAGGCTGAAGTGGACTTCAACTCGTTAACATAAGTAATATTGTTGTATATAAGTGATTATTCACAAGCTGTTTTATTTATGGTAATAATACAGTAAATGATTGGAAATAATATTTAATGCAGTGCTTCCCAAACATAAACTTTATATTTATATTAACGGCCGCCCTAGTATATTAACGGCCGCCCTAGTATATTTGGTGACACATTTTTGTACTGTTATTATCCTCTTTTTTTATCACCGCCAAGATATTGAAACTATCCGCGATCGATTAACTAGTGGAAAATCTTCCCTCGCTTTATGCGTTTCGTAGGCTCCACAGATAATCTCCAGAATGATGCCAGTGTTTCCCATACGTTGATTTATTTGTGGTGCCACAATATCCACATCGACTGCCACAAATACCCACCGTCCGAAGCCATCAGCTCCCACGTCTCACTCACATGAACATGACTTTAGCACACATATTTAGCAACTTTCATACCCTTCTGGCGGCTTTTTCCTATAACGGGTACATACTGACAAACCTAGCAACTTTTTTGAACAACCTAGCTATTGTTTAGTTGGAAGCTGTAGCCAGTACAGCACTTACTTACTATTTGGACTTTTAAATATGAATATAATTCGTCTGTAAATACACTTATAGTTTGTTACTCAGACACAGACAGTGCGCCAAATGAGACAAAACAGTAATCAAGCCAAAACCACTGCATATAGTGGCTTTTTAGTGTAAGTTAGATGTATATTGATTTTATAAAACGACATTGCGATTATAAATCAGGTTTTAAGGAGTATAGTGTGAGTGATTCCTGGCTGTCATATTTTATTAATGGGTCGTGCTTACTTTTTATACTTGTTTTATGTATGACAGCAGAAAAACATGCTTTGACAGCTTTATTGGGCATTCAGTTGTATTACAGTATGTGACAGTTCATAAAGTAGAACAGATCTGAAGTGCCCAAACTTGTCTGAACGCAAACTTGCCGCGATGATGTCATAAATATGCAAATTAATATGTGACGTCACCTGCCGCCACAAGTCTCACAAAATCCTGTGGGAAACACTGTAATGTATTCTATTTAATTCTGTGCTTTGTTGCATTTAATATAACAATACTCAGCTCTCGAATTCTGTTATTTTTATTATGAAATACAAATTATAAATGTGTTTTTCCTCTATTTCAAATTTATAGCAGAATATAAACATGAAGAAACATCAGAATGAATTTAAAAAACGTAATTTCAAGAAAAGAACATTTCGCTGTTCTTCACGAGTTCATCAAACAACAGTGGTAAGTTGGAATCATTCTACAACCAAGAGTAATGGCTTCTTCTCCTGCTATTGTTTAGACAGCTTATCTATCTCTGTCAGCAGTGAGAAATTTACTTCTAATAAATGCAGCAAAATAGGTTGACAGAGAAGATTTCAGAATTAGAGACACACATCCAAACTTTAATAGAGGATAGTAAGAATGTGAGAGTCATAGATATTGCTTTGGATGTGACTAGCTCAGGGAGTCCTGTACGTTATTCGGTTCCGGTCAAGAAGGGGGACTGGGTGACTGTGAGGCAGCACAGTCATGAGTCAAAACACCGCTCTTCCGTTCCGATCAGAACATCAAACAGGTTCTCCCCACTCAGTGACGCACCCACTAAGAAACCTGATGAAAGTGCTCTAGTTATTGGTGATTCTTTTGTACGGAATGTGAAATAGAGGCACCAGCCACCATAGTCCAATGTTTACCGGGAGCCAGAGCGCCTGACATCTTGGCAAATTTAAAAGTCCTGTATAATGCTAAACATAAATTCAGTAAGATTGGTCTTCATCCCTCCAGGGGAGGTGTCGCTCTTCTCTTTAGATATATGGCACATAGTCTTACAGTTTGTATTTGACTAACTGGGGCCAAGGGCAGGAAGCAAACAGACTGGCTAAACCGACCATCTGCTAGCCGCCTCACGTCACAGAAATCAGTTAATTTTCAGCACATAGACAACCTTTCACCTAGATATCATACTACAGAGACTGTGTCTGTTCCCCGAACTAGAAAAAATGCCCAAACTCAATTTAAGTGTAACAATTTAACTGATGTTCAACAAATAAAAATGTATATAATACAGAAAAATAAATGATAAAGCTTGGCTTATTGAATATCAGGTCCCTTTCTACAAAAGCACTTTTTGTTAATGATAGAAACCTGGCTAAAACCAGATGATTACATTATTTTAAACGAGTCTACTCCCCAAGATTAAAAGGTAAGGGGGGGGGGGGTGTTTCTTCAACTTATAGCAATATTTTCAGTGTCTCTCAGAGAACAGGCTTCAAGTATACCTTGTTTGAACTAATGGTGCTTCATATAACATTATCCAGAGAAAAAAGTACAAATGATAAATCCCCTGTGATGTTTGTACTGGCTACTGTATCAATAAGTTCCATGTGACGTCACTGTAGTTTATCGCCACCATTTTTGTGTCCACGCTACCTGTTTCAGTCTATGGTCACAGCAGCCACAGCTACAAGAAGATCAGCGAAACACTCCCAGAAGGTTCACAACAAGGTTATAATATGAAAGGGATATATTGTTCTGATAGCTGTAACAACTGCCATCAGAAAAATACCCAATTTTATTCAATCCCAATCAGTGCTTGAAGTGGGCCGGTATGCGTATAGCCTTTAGTGTACCGCACTTCTGACATGTTACCGTCAGTGTCTGGGTGAATAGAAATTACACTAACGTTAAATACATTACACTACCAGGAGGAGTCACCTCTCATCTCCACAATTCACGTGAATGAATGCAACCGGAGTCGGTCTGGGGTGCGAGAGCATGTCAGGAGAGGCAGAATAGTGGAATAATAATTATTGACTACTAACATAAATCAGTACATTATAATGAAGACAATGTCCTAAAAATGAAAAGAAGCTGTTTTCCTAAGTCCAAACTGATCCATTAAAAGAGAAAGCATTCAAACAGTAAGTTTAAAACAGTGCAATTGTGGAGAATAGCGACTTACAGTACATCTAGATGCGGGTAAATTATTCGTTTTAATGTGTGTTTGGCTTAACAGCAAACGTGTTTTATAATGAATGTCATTGCCATGTCTGCAGTAAAGTATATGTACAAAGGTTCTCAAAAATAATCATATTCGTTTTGCTATTTATGTACAATTACTCAAAAAAAAAAAATTGTCATACAAAAAATGGCACACAAGTTACACACAAACCATCGTCCTGAGCAAAATGTACCTTTGTGAATTGTGACTGGCTGCACAAGTGGTGTAATAATTTAGGAGGTGGATATACTGTGAAATTACATAACCTACAAACACATGAATGGCATAAAACTTGAAAGCATATTAGAGAAAGTCTGAAACATCAGTAAAGCATTTTTTTAAAACAATGGCAAAATTTAAATAAAATGTTATTGCAGCCAAATAGCTTATGAATGAATGAAAATGCACATTTTTAAATAAAGAAATCGCATGCTTTTGGCGTTTAAATGTGTGCTTTACACAAGAAGTGAAACACGTCTTCTCTCAGGTATATATCCATGTTTTCTTGGCTTGCTGGATCTTGGGCTCATGCTCAAATATATATGTATATATGCATTCGCCAAAACTAATTTGCCAAAATCAAAGCGCGGACTGTAAGGGAATTAGTGGCGTCAGCGCCAGTCCCGCCAGCCGGCATAGGATTCTTCAAGGTCTTAAAGCCTTCATCGAGCGACTATGTTCACAATCATTTACACTTTCTGCCCTAAACTTACAATCAAGTCAAAGTCTCAGTGTGGGAAGTGGTAGTAAAAAGTAATTTCTTATTTCAATATATTTTTAAATCTCATTTAGATGTGCTGTGTCTGTTGTCATATCGGACACAAATATGGCGGCAAGCATAGCGGAAGTGATGTCTTTGGTACTCATGGATATAGGCCTCCAGGGCACAATACAGACTTTATTAAAGAATTTGATGGTTTTCTATCTGAGTTAGTGATGGCTGCAGATAAAGTCTTAATAGTGAGTGATTTTAACATCCATGTTGATAATGAAAAAGATGAACTGGAATCAGCCTTTATAGACATTCTGAACCTTTGGGGTTAGACAACATGTGTCAGGACCTGCTCATAGTTGAAATCATACTCTAGATTTAATACTGTCACATGGAATTGATGTTAATGGCATTGAAATTCAGCAGCAAAGCGATGATATCTCAGATCATTATCTAGTCATTTGTATACTCCAGATAGCTAGAACTGTAAATTCAACTCCTTGTTACAAGTATGGCAGAACATCATTTCTACCACAAAAGACTGCTTTGTAAGTAATCTTCCTGACTTACTTGAATTCCTCAGCATATCAAATAACTTAGATAAACTTGATGATGTAACAGAAACTATTGACTCTCTCTTTTCTAGCACTTTAGATATGGTTGCTCCTTTACGCTTAAGGAAGATTATTATAATGAGCACACTCGTGCCCTAAAGAGAGCAGCCCGGAAAATGGAGCGCAGCTGTAGGAAAACAAAACTAGAAGTTTTTCATACCGCTTGGCGTGAATGTAACCTATCCTATAGAAAAACATCAAAAACTGCTAGATCTGATTACTTTTCATCTCTTTTAGAAGAAAACAAACATAAGCCTAGGTATTTATTCAATACAGTGGCTAAATTAATAAAAAATAAAGCACCAACAGGCGTTGATTTTTTCCCAACAGCACAGCAGTAATGACTTTATGAATTACTTTACTTTTATTAAAATTGTAACCATGCAGCTGTCAGATACAGTATCACAACAGATAGTGAGCTATAGTCCTGTTTAATACTTTGAAGTTGTTTTGACACAACCTGTATTGTTAAAAGCACTGTATAAATAAAGGGGACTTGACTGTAATTCAAAAGAAGAAATACATTGATCTGTCACGCCACATTAGAGAGTGTGAAAACATTATTATTGTTATAGACATATTATTTGTATTTCACTATAAAATTGACAGATTTTGAAAGCTGAGATTTTGGAATATCGCCCGGTGCTCCCAATTCGGGCCATTTGTATGCGCAAAAGCCTAGAATATACTCTCAAAATATTATACCTTTATTCACAAAACATTTTGACATTATTCTCATAATATTGACTTTATTCCCGTAATATTTCAACTTTATTCTTGTAAATTCAACTTTAATCTCTTAATCTTAAAACGCCGTCTGAACTGTGGGAACTCACCGTATGTGGAAGCGGTCTCTGGTGAAGTACGGATGCAGCAGCAGATCTGCACACTGCGAGCGTTTATCTGGATCCATCTGCAAACATCTCTGTAGATGGGATGAATGTGACATCAGTCGTACATGAAACACACACAATTTACCTCTTACACTCACTTATGACAAATGCAACACTCACCTGACCGAGATCCAGAGCCAATCCAGACAGTTTGACTGAGCGGCTCTCCAGCGGGTTTCTCTCTGACGGCTCTGGAAGAGAAACTCCCATGAACACTGGGTTCCTGTAGAAGACCTCTCGGTGACGAGGGGTTAGATGACCTGGAAGAAGACCAGTGAGAACAGATTTAGATCTAGACAGAAATATCACAGTGCTTTTGTTTCTAAGTGCTAAGTCAAGGAGACCATCAAAGCTTCATCTGACATACAGACTGAATCCGAAACACGTACAGCGATGTCGAAGACGAGGATCTGACACACATGGAGTACAGAGAAACAAACCCAAAG
The DNA here is from genome assembly GCA_033026305.1 of Cirrhinus molitorella. Classification (NCBI taxonomy): domain Eukaryota; kingdom Metazoa; phylum Chordata; class Actinopteri; order Cypriniformes; family Cyprinidae; genus Cirrhinus; species Cirrhinus molitorella. The sequence goes on from CM065132.1 coordinate 31,321,635, forward strand.
CAGAACTCACCGAAACAACTGATGACGAGATGCAGCTGGTCAATGTCAGAGTCACCCGGGAAAAGAGGATCACCCGTTAACATCTCGAAGAACAGACACCCGATGGCCCACACGTCCACTGCCCTGAAACACACAAAAACACACACACACACACACTCATTCTGTGTTTGTTTGTTCATGGGAACAGATTTGGAAAAACATGTCATTCCATCACTGTCTCACCAATCGTGCTCTGCAGTGAATGGGTGCCGTCAGAATGAGAGTCCAAACAGCTGATCAAAACATCACAATAATCCACACCACTCAAAGACAAAAGCTGAAACAAATCATCAAGACGTTTTTAACTCAAATACATTGAGTCCATAATCCATAATAACGTTTCCTCCAGTGAAAAAGTTCATCTCCAGTTGTCTCTCACATATTTGTTTAGAGCTGCTTTGTTTTGTAAATGGTGCTTGATCTGTGTAGATTTCTCTCCTGATTCAGAGAAGACCACTCTTTCACTGGAGGAAGAGTTATTATGGATTATGGACTCAATGTATTTCAGTAAAAAAAACGTTGGATGATGAATTTGTTTAGACTTTTGTTTTCTTAAGATGTTAACTGATGGACTGGAGTGCTGTGGATTACTTGTGTTTTGATCAGCTGTTTGGACGGCACCCATTCACTGCAGAGGATCCATTGATAAGAAAATGATGGAATGACACATTTCTACAAATCTGATAAAGAAACAAACCCATCCTAATTTTAAACATGACTTCTCTGATAATATTAGTTACTAACTTCCCGTATCTGGTGTCTCCCACCAGCAGCTCCGGCGCACGATACCAGCGCGTGGCCACATAGTCTGTGTAAACTTCGCCAGGAGCGGCTGCCATCGTCCGAGCGAAACCGAAGTCACAGAGTTTGACCACGCCGAGCTGAGAGACCAGAACATTCTCGGGTTTCACATCTCTGTGAATGATCTGAAAGACACACATTTGTGACTGGACAAGAAGGACAAATGCACAGCAGAAGACAGACAGATGGATGGCTCACGTTGTGCTGATGGCAGAAGCAAACAGCTCTCAGGATCTGGTAGAGATATTTCCGCAGTCTGTGTGGATCCAGTCCGGATGGGAAGTGCTCGAGCTCATCCAGAACTGTCCGATCCACAAACTCAAACACCAAATACCAGCGACGTTTGCGCTTCCACACCTCCAACAGATTCACCAGATTCTCATGCCGCAGTTGCTGCCGAAACACACAAGCAGCCAATGAGAGTTCACATAAAACTGTTAGCAGTCAGTTGGACAGTATCTCTATTAAAAACAGACAATTGTCTCACCCCCGTGCCATTCAAGATGTTCGTCTTTCTTCGTTCAGTTGTAAAGAAATTATGTTTTTTGAGGAAAGCATTTCAGGAATGTTTTCCATATAGTGGACTTCAATGGTGCCCTCAGTTTGAACTTACAAAATGCAGTTTAAATGCAGCTTCAAAGGGCTCTAAACGATCCCAGCTGAGGAAGAAGGGTCTTCCTTCAGTTATTTTCTTAAATGAAGTCGTATTTATACACTTTTTAACCTCAAATGCTGGTCTTGTCTATGCGATTGTCTGCGATGTGCATGTGTACTCTGTGTACTCAGTTTCAAGTCAGTTAGGGTATGTCCAAAAACTCACATCTCATTTTCTCCTCAACTTCAAAATCATCCTACATCGCTGCAGAAGTACAGACCCAGTGTATACAAAGTAAACGTGCAAAGAAGGTCAAACGACCTTTACAAAAAAAAAAGGTAAAACAGCAATGTAGGATGATTTTGAAGTTGAGGGTGAAAATGAGATGTGAGTTTTTGGACATACCCTAACTGTCTTGAACAGGAGTACACAGAGTACACATGCACATCACAGACAATTGCATAGACAAGACCAGCATTTGAGGTAAAAAAGTGTATAAATATGACTTCATTTAAGAAAATAACTGATTGTTCGCTGGATAAGACCCTTCTTCCCTTTAGAGCCCTTTGAAGCTGCATTTAAACTGTATTTTGGAAGTTCAAACTCTTGGGCACCATAGAAGTCCACTATGTGGAGAACATTCCTTATATGTTTTCCTGGAAAAAAATAATTTGTTCATGACTGAACAAAGAAAGACATGAACATCTTGAATAACAAGGGGGTGAGTAAATTATCTGTCCATTTTTGTTCTGGAAGTGAACTAATCCAATCATTTTAATCCAAGAAAATGATAGAGTGACTGAATTAATCTATATTTAATTTATACAGTGAAGACTATGCAGTGCTATTTTACCTTTGATTATTTGGTTTCTGTACCTGAACACATATAAACTTGAAAACGTTATTTCATTTTTATCTTTGTTTATTGATTTATTTGCGTTATTTACACAATTTCAAACAGGGCCCACAGATACAACCTGCACCAGAGCCCTGCTAACCCCAGTTACGGCTCTGCATGTCCTTCTTTAATATTATTTATTAGGGATGTGTCCCTATGATGATATCCTCACAAAACATTTTGCAGTGTTTATAATAGAGCTGCAGGATTAATCCTTAAAAGATCATGATCTCTTTTCAAACACCTATGCGATCTTATTCCTGAATGACAACAGTTCAGTGGTGTCTATTACGACTGTTTCACGCTCCGCTGACGCTTATGATGTGAAACAGATGTTAAATACATTCAAATATAAGCATTCGTGCTGCTGCTGATCCAGAAAGAGCAACACAGTCTTTTCAACCACATAATGATCATTATTTCTGTGTTACAGACATTTAAATAACAGAAGTACTAGGATAAAAATGTATAGTTTGGGTATAAACACTTATTGTCTGCAGTAGCGATCAAAGCGAAAGTATCTTAACACTTGTATGTATTGTAACGCTTATCCTCTTCCGCCAGGAGGAGGCAACAAATGCACATTTTAAAAAGTATTTATCATTGAATCATTCATTCAGGAGATTCCAACAGTGAAACAAGTCTTCATTACTTTTTTTTTTGATCGAATATATTATTTAAAAGTCTTAAGCAATGAACATTGTGTCAGAACCACTAGTAAATTATGTTATTTTGTTTAGATTTCTAATCTTTTTTCTTCAGAATTGTGAGAATCGTGAAAAAAAAAAACGTGATTTTTAATTTATCCAGAGTCATGCATGTTTATTACAGCATATAAATCATTAAAATTGATTTAATAAAAAAGTTCATGTCAAAATGCACCTATATTTCTTTGCATTTTGTTTTTCAGTTGAATAAAATACTGTTTTACCCTATATATTTCATTGAATTTTTTTTTTTTTTAAAGTTTAAAAATCTCGTCTCGCTCTTGTGAACCCAGTCTCGTCTCATGGGATAAGTGTCTCATCACACCCCTATTATTTATGTATGATTTTTTTTTCCACTGCTTCAATTAAATCTGTTGCACTGTATTTTATTTGAACCACCTGCATGTATCTAGCGTGTAGTAATCTTGATATATTGTCTCTCTTGACATCACCAAATAGTAATAACCTCTGGTCCATTCCACCGAATAGGAGCTATTTTCGTACCCAGGAAATTACATGTACAAACATGCATGCAAATTAGCTATAAAATTAATTTTATTATTAGGCAAAGTGTGCTGCACATTAATGTAACTGCAAATTAAAAATAAATGATTAAAAACAACATGAAACACTATAAATATAGCATTTGTACATGTCATTAGTGTCTAACGCTACATTTTAGCATAATATAATTTTTCAAATCGTTCATAAATTGTGTACCTCCATACCCCATCTGTGCTTTACATACATTTATTTTAAAATAAAATTGTAGTATTTTAGATAACATACACATTTTAGTCAGGTTTTCACTCAGCATCATTATAAATATACTGTCCTGTTACTGAAATTATGTCTTAGATGTTACTTGTTTTTTTAAAAATAGTAATCTTTGGTAAATTCCTAATATATTTGCTAAATATCCTCATAATATTAGTATGTACACCATGTGGCTAGATTATATGTATTTGCTCATTTTATCCTTAAATCTCAATCCTGTTACTTTCAGTCCTGTTACTCATATATCCTATACTTATATATAGTAACAGGAGTAGCATCATCTGATTTATTAATGTAAATTAGGGCAGTCAAATATAAAAAATATAAAATAAAAGTTTATGTTTACATACTATATGTGTGTTTACTCTGTATATTTATTATGTACATACAAATGCACACACATACATGTATATTTTTAAAAAAAATATATATTTATATGTATATATATTTACACCTGTATGCAACTTAAATTATAAATAAATATAAATATTTTAGATATAAATCTAAAATATTTTTCCTTAATATATATACATGCATGTGTGTGTATTTATATATATATATATATATATATATATATATATATATATATATATATATATACATAATAAATATACACAGTACACACACATATAGTATGTAAACATAAACTTTTATTTTGGATGTGAAACTGGATATTTTGGATGACAGCACTAATGTAAATATTAGGCTAAATTCACAATTCATTTGAAAATGCATCTTTTTCTCAACGTTTTGGCCTTCTATCCACACTGAGACAATGTGTTTTGTCCAGAGAAAATTGTTCCTGCATTGTTGTTTTATATTACATTCCTGCAAGTTTTTTTTTTTTTTTGTTGGATTATTGACACTATTTTTCTATTTAATTTAATTTAGTAGAGCTGCTTTGGCACAATCTGTTTTGTTAAAAAAGGTGACTTGACACAAAATGTACTTGAAATTTCTGTCCTGTGGCAATTGTGTATTAGACCAATATATGGAATGGAATGTTTCAAGAAAAATTGAAAATATGTTATTATTTTTCATGATTTGGCCTTTTTTTTTTTTTTTAGCTCACTAGTCAGTGTTCAACACACTTCACTAAATCAGTGCAGACATTAACACCTCACAAGTGTAGTCTAACCTACATACGAATATAAAAGACACTCATTCCTGTTACGAAATATTTTTTTTGTTGTTGTTTTTTTTTTGACCATGAAACAAACATTTTCTTTAAAATAAACACCTGCCACAGGGGAAAATTAAGGAATTTGTTGAGATTTTTAAAAACATGCTTTTTAAAAGACATAAGAGTTTTGGTAACAGGACTGAGAAAAATGCATCCATCTTTCACTAGTTAAATATGGGTATTACTAGATTCAGTCTTAAAAAAAAATTAAGATACAAAATTATTATTATAATTTTTTTTTTTTGGAAGCAAATGGCACCCGTTCAGTGGAATGGCCCATGTAATGTAAATATATAATAAAGTCAGCACAAAAAAATCAGCAAATAAGGAGCGGGCCACTGACTTTCAGCAGTCTGATTTCTCTCTGAACGATCTTCCTCACGGTCTCATCTTCCTCCACGAGCTTCTTCACGGCGACGGTTCTGCCGGTGTCCCGGTGTCGACACTTCAGCACCGTCCCGTAACTACCGGAGCCCAGAGAGCCTAGAGTCTCGTATTTATACATCACACTGAAGCACAAACACACGACAACACCAGGTGATGAGGAAAACACATCAACAAACACAACCTGAAAAACGAAACCACTCAACAAACTCACCGCAGCTTCAGCTCTTCATTAACGGCAGATTAAATATGAGCTGATATGGTTATTAAAGACGTTTGGATGTGATTATTAAATGGAGAAAGTCAAAGAGCGGCATATTGATGACTGCCTGCGCAGCGCGTAAATAACGCCGTCTCCATAGAGACCGGGGCGCGTGCGCGCGCGCCCAGAGAGCTGTCAATCAGGCGTCTGAGACGCGTCAAACAAACTCCAGTAAACAAAAGACTCGTTAATGTGGACGAACACAAGGCAGAGTTTTCATTTGTACAAGAGTATTTCATTATATAAACCAAAACTTAGTGAAAAACATCAAATTTCTCCTTTTGATCCCATACGGATTTATTTAAAAGAGCAGCACTGATTATTGTGTCATTAGTTAACATGCATTTCACATGGTGCAGGATTTTGTGAACCAAGATATCAACATACAGACTATACACTGTGAAAATACTATTGTTCTACTATTGTTCTTCAATAAATGCCTCATTCAGACAAAATTTACCAAGACAATGCACTGTTTAGCAAAATTTCCATTATGCAACCCAAATTATATATAGTCTTCTAGGTAGGACACTCTTTACCATCTTTGCTTTATAGTATGCTTGCTCTTTTACAAAGTTATCTAGAATATAGTTTTAAATGGTTGAACATACTGCCTCAGCACTAGACAAAAACAAATGTACACAGATGTGCTCTTTACAAGTAATAACTAACAATAATGACAAACAACAAGAAGAGACGGTTATATGATGTCAGCAAACAGCAAAACAATAATCCTAACAGTAACCATATCATGTATTCATGCTGCGAGCTCACAAACCCTTACTTATGTGAGCCTGGAGCACAAAACCAGTCTCAAGTAGGATGGGTATATTTATAGCAATAGCCAACAATACATTGTATGGGTCAAAATCATCCAAAAATCAAGATCATGTCCCATTAGGAGATCTTGTAAATTTCCCGCCATAAATATATCAAAACTTAATTTTTGATTAGTCGTACGCATTGCTAAGAACTTCATTTGGACAACTTTAAAGGCAATTTTCTCAATACTTTGATTTTTATTTATTTTTTGCACCCTCAGATTCCAGATTTTCAAATATTGTCCTATCCAAACAAACCAAGATCAATGGAAAGATTATTTATATATAATTATGTATAAATCTCAATTTCAGAAAATTGACCTTTATTACTGGTTTTCAGAGCTGGGTAGATCACTTACAAATTGTAATCAGCTACTGACTCCAAACTACAAAAAATTGGAGTTAGTAATCTATTAACATTACACATTTTAGGTAATATAATAATTTGGATAACTCATTTATTATATGACTTAAATAGGATAACCTATATGATTTTGATTTAAATAGGATAATCTTGTACCATATTGATGTATACATACAAAGAGTAAAAGAAAAATTAAGTGCATTAAACATTATATTCCGTCAAGGTTTCCCAAACTGGTGTTTGTGAAGGAACTTTTAATGAAAAGCTAAATTGATTAAGTCTTTTTTTTTTTTTTACATTAAATAAATAAACAAAAAACCTTAAAAAAAACATATTTTATGTTTTTACCTGCATGTTACATGACCATTAATAAGTCAAAGAACCCTGAACATACAAATGTGATTATTAAAATGGTCCAGCTGCTTAAACAGCCACGGTCATATGAACTAGTTTAACCTTCTAGCAGCAAGTCAAGACTGAAGAGTACACTCTTAATAATAAAATTGCTTTAAAACGTTCTTCACAGCAATGCCATAGAAGAACCATTTAGTCAAAGGTTTTTTTAAAGAACCATTTCTTACCTTTTTATAATTTGAAGAACCTTCTTTCGCCACAAAGAACCTTTTGTAAAATGGAAAGGTTCTTTAGGTGTTAAAGGTTCTTTATGGAAGAGCGTAACTAAGTTAAAACCAGTCTTGAAGATAAGATGACCAACTCCTAAGACTAGTTTATGCAGAAACTAGAGTGCTGCGATATTGAAGAAAAATGCAATATGCGATACAATAATGTTTAAACGCCACACGTTAAGATGAAAGTTTTACTCGGCTGTTACCGAGCGAGTTTTTATATGTGAACTTTTATAACCTCCTTGTCATATATAAATAATTATATGTATGCATCAAGAGCCCCTGAACAACCACAACATATTCCTTGTTTGTGTGCACACACTTGGCGAGAATAAAGCTCATTCAGTTTCTGATCCTAATATAACTAGCCTACATGTTTCACTTTTTGTGAAAAGAAAGCGGCCCTACAATAACCTCAAAGTGAATAGTAGTGTTTTACTCTAGCATTACATGTCTTTTTAATATTTTTAAAAAAACTTCACTCTGTGATTTAATATTGTTAGATTTTGCTGTATTTGGCTGAGCAGTGGTTTGGGTGGCTCACCAATGTATTAGATTTGTCTAATACATAAAATAAGTAAGCTTGACCAGAGTTCTTGTGGGGAGAAGATTTTATTGATGGTAGCAGTGTAGCAGGTCTTCAACAGCGACGTTAGATTGTCGGTCTTCAAGCATCTTAACCCATTTAAGGGTCTTGGCTTCTTCCTAAGTTCCCTATGGTTTCTGCATAGCTTCTCCCAAAGCTCTGTCTGTAAGACAGAGCTTTATACCTGAAGACAAATGTCTAGAAACAATAGATGCTGTCAGGACCCCCTGCTAGAGACCCTGCAATCTAGAATTTGTTCCCAAGGACTGCTATTCTTTTGTTACTCTAAATGTATGGACCATTTGCTTCACACCTTTACAGACAGTTCCTAAAATGCATCTGACTAAAATTACACAATCTTTCAATTTGTACTGATTCTTATTTCAGCAACAAAAGTTATTTAGGCAAGAGCAGTGATTTTCTCTTTGCCTTTTGTTCATGGCCCCAAGTACATTTGCGAAATTGATATATTGCACAGCTCTAGCAGAAACGAACTAACCAATATCCTACTCACAGCAAACTCGTTTGTGCAAATATCACCACCTAGCGTTTGAACTGCATCATGACAGTGGAAATTCAGAGAAGCAGATCTACAATGGAGAAACTGCACAGCCACTGAAAAAAACACAAGGAAACTGAGTGAGGTTGCAGATTTCAGTAGTTTATTGAAAGTCGAAAACACATTTAAACAAAAACCTGCTGAAGCCGACCCCAGAGTCGGAACCCAGAACCAAACGCAGCGGACAGTGTGGTGAGAAACGCTCCAGAAATCAATGGAAAGAGCAGCACGATCCAGAACAGCCATGCAAAGAAACAGCGACTCTGAGCAGCTTCAGCCTCGCCAGACCAGAACCAAGGCAGATTAAACCAGATCTGGAGAATCCGGATCAGTACCTGCGAGACCGCCGCTCCGCCGACAGGCGTCCGCTCTTCGCTCGCGAGAGACACACAGACAGACAGACAGACAGACAGACAGACAGACGGGCGAGAATCGAGTTAAGGCACCACCACTGTTTTATTTACTAGGAAAATAAATAAGTGTACACTGAGCACTGATTGATGAAGCGCCGACGTTCATCCGTTATAAAACGTGAGAAATCAGTTCCGTGAGGAAACCCTTCGTGACATTCAGCCTCTGTTCTATAGGAAAAAAGATCACACTGTCCCGTTCTTCATCGCAAAATCATGACGAGAATAATAATACAAAAAGGAAAGCGCGGATGAAATCTGCGCGGCGTGAGTTCTGAGAGTCTTTGACGGCCGGGTCGCGGTCCGAAAGCCAGAGAGAGACACGAGAGAAACGAAAACAATCAAACGAATAGAGGGTGATTTCATCTGCGGGCGAGGAGACGTCCGTCCGTCCGTACTCAGCGGCGCGGACCCGAAAAGCGGCTCTCTCCGCCGCCCCGTCCGGCACCCATCCCGCCCCTGGAGGAGGGAGGCCCGCGGGAGTCTCGCTCACGGCCCATCCCGTTTCCCAGAGGGCCCCGGGGCCCGCGGCGGCCGTCCGTCGGTCCTCTGGTTTCCCGCTCACGGGCCGCTCTGGTTTTCTTCTCCTCTACGTTCAGCCGCACCTCCCCGCGGAACATGATGGGCTGCGAGAGAGAGGAAAGCCCTTTAATAACACTCTTTCAAACCATTTAAAAATGTTGCAAAACCGTTTAATGCAGGGACATGGAATGCTTTAACCTGCAGTTTTGATAAAGTCAAATACTGATATTTGAAATGATTTCAAAATGAAAATGTTGCTCAGAGATGCAAAACAGTGCTGTGGCTGTGTTTGCAATGATTTTTTGGGCGTGAAAGAGAGCAAAAACAATATATAAAAAATATGGCGGCTAATACTTAAGTCTCTTAAAATTAACTTTTTTGTTTATTGAACTTGTATAAAGTCAATCTCTCATTTGTTATCATGCTGCTTTTTGGAGATAAAACGGCTCTCTTTGTGTGATATTAACTATATGAAATGATATAAATATATAAATGTTCTGCCCCCATATCTTAAATTGTGAGATCATTCTAAATGCATTTTAATAGACCGAATCATGCAGGTGAAAGAAACTCCAAATACGCATGCACACTGGTTTAACCTAACTTTGTCACGTGATGTATGCGTGCACTCTGTAGGCGTTTTATTTGCTTTTCATGATATGCTCTTCATCCTTAAAACTACTACAATATTAAAATCGCAGACGATATAGAGCGCACATCCCGATTTTACAGTTTAGATTTTTTATAACGCATTGTCTTTTTATGGATCGACCAGTTCACATTTATGATTTGATACAACTAAATTTAAGGCCCCACAGTAACCCTGTGATTCATCACACAAACCTTGGCTCCCAGAATCCTCTGCACCGGCTCAGAGTCATCAAACACCACGAAACCAAAGTTGGGCAGCTTTCCTCCGACGCCTTTGGTGTTGATCCTCATCTCCACCACGTTCCCGAACGCTGAAGGAAAGTTAGGGGCGTGAAACGACAGGCAAACGTTCATCGGCGGGTCAAAACTTAAAGGGTAAAGGTCTTACTCATGAAGAAGTCTTTCAGCTCGCCCTCGTCAATGTCGTGAGGAAGATTTCCAACGAAGAGCTGATGACTGTCTGGATAACGAACAGACCGGCGGCCCTCCATATCACCGCCGTCAGCATCACCGCGTCCTGAACACACACGAATACTTCACTGTCATTGAGCACATTATCAGGGATTCACATTCAAGAGTGTTTTTTGCATGTGCATTCAAGTTAGGGCTGGTCGATCTTGGCAAATATCATAATCAGGATTATTTTGGTCAATACTGCAATCACGATTAACATGATTATGAGGGGGTATGGAATATATGTTTGATTATTTCAGCCCGTTTTCTACACCCCTAATTTTCACAATAGTTCAGACACGGGCCAGGCATCAGGCCTGTTTAAAGCTTTTCCTTATTTTTATATTTTTTAAAAATATATAAAAATATAAATACTAGTGAGACACTTTCACTTTGGAGAGCGGCTCGTACGGCGTTTAGTGTCTCAGCAGCAGCGCCTTCAGTGCAGCTTCGCGTTCAAGCAACAGACTGAAACTTGCCACAAAGCACCAGCAAAAATAAATAATGAATGTGTCAGGGGAAAACAGTAAGGAGATATTTGAATTATTTATGAATAACTAGTGCATTCTGAGTCAGTGTCACAAAGATCCTGACTCGCAATCTCCTCTTTGACACGCCTTTAGAGAGAAATGCTAAATCTTTACGGATTGACAACCCACTTGACAACCCAAAGGGTGCCATCACTCATTTGACCATCTCACGGAGTCTCAATGGTGCCTCAGGTAAGTATCAACATCAAGTCATTTGACCATCTCACGGAGTCTCAATGGTGGCAGAGGGTGCCATCACTGAATTGACCATCCCACAGAGTCTCATCGGTGCCTCAAGTATGCATTAAGGGATATAACATCAATTCCTATACAACAAATCTGATCATCTGGTGAACCAGTGACTGCTGTGAAAGGGCAGCTGACAACAAGGGAAAGACCTTGTGACAGCATGGAAAGACAGCTGACAGGAGGGAACAGACCCCAACGGGGCCGCCATGGGCTAGCTACCCGTGGCGGTGGGATCCAGCACGAGAGGTGTATGGGTCCCACCCACACATAGCTACGAAAAGTCCTAAGAAGAAAACACCCCCGAGCCAGCGAGAGCGGGGGCGGAAGATGGCTCATCGGCAGATAACCCGGTAACGAACACAGGAATGGAACAGACTACGAGATTGATGATCAGCATACATGAGGCTCCGAAAGCTACAGCAGGATATAAGCTCCAGAACTGCATTTGTGGTTGGACAAAGGTTACTTCCACCCAAGGCCTGAAAATACACCAGGGCAAAAAAGGGTGCCTAAAGAAGGGTCAACAGGGAAGTCGCATCGACAGCTACTTTCTGAGAAGCAGGCCGAGTCAGTCGACAGAAGTTCAGCAGCAGGACACACACCACAGTCTGCAGGACATCAACACCCCTACCCTAGACGAGGAACAACATGGCACAAGAGGGCAACCTGAACCCAACCCATCACGACCAACAGCAGAGAAGAAGATTCAGGGGCGAAGGCCATTAGTCAAGTGGCCAAAAGCCTGCAACAAGACAATGTGGAAGGAGGCCAACACCGATCTATGCAACAATACTGGAAGGGATCAGAGGCACAGCCATGAAAAAGTTGGAAAGGATGGCCGATCTTATCTATGCCTACGGGGTGGAACGATTTGGAGTGGTTGAAGACAAACAAGCTACTCGTTCAATCCCCACCAAGTCCAGAAGGCAGACAGAGATAGATCGCCTAATCAAGGAGAGGAGGAAGTTGAAGAAGCAATGGAGGAAGGCTTTAGAGGAGGAGAAGGTTGGTATAAACGTGTTGCAGAAAGAGATTCAGGACAGGCTTGCAACACTGAGGAGAGCTGAAAACCTCCTGAGGAAACGAGAGCAAACAAGATCACGCTTCTACAAAGATCCCTTCAAATTTGTGAAGAGTCTCTTCACAAAGGAGAAGAGCGGAAGTCTCTCAGTGTCAAAGGCCGACCTGGAAGAACATCTGAAAAACTCCTGCACAGATGACAGACACCAGGAAGAAGTTACACTCCCACACGACATGCCACCAGTCAACCCACCAGAACACGAGCTGGATATCAGTCCACCTAGGTGGAGTGAGGTAGAGCAAACTGTGCGTAGAGCAAGGGCCGCATCGGCTCCAGGTCCCAATGGAGTTCCTTACAGGCTCTACAAAAACGCTCCAGCTGTCTTGCGATTCCTCTGGAAACTGATGAGAGTTGTGTGGCAAAAGAAGGAGATACCAACATCCTGGCGGAGAGCCGGAGGTATCCTTATTCCCAAGGAAAAGGACTCGGCAGAGATCGGGCAGTTCCGACAGATCAGCCTTTTAAATGTGGAGGGAAAAATCTTCTTCAGTGTAGTCACTCTCAGGCTGGCAGGATACCTGCAAAGAAACAACTTGATTGACACGTCAATCCAGAAAGCAGGCATCTCAGGCTTCTCAGGTTCTGTAGAACACGCTAGTGTTATATGGCATCAGATCCAGGTCGCCAAAAAGGAGGGAACAGATCTTCACGTGGTGTTCCTGGATCTTGCAAATGCCTTTGGCTCAGTCATTCACAACCTCCTGTGGACAGCCTTTGACTATTTTAGCGTCCCAGCAGCTCTCACAACCCTTGTCAAGGCCTATTTCAAGGATGTCCAACTCTGTGTGACAACAGCAGAGTACACAACAGCGTGGCAACACCTGGAAGTGGGAATCATGGCCGACTGCACCATATCCCCACTGGCCTTCACCCTGGCAATGGAGGTCATCATTCGGGCCTCTAGATGGACGGTTGGCGGACAGCGAATAAGACCTGGGCTAAGGCTGCCGCCAGTCAGAGCCTACATGGATGACCTCACAACTCTCACCACGACCAAGGTTTGCACTGTACGGCTACTAAGTAAGCTCCAGGAAAACATTGAGCGGGCTCGCATGAAGATCAAGCCAAGTAAGTCCAGAAGTATTTCCATCATCAAGGGGAAGCTGTCAGACCACCGCTTCCACAATGGCAAGGAACCCATCCCAACTATCTCCGAGAAGCCAGTGAAGAGCCTAGGTCGTTGGTATGATGCTTCCCTTAAAGACAAAGAGCAGGTAGAGCAGCTTAGGAAGGAGGTAGCCAGTGGCCTGGAGAACATCGACAGAACCTTGCTTCCGGGCAAGCTGAAGCTCTGGTGCATGCAGTATGGCCTACTTCCACGTCTCCTGTGGCCACTAACCCTCTATGAAGTCCCACTCTCAGAGGTGGAAAAGCTGGAGAGATTGTCAGCTCATATGTAAGGAAGTGGCTTGGTCTTCCCAGGTGCCTCAGTAGTATTGGACTTTATGGCAAAGGGATGCTACACCTGCCCATTACCAGTCTGGTAGAGGAGTACAAGTGTGCCAAAGTCAGACTGGAAATGATGCTACTGGATTCGAGCGATCCATTTGTAGCCCAAGCTGCCCCCATCTTGGCCACCGGAAAGAAGTGGACCCCGTTGGCTGCAACAGAGCAGGCAAAGGCAGCACTCAGACACAAGGACATCGTAGGGCGAGTGCAGGTGGGGAGAAGTGGTCTTGGGCTTGGGGCCAGTACACCAGTGTGGAGCAAGGCCTCTTCATCTCAGAGACGCAAGATGGTGGTCCAGGAGGTACGTCGGGAGGAGGAAGCAAGACGGTGTGCCCAAGCTGTGGCACAGGCAAAGCAAGGGCAGTGGATGGCATGGGAAGGAGTGGAGAAGAGGAAGATCTCCTGGAAAGAGCTATGGGAGATGGAGGCATTCAGGGCAAGCTTTACTGTTAGGGCTGCCTACGATGTCCTGCCTTCACCCGCAAACCTAAGCCAATGGTATGCTGAGGACCCCGCGTGCCCTTTATGCCAAAGTCTAGCAACACTGAAGCACATCTTAGTGGGATGCAAGATCAGCCTCACCCAAGGCCGTTACACCTGGCGGCACAACCAGGTGCTGAAGTGTCTTGCTGCAGTGTTGGAAAGTCGACGGACAAGTGTGAATGCCCTTCCTCCCCCATCATCCCAGTGGCAGCCAACACCATTTGTTCGGGAGGGTGAGGGTCAAACCACCCTCACCACCATAAGAACAGACACTGGTCAGCTAGGCAGAGCACGGGACTGGAAGCTGCTGGCAGATTTGAACAAGAAACTCTGCTTCCCAGCTGAAATTGCAGTCACCAACCTGCGTCCAGACCTTGTTCTGTGGTCAGCCTCGCTCAAGCTTGTCTACATCATCGAGCTCACTGTGCCCTGGGAGGGTGCAGTGGAGGAGGCCTATGAACGGAAAAAACTGAGGTACGCTGAACTTGCAACCGATGCGCAACAACAAGGCTGGAATGTTAAGGTACGCCCAGTGGAAGTAGGTTGCAGAGGGTTCGTAGCCACCTCAACATCCAGGCTACTCCGGGAGATGGGAGTACGAGGAAAGGCCCACCGGCATGCAGTCAAAGACCTTTCCGCGGCTGCGGAAAAGGGGAGCCAATGGCTGTGGGTGAAGAGAAAAGACTCCGCCTGGGTCTTCAAGTGAGTTGATGGCACCTAGGGAGTGAACCTGGGACGCTGGGATTCACTGCTGAACCCTCTGGAGGTGTCGTGGGCCTATCAGCGAAACACCTAGGAAGGAGGGCGCCCACTTGACAACCCAAAGGGTGCCATCACTCATTTGACCATCTCACGGAGTCTCAATGGTGCCTCAGGTAAGTATCAACATCAAGTCATTTGACCATCTCACGGAGTCTCAATGGTGGCAGAGGGTGCCATCACTGAATTGACCATCCCACAGAGTCTCATCGGTGCCTCAAGTATGCATTAAGGGATATAACATCAATTCCTATACAACAAATCTGTAATGAAAAAGTCTGTTTTCGATTTGTTTTATTTCGCCAAGTAATAATCTAAAGCTTTCTATTAATCATGTCTGACAAAAATGCAAGTGATCGCTCTGGTGCCTCCATGTCCTGCAAAGTGGCTTTAGCTTCCAATTTCCGCACAAACGACTGGATATGCGCCTAACACATTTATCTAGATTTAACGTTTAAATCAACATTGTTTTATACTTGAACTGTTTTATATCTATAGATTTTATTTTAGGTGCTGATTTGAGAAGGCAAAGTCTTCCGCTGGCTGCTGTTCGTTACTTTAAAAAAACAAAAACTTATATTTAACAACAAAAAAATCCCCCCAACAAAATTCCAAATTAACTTAAAAAAAAAAAAAACTAAACGAAATATAAGCGTTCAGTCTCTGAACGCATTCACAGAACAGGGCAAATTATCTTTAGTGCTTTTAAAAACACAACATCAAATAAACATTAATAAATCAAGCACGTCCCATTGTATGCAAGTCACGTTATGATTTTACTGATTTGCATGTGAAACTGATTTGCAAAAGTGCACCAAAGGGGATGGAATAGGGAGCAATAATCATTTTATCTCGATTATTGCATTTCCATAATCGTTTGAAGCTGAAATCGAAAGCAAATTTCGATTAATTGCACAGCCCTAATTCAAGTAATCAAAAGCTGTGTCGTATCATGAGGAACCCATGTGATTCCTAGATTACATGTTATAATTATTGATCAAGGACACATACCCATTACTCTTGTTATTGGACAAATGATGAGTTAAAGTCAATATATGACAGGAAACTCACCCTTAAAACTGACGTAGTTTCTCCCACCTGGAGCCTCTGAGCCGCTGCCATCTGACAAACATCAACAACAACGTCAATCACATGACAAGAAATCATTCACACAATCAACCTGTTATTAATTGTTGTGCGTATCACCTGCTCGTGGTCCTCGTGGGGGAAAGCCTGGTCTCTCGCGTCGCTGATCTCTGGGTAACGACGACTGACCGTCCTGTTTGACCTCCACCCGCGGCTAACAGAGACAGAGAGAGCTTTATCACGACAGTGTTTCAGATCAGATGCTCTTCTGATGTAGAGAAAGTATATGGTCTCCAGTAGAGCTGCTTACAGCTGAAACAGTGTTTGTTTTATAATTGAATTTTGCAGCACTAACACGGTTATTGTCCTGTGAAGCTGCTTTGAATCAATCTGTATTGTATAAAGCACTGTAGATATGCACATTTCTCCAACTCTAACCCTTCAGCTAATGCATAATGTTATGACATTATCAATATTGTACTACTGTGATAGCAAAACCGTCTGGATATTATCATGTCACATGACGATATGAAACGATAGGTCTTCTGGGTAAAAAGCTTAGTTTTTAAAATATATTTAAACTACTTATTCTAACATAAAGGTCTTTAAAATTGTGTTCAAATTCAAAATATCCCTAAATTAAGAAAGTAGTATTGTAATTTTCCTAATGTAGTGTAAAGCAAAAATAATACACCTATAAAATATTCATTTTTTAATGTATTTCACAGTAGTAAAAATGTAAAGTCGGCAACACCAAGGCTCCAAAAATATCAAATATTCATTTAAAAAAAAACTTTTGCATAGCGTGTAACGTTTCAAGCTTGCAGGCTCTTCATCAGACCAATTAAACAACCACGCTATGCGAAAGTTTTTTTAAATAAATACTTGATATTTTTGGAGCCATGGATTTGCCAACTTTACATTTTTACTATTCTATTTGTTTTTTGGTCGTG
The DNA here is from genome assembly GCA_033026305.1 of Cirrhinus molitorella. Taxonomy (NCBI): domain Eukaryota; kingdom Metazoa; phylum Chordata; class Actinopteri; order Cypriniformes; family Cyprinidae; genus Cirrhinus; species Cirrhinus molitorella. The sequence continues at coordinate 31,338,863 of CM065132.1, forward strand.
CACCCAATTTGAGATCAATGGGCATGCTTTTGTTTGATTTTCTGACATGCATTTTACAGTACAATTGTTTTACAATACATGTCTAGTATTCTAATTAGTTTGTCTTCCTAAAACACCAGTGTGATTGTAATTTAGTCTGAGACAGTATATCACAAATAAAAAGAGGGTTGAGTCCCCTTTAAAAATCAGGTTCAAGTCAATTCACTGACTTAAGTTCTCTTAGTTAAGAACATGAGCTCTTACAACAATGATCAACCGGTCATCATTTCCAAACCTGTATGACTGACTTTCTTCCGTGAGAAACAAAAGATATTCTGAACAAAGCTGGTGACCAAAACACTGACTCCAACACTAAAATGTCTTTCAGTCACACAGATTTGAAACGATCATCTGCTGGTGTGTTGCAGCAGTGCAGGTAACTGTGCTCTACCTGAACGCTGGACGCTTTCACCACGTGTGGAGAGATTCCAGAAGCGGGAAGAGCGCCGGCCGGAGGAAGATTCTTACTGGTCACCAAAGCCCAGGAGAACGCCTGCAGACGACAACAATCACACACATCAGCAACAGCCGCGACACACAGTCCACTTTAACACTGCGATGTACAGCGTACCTTCGGTGGTTCTGGGGTCTGAGGGGGTGGAGTCACCACGAGGCCAGGGGTGGAGCCTCTCTCCTCCTCCGGCAGTTTCTCCTCCTCCTCAGGCTCCGGCTCAGCCGTCTGCAGCTCTGCTTCTGGGTTGAGCTCCGCCTCGGCCTCCTGATTGGGCTCAGGCTGAGGCTCTGGCTCCGCCTCAGGCACCGCCTCCTCCTGCTGCTCCTCGACTCCATTACTGAGAACACAAGCCAGAGCAGACGATCACAGTCAGTCAAGCAGAAGCTCGTCAAAGATCATGTGGATCTCGCAAACGCATCATCTCACGCCGTACCTGACAGGCGGCGCCGGCGGCTCGTAGTAGGTGGTGCTGCTGGGACGCTCCTGGGCCGGTTCGGGGGAAGCGTGAGTCTCCACCTGCTCCTCCTCAACCTCCTCTTCCTCAGACTCTGATCACACACACACACACACACACACACACACACAAATTAACCCTCAAATACCAAGAAAGCCGCCTTTGATTAAGATTACTGTTGTTCTTAAATGCTTAACATTTGAACCTCTAATCCTATTTGAATGCTTTAAAAGCAGGCATTCTCTGCTCTTCAGGGATTTCGCACACGTCTCATTTGGATACTCAGAGGCTCCGTAGTGAACGTGATTACGTCATCCCATTGATTACGTCATCCCATTGATTTGTCAGATGAAACCAATGCATTTCATTCCTCTGAGCCAAACAGGAACGATTGTTAAAGCTTAGTCCCACCCCAGTGCCCAGATTGGTTCAAACTGTCATCTATTCAACCAATAAACAGGTTTTGGTCTACTAAACAGCCAATTAGCATGTTTCTTTGGAAATTTGAACAAATGCAAAGTTGAAAGTACCGGGTGTCGTGTGTGCATGAAAACAACCAAAATAACATTTGCATGACAGCAATCTTTGAAAAAGCACAGAAAAACACATGACAGAGCCCTTTGACAAAGGTCTAAGCATTAGAACGTCAACGATAATTATCGCGCAATACGAAAAGGCACATTTAACTGCCTTTAAACTTGACAGAAATAAAAATTAGATATTTATTGTGATAATTATCAATATTGACTGATATGAAAAAATTATAATTTTTTGACCATATTCCCCAGCACCACTTTGACATAACACAAAGCAAAAACAAGGATAAAACAGCAGTACACAGAGCACAACAACACAGAGTACAGCCAGCGGATCAATGCATTTGGTTGTAATATTATGTAACTAATTTATAAATGTTTTTTGTGCAGTTTTCACTACTTGCTACACTGTGTGCATTTATCGTTCATATTCAGATTAACATTTTTTTTTTTTTTTTTTTTTTTAAATAAAACAAACACTTTACTGTGTTTTGTGTTAGTATAACACTGCTTCTACAGCTTCTTCTTTGCAGGACATGGAGGCGTCAGCGTCATCAATTGCATTTTTTTTTCCAACAAAAAACAAAAAACTCGCAAATACATGCCTTACAGACATGATAAATGCATACATAGAAAGCTTTAAATTACTTAATGAAATAAAACTAATCGAAAACACAAACTCTTTCATTATGTAATCTGTAAAAATGCATTTCTCTCTAAAGGCACGTCACCGACTCCGAATACACTAGTTTATTCAGAAATAATTCAAATATCTTCTTAACATTTAACCCCAACACATTCACTGTTATCCATTTTTGTCTGTGTTTTGTGGCAAGTTTCAGTCTATTGCTAGAATGTGAAGCTAAAGCCGTCCGAGCTGCTCTCCAAAGTCAAAGTGAAGTCTCATTAGCACAGCAATTATTTAAATCACCATAACTGATGGATGTCTAAAATCTAAAAAAATAAGGAGAATCCTAAAACAGGCTCGATGCCTGGCCCGTGTCTGAACTACATGAAAATTGTCAGAAGTCTGGCCCTAGGGGCGTAAAAAACAGACCGAAATGCAGGGCTCTAATCAATCATATAAAGTTCCAGACCCACTCGTAATCGTGTTAAATAATCATGATTACAATATTGACCAAAATAATTGTGATTATGATTTGTGCCATAATCAAGCAGCCCTAGTTACTTCCTAGACAAAACTATTTATGCCCGTTTTTTCACTGAAAAGTGCCTATAATATTGTAATAAATGGCTATAAATTGCTTGGGGAATGTTATACGTTGACAAAATGTTATCTGGAAGTGTAAACCACCTTTAACACCCAATTGTTGCTTGTTTTTCTTAATTCTGGAAATTCACTCATTCTTATATTAAAAAAAAAAAAAAAAGGAAAAATGGGACTTTAAATTAGCTAGACATAAACTTCAAGTTCTGCTGTTTATAATGATATATGGCACTTGATGCTGACTGCTAGAATAGGTCTGATAAACAGAAAAGTACAGGCGTGTCAGGTGCCCCAAAAATGTTCTAGGTCTTTAAGGGTTAAAGACTTAAAGATCAGCACAAACAGAACCAACACCGCATGCCACTACAGAACAAACCTTGAAAATATAACTCAGAAATCTCAAAGTCTTGCCTCACACTCAACCACAAAATAGGGGAACTGCAAGTATGAAGGCTGTGTAAAGTAATATTAAACATGTGTTCTGAGTTCGTCACACCACAGAAAATGTGTTATTAACCACCCAGACAAAACTGAAAGACCAATAAGAAGTGGATTGTAGCTTGTACGACTGTACTCTCATTTCTCTAGTTTATTTGAGGCAGGTTTCAGTGTTATTTTATTGGCAAATGTCAAGAGGGCATTATTGTGATACGAGAGGGTGCCAGCACCAATCTCTCAGCTTGCTCTCCTATATAGAGATCGTGGCTCTGTGCTCCCTCAGATATTACACGTGCGCCCTCAAACTTTGTCCTGCGGTCGTGTGAATAAATGCTTATTGTAAACAGGTATATATTAAATAATTGTATTTAGTGAAGCACAGCCCTCATAGAAAAACGTGTGTTGGTTACTAAATGTATTTGCAGTATGTGCGTTTCACTTTGCAAGATACATTTTGTGCAGTGAATTTATCAAACGCACCATCCCACGGAGTATACTCTAGGGAAAAAAAACTAAAACCCAGTATAATAATTTACTGAGTAACAAGAATATTGTAAAATATTACATTTGTTGCACATGTGTATAACTTATACCCATTACCATTTAGTTGTGGAAATGGTGGTAAAATTGTGTTTTATATTTAAAAAATAAAAATAAAAATGCAAACAGAAGTTTTTTATTGGTGTTTGAGCACCCACCGGCAGAAACATAAATCCATGCCTATGCTACACAGTTCAGTCTTTGTAAAGTATTTCAGCAATAGATTTTTAAAGTTTATAATGCGTTTAGACTTTAATGACTACTTGTGTAAAGATGCAAAGCCAGACTCAGCACTAGTTATGTACATGCATTAGACAGTCTGTGTTAATTCACCTAAATAACACGTCTACAGTGTAAACATGGCTTATGTGTCACAGGCTCAGAGCCATGAGTGTGTGTGCATTTGTATAGCTATCTTTGTGAGGGCCGATCTGAGTTCCATCAGTGCGAGGACAATTTTGTAAAGTGAGGACATTTTGGCCGGTCCTCACTTTCTGAGACCCCTTTAAAGGCCTGTTTGAGGGTCAAGACTTGGTTTTAGGGATCAAGTTCTAATTGGGTAAAGGTTAGGTTTAGGGTGAGGGTTTGGGTGAGGCACTTAGTTCTGATGGTTAGGTTTAGGGTAAGGATCTGGAGATTGCATTGAATGTATGTCCTCACAAAGAGAGCTGTACAGAGTTGTGTGTTTGTTTTTACCTCCTAGTTCAGCCTCAGAGTCTCCAAACACCTCTTCTTCATAGCGGAAGATGTCATTGTGCACATAGAACTTATTGACAGCAGAGCCCTGGAGAAAACACACACAGAGTCAGAGAAGCGTTCATCAGAAACGAAAGCATGTCAATGCGCTGCACGTCTGTCGGTCACATATGCGCCGCTCACCTCTGGAGCGAGGACAAACGTCTGCATGAACCTCCTCATGGGCCGGCCGCTGTTGGACAGCTCACCCATCACCTGCACCACCACCCCGTCCCCCAGCGTCGCATGGGCATCAACGTGCCGGATCTTAGTGTGACACTCGCTGAACTGCAGAGACATCACTTTCTTATGGATCTCCTGCACACACAGAGAGAGAGAGAGAGAGACACATTCACCGTTTTACACAGAAGGCCTTGCGGTTCAGTGTATATGAACATGATCTCAGCTATAAGCCACATCAGTACGGTGAGCATGCAGAAATAAAATGGTAGCTAGCAAATAGTGTTAAATTTTGTTAATGAAAACTGACTAAAAGACAATAAAGTCAATAAATAACTACGACTACATCAACACGCAATTTTGTTGACAAAAGACAAAACTAAAATCAGGGCTCGACATTAACGCTTGTCTAGAACAAGTGGATTTTGTGAAGGGGCAAGTGAACCATACAAGTTGCCTGATTAAAACATCAGTAACGTAAATTTTTTTGTTGCTAAATTGTTTTTTTACTTGGACAAGTGAATGACTGATTTACTTGTTAAAAAATTAATAAATAAAAATGGTTTTTATTTTCGTCAAAATATTATTGTGGACTGTCGTAGACGTCTCTACTACGCAAGCTTTCGTGTGTGCGGTTGCCAGATATACGAGCTCAAATCCCCAAATCAGAGTTTCTCTGTTACAAGGATACATTTTGCCTGGTGCTTTGCTCATTTTTTTGCAATCTGGCAACCATGAGCTCCCTCCTCTGAAAATGCAGACAAACAAGCTGGAGTTCAGCGATCTAAATGAAAGTGTCACTCAGCCGGTCCGTGTTCGGTCATGAGATCTCGACTACATTGTTTACGGTTATGGCTGCTGAATTATTGCACTTACTCAAGCACTGTTGTTTGAATAGAGAAACATAAGCTATTGCAATTTGGAATTACTATTAGGAATTTCACTGCTAAAATATTTTTTGTTTCGTCTAGTTTTCATAGAGCAGACAGAGAGGGTGCATAAGTCTTTGATATTAAACCATAATAAATGGCCTACAATAAATCAGTAAAATAAACCATGTGTATGAGTCAACATTTTACTGCTTTGTTTTTACTGGTGAAAGTGCATTACCTGAAACGCAAAAGTACATTTCTCAAGTAACAAATCATTATGATTATAATTTTGAGCAAAAATATATTTTTATCAGTTTAACCATTATACAGCATGATGAAAATAGGACAAAGGTTTCATTGACTACAACTAGACTAAATTGCTGAGAATCTTACCCCAGGTTTTACCCCAGCTGTTTTAACTGAATATAACTTATCTTAAAACATATCAATGCCTTTGTTTCATCTCAAGATGCACACCAGTAATGTTTTTTTTTTTTTGCTAAGAACATTTATAAAAATTACTTAAATGTGCTAATTGAAATATGGCTTAGTCCTAATAAGCCCTGTCTGTGAAACCGGTGCAATGTCAACTAAGACCTGACTGAAGTAAAACAGGATAAGGTTGACTAAATATGATAATAACTAACAAGGACATTTAACACAGGGATAAGACTAAAGTTGAAAATAGCTGACAAAATGAACACTATTAGCAAACAAAAACAACAGTGTTCATTTTGATCACGTCTTGTTTAAAAAACAAAACAGAAAATAGAGAATGTGTGTAAAGACTGCAGGTTTAAGTGGAAATATTTAAATTAATTGAATGGATCACAATACATTGATATGTTCTTTAAATGTAAATGAGGTACAAATACAACTTCCATCAGCCTGCCATTACTTAAATAATTTTCAGTGCTCCCAAACATTAGAGCATGGAAATAACTTTTACTGTACTCCTCACAAGCCAAAAGCTGATGTGCTTGTGTCTCGTTTTTCAGTGCAAATGTCTAAAGATTCTTAAATCAAGATACGATTACTGGAGATGCAAACTGACAGAAGATTAAAAGTCTTGTTTTATGAGAAACTGGTCAAAATGATCAAAACAAGAATATTTAAAAAAAAAAAAAAAAAAAAAAAAAAAAAAAGTCATGTATGCAATATTTTTCTATGAATTTAAGACTTTTTCTCAGTTTTTTTGCTTTTTAAACCTGCAGAAGCCCTGTAAATCTGTCAAACACTCTCATCGGAGGTTAAACTTGATCACATTGGTCATAAATCATCTGTCATCGGCGCTGGATCAGAGGAATCTTTTAGGATTTATAAACTGCGTCTAGGCCTGTCGCAATAATCAATATATCTACTTATTGCGCAATATATGTACGTGACCTCAATTTCTGGTGATACAATATATTGCCCGTTATATTTATGGCCTTGTTTAGGGATTAGTGCCTTTGTGCGGTCATCTGACTGCTAATTTACAAAGAAAAGAAGGTCAGGGAAAAATCTGTAGATGGAAAAGTTCTCTTCTCTCTACTTGTTACATTGCACTTTTTGTTAGAAAATGTTTATTTACCTTTTTTTTCAAGTTTTTTTTTAAGGTATTTAATATTTTGAAGCTTAATTTCCATGATCTAAATATTCTTAAGAATTAAAGTTTGTTGTCATTTGAAAATGGCTAGGCCTTCTTGCATTATTATGCCGTTATATTAGGAGATTATATATATATATATATATATATATATATATATATATATATATATATTTTTTTTTTTTTTTTTTTTTTAAGAGATGTTCCGATACCCTTTTTCTCTTCTCGATACTGATCCGATACCTGGGTGTTTACCTGTATATACAGCTCTAGATACTAGTCTACTATAAACTGATAATTATTTTACGGTGTGCTTCAAACTTATCCCTTAATAAAACATGAATAAATATATACAGGTCAACTAGAGTATTTTCATTATCTGACATACATTTGACAGCAATATACAGTTTTTATACAGCGTTACTACTTCTGGTTCTGTTTATATCAGAGATTTCTGGCCAGAATTTGAAAGATTCTCACTGGATCTCGCAGCTGCAACAGTGTGCAAAATCAACTTTGCTTGCGAATAAATCTGGGCTCATGTAAGTTTGTTTGTGTTGCGGTCCGAGCTGATAAACGGTCAGCGCTGCGCAGCTCAAACGTAGCTTGGTTTAGTTTTGCTTTTGTTTTGTTTGCATTTTGATGTTTCTCATGTACAACAGAAATGAAAGCGCTTATGAGTTGAACAATGCAGCGGTCGCACCAGTGCGACCGCTCACACAAATTGGTCGCAGTCCGGAGCCCTGTAATATTACTGCGAGTGTCACGCGCGCTTCATCACGAGTAGTAAACATAACCACGTGTCTGCACATTCATAACAAAGCGCCATTTTGCACTTAATATTTACAAATATTAGCCCATATCGCGATTTAAGTCTAATGGACCTACTTTTGATTAATTCATCCAAAATTTGACAAATTCCACGACAATCCATGTTAAACTGTACATTTTGTTTTTCTGACTGGATTCACTCCACATTTTCTACATGTGAGACATGTCGCTGTTTTACTTTCTGGTTGGTCCAGTCTAAAATACTGTCAAATACTGGACATACTGCTAGCGCATTTGTATTTCTTGTATGCGAAGAAGCATTGATTTCCGATTTGCAGCGTTACGCAAAGCTAGCAGGCATAACTTGGGTATCGGATCGGTATGTGGGTTCAAGTACTTGCCGATATCGATGCTAGAATTTGTGGTATAGGTGGCATTTCCGATACTAGTATTGGAATAACCCTACTTATATTATATAATAATCGCTTATCGCAATTATTTATGGGGCAAAATATCGCACAACGAAAAGTTACCGTGACCAGTGTTGGGGAAAGTTACTTTTAAAAGTAATGTATTACAATATTGTGTTACTCCCTAAAAAAGTAACCAAGTAATCTAATTAGTTACTTTTTATGAAAAGTAATGCGTTACATTACTTTTGCGTTACTTTTTAAAGCTGCGCAGGACTTGCTTGTTTGTTTTTAAATATAAAAATTAGATACTTAGCAAATGTAAAAACCCTTTCACACCAAAAAGTAAAATAAATAAGCCTAAAGGTCACTGCACACAGAGTCAAACATTTTTGTATGAGCTTTTTTTTTTTTTTTAGTTTGTTTCCATATTTGACATCCTTTCGTTATCAAAATGCTTGCTACGGACGCAAAGAGGCAGAAAATCGAACCCGATCCAAATTTTTTTTTACGACGGATGAATGTTTTGGAGACAATGTGCAAACGTCATTGACACAACGTGAGGTTGTATTTATTTTTTTAATGCACGAAAATTTCTGACTCAGTGTGCAATAGCCTTAAAGGGTTACTCCACCCCAAAAAGAAAATTGTCATTAATCACTTACCCCCATGTCGTTCCAAACCCGTAAAAGGTTTGATCGTCCCCGGAGCACAATTTAAGATATTTTGGATGAAATCCGGTAGCTTTTTGACTGTCCCATTGACTGCCAAGTAAACAACGTGGTTAAGGCCCAAAAACATATGAAAGACGTTGTCAAAATAGTCCATCTGCCATCAGTGGTTCAACCATAATTTTACGAAGCTATGAGAATACTTTTTGTACGCAAAGAAAACAAAAATAACAATTAAAATAACAAAAAACAATCTCCTCTGTATCACCGTAGCGCCATTTTGGAAAGTATCCACTGGACGTAAACAACGTACGCTGTTCTGTATCATCCACAATATACGGATGCACTGTTTTCGTTAGAATCAGAGTAAATACATGTAGAAAACGTATCCGTGTGTTGTGGCTGATACAGAACAGCGCTCTTTTTTTTTTTGCTTTGCGTACAAAAAAGTATTCTCGTAGCTTTGTAAAATTATGGCTGAACCACTGATGGCAGATGGACTATTTTGACAACGTCTTTCATATGTTTCTGGGCCTTAACCGTGTTGTTTACTTGGCAGTCAATGGGACAGTCAAAAAGCTACCGGATTTCATCCAAAATATCTTAAATTGTGTTCTGAAGATGATCAAACCTTTTACAGGTTTGGAACGACATGGGGGTAAGTGATTAATGACACAATTTTCATTTTGGGGTGAACTATCCCTTTAAGGCTGAAGGACAAGCAAATTCCCATCCGTACAGTAGAACTGTAGGAGAAGGAAGTTCAACACTCTTCATCAATGAGAAAGATGAAGCACAAATGTTAGTTAATCTAAAGTAAGTTTGGCTTATTAGTATGGTTGCACTGGATCAGCAAAGGTCAGCTGAACCACCGGTTCAAAACTAAAGACTGGTGACAGCTTCACAATGGTGATTCGGCACTCACCGCCTGACCGTAAACAGCCTCCTCCGGCTTCCCACCGCCGTCCAGACCTCCATGAACATACGAGGAGTTCCTGCCGTAAAATCTGCACAACAAACACAACGGGTTCAACACAGCTGTGCTCATCAGCTGACATCTGAGCACTCAGAGATAATCAGCTGACGCGTTTCTGGCTCCACAATCTCATCCGCTGTGAGCTCTGAACTCACCTGTGCAGGTAATCAGGAGCTTTATTCAGGAGTGTGTAGTACTGCCGCACAAACTCGCGTCCTACGAGCAGGGGGCTCGGCTTCTCCATCACCATCTCTCTCTCACACACTCACATACACACACTGACACTACAACACACACACACACACACACACACACACACACACACCAGATACAGAAACACAACAGAGCATGAGAACTTCATCATACTATATACATTGACTAACTGACAGACAGACAGACGGACACTTAAATACTGAAAGAGAAAGAATGTGGATAAATAGACAGACTGCTAACACAAATAAATAAACAGCTAGATGTTCAAATAAGAAAGGGTTATTGAGAGAAACAGAATGGATGAACAAATAGATAGATAGATAGATAGACGTGCACGTGCGCGCCGCAGACATAGACAATAGCGCTCGCGCGTGCTTTAGCTTGATGCTAACCGCGGCTACACTCACCTAATGTGACAGGAACTGTTGAACGGCGCGCGGTCGCTCCGCTACGCACGCACTCTCCGCACACACTCAAGCGAGGGACGATCGATCCGTTCCCTCTTTATCCGGTAAAAAAAAAAAACGACCGACCGCAGCCGAGCCGAAATATACACACAGAGACGCAGACGTGCGCGCGTCCTCTGCTCTCACCTAGCTCGCGCGCGCGCGCACACGCCCAACCGCCTGTGACGCAGAAGAACGCGACTTCCCGCCGCGGGCACGGCAAAACCACGTCACGCGCACGAGCGAATACGTGAATAAGCATTTATGGGAAAATAAAAGCCATTATATTAAAAAAAAAATCTGTGGTTATGAACACAACTGAAAATGGACGTTTGCACGTCTTCGATTTGACCACTTTTAATTATCCTTTTAAAGTAAAAAAATAAAAAGAAATAAATAAAAAGAAATATGGAACATTATTCCTCATTGTATTTTCACAGTTTGGAGGTCTTCATTTTCTTTCGCTTTGTAACTGAACTTCCGTTAAAGTTTTGCAGTTTTCACAAACAAATGCTTCTCTCTTGGAATTGAATTTCTCAACTAATAGATGGTAAATAAAGTTATATGGAATAATAAACTATAAACTATTTTATATAAATCTAAAAATAGTTTTTTAATGATATAGTCTTGGTGTGCCAACTTTTCAACCTTTTGTTAACTTATTCAGATTTTTTTGTCCAAATGTAAAATCCCAATCACTCCTAAAGAATTTGTTGTAGTTATGGATGTCCTCCCCTCAGGGTAAAATCAGAATCAGAAAGAGCTTTATTGACAAGTATGCTTGCGCATACAAGGAATTTGTTTTTGTGTGACATCAGTTTCCGGGGGGGGGGGGGGGGGGGGACTTGACTCGGACTTGAGTTAAATGACTCAAACTTTTGTCTTTTGTTTAAAACAATATCTGTTTGTTTTCTCAATTAACGAGGAGTTAACTGTATGATTTTTGAAAGATGTAGTAGTCTACTTGTCACTTCCCTGTGAAACGTAGGCTTGACCTTACTGTTGCTTACATGCAAAACAGAAGTGAGTTCAAATGAGGTAAACAGTGGAGAACATGTTTTCTATGATTTTGTATTTTTTATTTTTTGTATCAGGATTATGAACATGAAGATGATACAACCACCACCACTTCAAATCACACTATTCTTTTTATTTCATTGCTAAAACTGCGCAGGCCTGCAGATTCGCTTTATTCAACATCAGGAAAATTATGCCCTTTTATTTTATATCTTCTATTTTTTTTTTTTTTGTCTTTCTTTTTATTTATTATACAATAAAATAAAATAAAAAACGTCACACTAGCTTGCTTTATTATTTTTCTATTCTGTTTTCTTTTTATTTATTTACTAACCTTGTTACGTATAGTGCATTAACTGAGGCTTGTTATAGCGCTTACATTTCATTGCTCTTTTGTTGATTCTGATTGCTTCCATTGTCCTCATTTGTAAGTCGCTTTGGATAAAAGTGTCTGCAGAATGAATAAATGTAATGTAATGTAAATTGTACTAGTTGTGATAGACTTAACATTTTGGACACAAAGAAAAAAAATCATACATACTTGCAAACTCAACCATGCATACACAGACAAACAAAACAAAACAAAACAAAAAAACACATGCAAACAAACAATACACTTCTCACTCATATTCACTCATACAAGTGCACACATTCACTCACAAATATTAATGAACCACACTCAATCAAATCACCTCTCTCTCTCTCTCTCTCTCTCTCACACACACACACACACACACACACACACACACAGTTTAATAAGTATGTAATAAGTATCTAACTTAAGGATGTGTTCATGTCTGTTTAAAGAATGACATTTGGTAGCATAGAAACCATTATACTTAAATTGTTTAATACTTTTTCATGGTCTTCTGCAATGTTTGAGGCATATTGAAACAGCTGTACCTAAATACTTTTTATGCTTTTATGTTGGCCTAATTTCAATTACATACATTTTAGTTTAAAAAATTTGTATTTATTTTTTAGATTCTTATTGTATTAACAACTTAGCTGTAAATGGACATCTTTTTTGTTTGTTTTTTTTTTTCTTTTTTTTTTGCAAACAAAACTCCCATAGTCCATAACTACTGTAGTTTTAACCTATTTTAATATATAAATTCAGTTAAATCATCAAAAATTTGTATGACTTGACAGTGACTTGCTTGACCCAAGCTACGACTTGACTTAAATTGCTTGATTCTCACAAAAATTGACTTGAGACTTACTTGTGACTTGCACATGTGTGACTTACTCCCACCTCTGGCTTCCAGTATACAGAGACAACAACAACACAGAGACAATAAAAATAAGATGAGAATAAAAAATACTCATATGTAAATATAAATAGACAAAAAAATGCTTTGTAAAAACCTGGCTGTTAAACACAATAATCAACAGATTCGGGCCCTTTTTAAGGGGATGTTGTCTCTAGATCTACTATTTTTTGTAGTAGCTGTGTTGACGGTTTGATATAGCATAAAATCTGGAAATAAAGTACAAATCTCACAAATAAAGTAAAAGAAATTTCTTCCAAACTCCTGTAACTATTTCCTTGTAAACAGATTTAACTGTGATATTGATACACTATGCACATTTCGTGGTCTAGTCTAGTGAGAGCAGCTAAAAGTAAGTTTCTCTGTTGTGAAGAAAAGTTATTTAGAAAGAAAAGATCTGGAGTCAAAACAACATCCTTTTCTAATAGGGCCACACTATTTTGAAATAATTTTAAATTGGCTTCAGCGCAAACAAAAAAGCCCCTCACTGGCCCATTTGATACATTAAAGGAAGATTCGTTGTAGAGCATCTGATAAAAACAATGTCTTGTATTGTAGAAAGCACACTGCACCGCAATCATTAAATTGAAACCGAAAGTAAAACACACTCATGCATTTAAAAGCGATTTTAATTCCCTGATGCGCACTTCACTAGGCTACATACAGTATCTTGGCTGTTATAAGTATGTAGGCTAATAGTTTGTGTAGTTGCCTGTAGGTGTGTATCATGCTTGGAAAAACTTTGAATATTGAGATAGTAGCCTACTTTGATTATGGCTGCACTTATTGTTTGCACTAAGAAAAAACTGTGTTGTTTGTTTTTGATATATATATTGTTTTTATTTCTATGTTCAGTTTGTGAAGATGAGTTCAGTTAGGAGGTCAAGCATTCTAGAAGCTCATAATTCATGTACATTTCTGTACTATGGAAGCAAAACAGGGCCACATGAACTTGCAAAAGAATTGAAGTATTGCAAAAGAAAAAAAATTTTTTTGCAAACGAACATTAAAGTATTGAGAAAAAATAAATGTGCTTTTCGAAAACAAAAGTGAAGAATTGCAATATAAAATGAACTATTGCAATAAGAAAATAAGTTTTGCAAACAAAAATGAATTGCAAAATAAAATAAACTTTTGCAACAAGAAAATAAGTTTTGCAAACAAAAATAAAGAATTACAAAACATAAATGAAACAGAGCAAAAGCAGTGATTTTGCAATACATATTTTCCATGGCCATATCTACTCATTTATTTGCAACGCTGCTTTTATTTTGCATTTCAGTCAAGAGTGAACTTGTCATACCATTTTTCCTTTGCATTTCACGTTTCTGCGCGTTTCACTTTCTGACACTGTTTAGACATGGGGTCAAGGGACTCCAAAATATAAATTCATTTATATTTTGCAATTCTTTATTTTTGTTTGCAAAAAGCACATTTATTTTTTTTTCTCAATACTTCAATATTTGTTTGCAAAACTTCATTTTCTTTTGCAATGCTGCAATTCTTTTGCAAATATATACGGCCCTGGATTGACTCCATACTGTACAAGTCTGAAAAAACTCACATGAAATCATACAGGACAGAAGCCGATCAGATGAGTTTGTGGCAAAGCCTTTTACAGCGCTTGAATGTTGTTGTCTATAATGTGTCAGGATTTGAATTTTTGGCCAGCTATATTTCTTTTGTGTGTGTGTGTGTGTATTTGTGAGTTGGTGTGTCCCGGGGCATGACTATGCACTCCTCCCTGTGGCTGATTGCTGAATGTGAATCACCTGTTGTCAATCAACTCATCTGCCTCCAGTATTTAAACCTTGGATCTTCAGTCATTCTCTGCTAGATCGTTCAGTCTGCCTATGGGACCTCACTCCACTTGCAGTCATCCTGCATTCTCCTGCCATGCCTGACAAACAAACTGCTCTTTCAGCTCTACCAAAACCTCTCTGGTTTGTTTAGTTACCAGCTCACCTCAGCCAACGATCTTCTACAGCAAATGAGATCTGGATTGTGCTGCTTGATTTTGGCAATAAATTAATTTTATTTGCATCATTTTTAGTATGTGTTCTGCATTTGAGTCCAAAGCTGTGTTTGGTTATAACAGCATGTCATAATTCATACTTAGAAAGTAGAACTGAAATTATATTTATTACAAAATGATTACTTAAAACAATTCAAAATGCACCTGCATTCTAGTCATGTATTTCATCACTGAGAATTTTCTCATCTCTTGAGTTAAGTGCTGGCGTTAATGATCATCACATAACAAATGACGAAGAGAAAATCACTCCCTGCTCTAGATAGAATAGCATTTGTAGCTTTTATAAGTATGTATATAGTTAACATTGTGCCCTACTGCATCGCGTTCACATCTACGCAACCAATAAATTACTACTAGAGCATGAAATTGTCTACAATAGCACATATTTCCTAAATGATCTAGTCCCTTGATTCTGCTGTCAAAATGCACCAGATTTATAGATTTACAGGGCATACCCCCAGAACCCCCTATAGAGGAACCAATGTGCTCACACCACAGTCTCACAAAATCCTAAATATACAGGAAACACTGTAGGATTGGCTGTCTTAATGTGTGTATGCTAGTTCACTTTACTATTTGTGTGTGGACCATGTATGGCACTAAATACATTTATCCAGTAAATCATAATGATTTAGTGGGCCTCACACAAAGAGCAGCCTAGGGGCCCCTGACCCACCTTAATCTGCCCCTTGTCATGAGCTGAGAAAATGCAGTATTCAATTTTTTTTTATAATTCATGAACGAAAACATTTTGTAAAATGATTTTGATGTATATTTTCCATGGTAATGCAATGTATGATTTTAAAATGGTTTTCAAAGGATAAATTTTTGATATTTTAAGTTTTAAACTCATATATAATTTCTTATGATTTCTAAAGCGAGTTATTTGTTAATCATATCATGCCCAGCCTTCAACTTTGCTTTGAAAAGTTTAGTATACAAAAATGCAAGTACAGTGATTATAAATTGTCACAAATCAGGTCTCTGTGGTTCCCTCCAATCACCACCAGAGGGAACCATCACCAGAGTATTAGTTTTCATTTCAGACTCACTTTTTCCGTGGTCCCGTGTCTTGGGCTGATTCTCTGCACAGGTGTCAGCCATTACTTCAGACTATAAAAGCCATGCTCACGCTCACTTCATTGCGAAGTCTTCTGAGCATTTATTCCCTGTTGGATTTCCCGTTGCCGACCTGAACTGTTATATCATTTACTGATTGCTTGCTCCTACCGGTTTTCAATTATTCGGACGTTTTGCTGAATGTTGTAGTCGGCGGAGTGGCAGCGCTGATCAAACGCTTTAGGACGCGCAGACGGGGAAAGCGAGCCAGCGCGCTAGTGAAACTTCGACAGCATGGACTTCGGACGGCACTGCCTAGTATACATCTGGCGAACCTCCGCTCTCTTCCCAACAAAATGGGCAAACTTCTTGTGATACCGGACAGCACGCTTCATCTGCCCGGTTTCCTACTGTTTAGAGCGGATCGCGGCGCAGAATCAATGGGGAAATCGCGTGGCGGCGGGACGTGCTTTTACATCAACGAAAGGTGGTGTACAGATGTAACAGTATTAACCAAAATGTGCTGTTATGATTTAGAAGCGCTTTTCATAAACTGCAAGCCGTTCTATTCGCCGCGTGAGTTTTGTTCGTTCATTCTTGTGAGTGTTTACATTCCACCGCAAGCAAACGCGAGCATGGCGTTACAGAAACTCACCGACCAGATCACAGAGACCAAACAAAAACACCTGGACTCTGTTTTAATAATTCTTGGGGATTTTAACAAAGCAAATCTCTTCCGTGAACTGCCAAAATACAGTCAACATGTTACATGTCCCACCAGAGACAGTAATATATTGGATCACTGCTATACCACAATAAAGAATGCATATCACTCTGTCCCACGGGCAGCTTTGGGACTTTCCGATCACTGCCTGGTTCATCTTATTCCAACCTACAGGCAAAAAGTTAAATCTGCTAAACCTGTAGTAAAGACTATAAAAAGATGGACCACCAAGACAGAGCGGGCCTTACAAGCTTGTTTCGAATGGACTGAATGGAGTGTTTTTGAAGCTGCTGCCACCGATCTGGACGAGCTCACAGAGACTGTAACTTCATACATCAGTTTCTGTCAAGATATGTGTGTACTGTCATAACAATGACAAACCATGGTTCACTGCAAAACTCAGACAGCTCCGTCAAGCCAAAGAAGATGCTTACAGGAATGGGGACAAAGTTTTGTATAAACAGGCCAAATACACACTGGAAAAGGAGATCAAAGTGGCAAAGAGGAATTATTCTTGTTACGATCTCTTTTCGAAAGCGCAACAAAGTAAAGGAGCAACACACACCACAGCCAATTATTATGTGAATTTATTTGCGTATTAAGCCAACCAACGTGATCTGTTGGTGCAATAAATATTTAAGTAAGAGCATGTAAGTTTACAACAGTTACGACAACCAAACAGTCCTCAACACAAGCCTCCGGAACGGCAGCCGCGTCCCCGAGGGAACAGATTTGACGGTGGCGGTGTCCTCCTGTACCAGTCACATCTCGTCAGCTCTCCGGTAGTCTCAAGCTCAAATAGCGACAAACAAAAACAAAGGCAAAGGCAGCCCAAACTCAGCCAACGAACGCGCACCCCGCCGCCATCTCTGCCCCAAACCTTCATAGCGTGCCGTAAATTGCAAACAGGTGTGCAGCCGCTTCCGCCATCCAATTACCTGCAACTCGAAAATTACCGGTTACTCACTGGAACCGTCACACACCCCCATTTAAAAGAGTTTGGTTACAAACCGAATAATAAAAAAAACAAAAGGGCACAACCACCACCACGGTAGAATTCACATACTTCAACAACCTTTACCCCCAGCACCACATGATTTGTTCAATTCCCTCCAATCCGCCCACTTTGCCATCAGCAATCTGGATCCTGAAAGCGAATTAAGATGACAAGAGCACAGAAAACAGAAACAATTGTAAAACCTTGGTGCTTAATTGATCAGGTCAGGAACACGGGACAACGCATCTGCCACTACGTTATCTGATCCTTTAAGGTGTTTAACAGTCAAAGTGTAAGGCTGTAAAAAGAGAATCCAACGCATTAAGTGCTGACTCGGGGACTGCAAGGAATGTAAAAACGTTAAAGGGTTGTGATCAGAATATACCTCTATGGGCATCCCCCCCCCCCACGTACACATCAAAGAACTGAAGTGCCCAAATTAGAGACAAGGCCTCCTTCTCAATCACTGAATAATTTTTCTGATACACATTAAACTTACGGGAGAAGAAGCTTATGGGATAGTCTAGTCCGTCTGCCCCCGTCTGTAACAAAACTGCCCCAGCACCAACTTGGCTGGCATCCACCTGCAGTTTAAAAGGCATATCCAGCTTTGGAGCAGCTAAAACAGGAGAAGTTGTTAACAACAGTTTAACATTCTCAAAGGATTTCTGACAATTTTCGCTCCAAACAAATTTCACTGAACTTTTAAGCAGGTCAGTCAACGGGGAGACCACGGTTGAAAAATTTAAACAAAAACCCCGGTAATAACCAACCATCCCCAAGAAGCGCATAAGTTCTTTCTTGGTGGATGGAGGAGGAAATTGCTGAATAGCCAAAACTTTTGCAAGAACTGGACGTACTTTGCCTTGGCCAACCTCCTTTCCCAGGTATCTTACAGTAGCCTTGGCAAACTCACACTTTGCCAGGTTAACCGTAAGACACGCCTCCACCAGCCGGGTTAAAAGAGCTCGTAACCGAATTAGATGTTGTTCCCAAGTTTCACTAAACACTATTACGTCATCCAAATACACTGCACACCCTTCCAGTCCAAAAACCACATGGTTCATTAATCTCTGGAAGGTGGCAGGTGCGTTTCGTAAACCAAAACTCATAACAGAGTACGAGTATAATCCAGAAGGTGTAATGAATGAGGTTACTTCTCTGGCTCTAGGAGTTAGTGGCACTTGCCAGTATCCCTTAAGGAGATCGATTTTACTTACAAAATTAGCTGTACCCACCTGATCTACACAGTCCTCCATTCGAGGAAGTGGAAACGCATCAGGTTTGGTAATGGCATTTAGTTTGCGATAATCAGTGCAAAATCTATAAGTTGAATCCGGCTTCTTCACTAACAAACAGGGTGATGCCCAACTTGAGCATGACGGCACAGCTATCCCATTCTCAAGCATATACTGAATTTCAGATTCCAATACCTTCCTCTTACTGAGTGGAGCTCTATAAAAACGTTGACGAATGGGTTGTGCATCTCCCACATCAACATCATGTTGAATCAGGTGAGTACGAGTGGGTACATCTGAAAACAAGCCTGGAAACTCCAAAATCAACTGTATTAGTTCTTTGCTCTGTACCGGTGTCAAATGTAATAACAGTGCATCTAAATTCTGAAGAGTCTCAGAATTCTTTAAACGAGGAAGCAGATCACCATCACCGGGAACAATTACATCCTCATCAATAATCTCATTTCCCCCCCCAACAGAAATTTGATAAGACTCTGAAGAAACCGTAGAAACAGGGGCAGCAGATTTCACTGATTGGACTTCAGAATTTTGTGTATAATAAGCCTTAAGTAAATTTACATGAAAACACTGCTTAGCTTTCCGCCGATCTGGCGTTGCAACTTGATAATTTTCGGCTGACAATTTTCGAAGAACAGTATACGGCCCAGTAAATTTGGCACAAAAAGGAGACCCAGGAGAGGGTAACAGAACTAACACCTGATCACCTGGGGAAAAGACACGACTCTCAGCATGCCTATCAAAGTGCTTTTTCATTTTCACTTGTGCAAGAGCAAGATTTTTCTGTGCACTCAATCCAGCTAAAAATAAACGTCTACGAAACCCATTCACATAGTCCGCCAAATTATGTGGAGGGTCCTCCTCCCCTAATCCCCCATGCAAAACTGATAAAGGCCCACGCACGCAATGACCAAAAACCAAGTTATTTGGGCTAAACCCTAAACTTTCTTGCTGCACTCCCCTAGCTGCAAGTAAAAGCCAGGGTAAACCTTCTTCCCAGTCACGGTTTAGTTCTACACAGTAAGCACGCAAGAGTGATTTCAACGTCTGGTGAAACCTTTCTAACAAACCTTGGCTTTGAGGATGAAAAACTGTTGACAGATTATGCTTCACTTTAAGCACTTTTAAAATATCAGCAAACATTCGTGACGTGAAGTTAGTACCATTATCGCTCTGAATAGTTTTAGGTATCCCGAAAACAGACATAAATTGGGTTAAAGCTTTTACAACAGCTTTCGTGGTAATTTTCCGAATAGCATAAGCTGCCGGATAGCGAGTTGTCTGGCACATTATAGTTAACAAATAAGCGTTGCCCGATTTAGACGGAGGGAGTGGTCCCACACAATCAATTATTAAGTGCTCAAACGGTTTACTAGTAACAGCAATAGGACTCAAAGGTGCTGGTTTTAAAACCTGATTTGGCTTCCCAGTCATCTGGCAAGTGTGACACGTTCTAATAAAAGACGAAATATCCCTTTTCAAACGAGGCCAATAAAACTGTCGCAAAATTTGATCTTAGGTCTTTTTTACTCCTAAATGTCCAGCGACACCACCATGTGCATGTTGTAATACAACGTCTCGAAACTGTTTCGGTACTACTACTTGAATTATACACTCATCCAACAAATCCCTTTTACAAGGTACATACTTCCTTAGAAGCATCTCATCTTGGACGAAATATCCACTAACTGCACTTCTTACCTCCTCAGATGAAACAACAGCATCAAATAATTTCTGCAACTCAGGGTCTTTCTGCTGTGCCTCTACTAACTCCCTATAAGAAATAGGTGAGAGGGTAGACAAACCAGGAACATCATATTTTGACATTACTTTATCCTCAAATGACAACTCACGACTCCTTGCACGAGTCACAGCACAAGATGTAAATACTTCTGGGAAATTTTGATGTAACATGTCCACGCCCTTTAGGACTGGTACAGACACTATCTCAACAGGTGGAATTACATCTCGCCATACCCTTCCCCCAGCTAAATTATTCCCTAAGATGACGGTCACACCATCAACTGGTAACGACGGACGAACTCCAAGAGACACTTCTCCACAGACCAAATCAGAAGTCAGATGTACTCTATGCAAAGGAACAGAAAGTGTGTTTAATCCAATTCCTTTAATGAGAACATTCCTTCCTTCACTTGACCCCTCAGAGAAAGGCAAAACTGATTCAAGAATAAAAGATTCTGACGAACCAGTATCTCTCAAGATTTTAACTGGTACTTTACTCCCAGAGTCTGATAAAGAGACATAGCCTTCTGTAACAAATGGTGCAAAGTTTCTTATGGCTCCTTGTTTGGAGTTACATACATTTTCAACCTCGATAAAAATACCCCGATCAAAGTCATTGGACGTTTCAGAAACATTAGTTGCTAGGACAGCTTTAACATCATTAGTTTGTAATTTCCTTTTTCCCGATTTCCACTTGGCAGCTAAAATTGGACACTTATTTTTCCAATGTCCTAGATTAAAACAATAATTACATACCAAGTCTCTGTCAGTCTTCACTCGAACAAGGTTTTCTGATCTTGAAGGATAAGTTTGTTCAAATCTCTTTGTTCCCACTCGATTTTCTTTAAAATTACCAACCTGCTGACTTGACCTATCATCTCTATACACCTTTTTATGCGTCAATACATAATCATCTGCTAAAACTGCAGCTTCTATTACGTCACTAGGTTTCTTTTCATTTATGTATATAGCAATATGCTCAGGCACAATATCTTTAAATTGTTCTAAAATAATCAGGTCACGCAGCTTCTCAAAATCATTCACAGCAGATGCAACACACCAACGATCAAAATGAGAAACCAGATCTCTTACCAACTCAGAGTGTGTTTGGTGATCACCTTTTCTCCAGCCTCGAAATCGCTGGCGGTAAGCCTCAGGAACCAGCTCATAGGCCTTCAAAATAGCCCCTTTTACCTTGTTATAATCTTTTCGATCTTCCATTGTGAGTGCTGCATACGCTTCCTGTGCCTTACCAGTGATCACTGTCTGGAGCATAACAACTCGGATAGATACCGGCCAATTCCTTTCTTCGGACATGGTCTCGAACAAGGAAAAAAAAACTCAGGGTCATGTTCATTAAATTTGGGAAGCAGTCTTAAATTACTGGCCAAATCAAATCCTCCTGATAAATTTAAACCTCTCTCCCCAACATCCGAGACCACTCTCCCTTCCTTTTCCAGTCTTAACCGCTCTATCTGCAATTCATGATCTCGAGCAAACTGCTCAGCTTCTAACTTTTTTTGTTCAAACTCAAGCTCACGTTGTCGGAGTACATTCTCATTTCTAATTTTTTCAATCTCCAATTCATAACGTTTAGTTTCTTTTATCATATCTCGATCATGAAGTTGTTGCATCTGTAAAATCTCTTTTTTTTCTTCAAACGATAACCCAGAAAAAATGTCTAATGGGCCTTTAACATCAACATTCGGTTTCTCTTTTGGAGAAGCCACCATAAGGCCATTCTCACATAACCAATTTTTTACAATAATACGCAGTTCCTTTTTTCTTAATCTTCTATCTACGTCACCAATTTTAAAATGATCTACCAATTCCCATAATTGTTGTTTTACAAAAGAGTTTAACACATCCTCTACTGGATCTTTAATAAACTCGTCTATAGATGTCATTTTGCTTTCATAAAACGTTAAACTTTCAAACCCAACGTAAGTGCATTTAATTTCTTTAAAAACACAAAACAGGTGAAACAATTATTTACCTTCCCCCTTCTAAACTGCCTACCAACCCACTAAACTAACCTATGCCTAGTCTTCATGCAGCTTTCAAGAGCAAAGCGACATTAAACACCAAAATACCGATGGTTTAGAAACTGAACAAACAGTTCAATTCGCAACCACGGCGGTGTACTTCACCCAAAAGCCTGCACAAAAATAAAAAAGGCAAAATAACAAATCAACGCCAAAGCGTTGCTAATTCCTATCAGGGAGAAAATAAATAATGTGTCACCCGCAAAAGAAAATTGCGCTTACCTTTACTGATGACTACCTTTGAACTTACGAGACGAAACGTTCCAAATACGTGCTCAAAACAATGCAAATACTGAAAGCTCATTTAGCCGCTTTAAGACGAGCCCCCATTTGTTACGATCTCTTTTCGAAAGCGCAACAAAGTAAAGGAGCAACACACACCACAGCCAATTATTATGTGAATTTATTTGCGTATTAAGCCAACCAACGTGATCTGTTGGTGCAATAAATATTTAAGTAAGAGCATGTAAGTTTACAACAGTTACGACAACCAAACAGTCCTCAACACAAGCCTCCGGAACGGCAGCCGCGTCCCCGAGGGAACAGATTTGACGGTGGCGGTGTCCTCCTGTACCAGTCACATCTCGTCAGCTCTCCGGTAGTCTCAAGCTCAAATAGCGACAAACAAAAACAAAGGCAAAGGCAGCCCAAACTCAGCCAACGAACGCGCACCCCGCCGCCATCTCTGCCCCAAACCTTCATAGCGTGCCGTAAATTGCAAACAGGTGTGCAGCCGCTTCCGCCATCCAATTACCTGCAACTCGAAAATTACCGGTTACTCACTGGAACCGTCACATTCTGAAAAATTAAGCAACCAATTCTATTCCAATGACTCTTCATCAGTATGGAAAAGTCTAAAAGACATCACCAGCTACAAGACACCATCACCCAGCACTGTGGACAATCAACATCTGGCAGACGAACTGAATGAGTTCTATTGCAGGTTTGAAAAAACACCATTTACACCTCCAACAACCCCCCTCCCCCTCACCCCTCCTTTACAAATTAGCGATGAAGATGTCCGCAAAGTCTTCAAAAAGAACAAAAGGAAAAAAGCACCAGGCCCTGACGGTGTGACTCCAACCTGTCTGAAAACCTGTGCTGATCAGCTGGCCCCCATCTTTTCACAGATCTTCAATAGATCTCTGGAGTTGTGTGAGGTCCCTTCCTGCTTCAAACGCTCCACCATCATCCCCGTACCAAAGAAACCCAAGATAACAGGACTTAACGACTACAGGCATGTGGCGCTAAAGTCTGTCGTCATGAAGTCATTTGAAAAACTGGTTCTGGCTTATCTGAAGGACATCACCGGACCCTTACTGGACCCCCTGCAGTTTGCCTACCGAGCAAACAGGTCTGTGGATGATGCTGTAAACATGGGTTTGCATTTCATCCTGCAGCATCTGGATAAATCAGGGACTTATGTAAGGATCCTGTTTGTGGACTTCAGCTCAGCTTTCAACACTATCATCCCAAATCTCCTCCTGCCCAAACTAACTCAGCTCTCTGTGCCCACCTCTGTCTGTCAGTGGATTACCAGCTTCCTGACAGACAGGCAGCAGCTAGTGAGGCTGGGAAAATACTCATCCAGCACCCAAACCATCAGCACTGGCGCCCCTCAAGGTTGTGTTCTCTCCCCACTGCTCTTCTCCCTGTACACCAACGACTGCATCTCTAAAGACCCCTCTGTCTAGCTCCTGAAGTTTGCAGATGACACCACACTTATCGGCCTCTTTCAGGACAGTGATGAGTCTGCTTACAGACAGGAGATTAAAGAGCTGGCTGTCTGGTGCAGTCATAACAATCTGGAGCTCAACACGCTCAAAACAGTGGAGATGACCGTGGACTTCAGGAGAAAGCCCGCTGCTCTCCCCCTACTCACCATCATGAGCAGCACTGTAAAAACAGTGGAGTCATTCAGGTTCCTCAGCAACACCATTTCTTAGGACCTGAAGTGGGACATTCACATTGACTCCATTGTGAAAAGGGCCCAGCAGAGCCTGTGCTTCCTCCGCCAACTGAGGAAGTTCAACCTGCCACAAGATCTGCTGAAACTGTTCTACTCTGCCATCATCAAATCCGTCCTATGCACTTCAATTACTGTCTGGTTCAGCTCAGCTACCAATTCTGACCTCAGAAGACTACGTCGGATAGTCCGGTGTGCTGAGCGAATCATTGGTACAACCCTCCCCACTCTTCAAGATCTGTACTTATACAGAGTGCGCAAAAGGGCTGGTAAAATCACTCTGGACCCCTCACATCCAGCACACTCGCTCTTTGAACTGTTGCCATCTGGTCGACGCTACAGAACCCTGAGCACTAGAACAACCAGGCACAGGAACAGTTTCTTCCCTCAAGCAGTCCATCTCATGAAC
This sequence comes from Cirrhinus molitorella, assembly GCA_033026305.1. Lineage (NCBI taxonomy): Eukaryota > Metazoa > Chordata > Actinopteri > Cypriniformes > Cyprinidae > Cirrhinus > Cirrhinus molitorella. The sequence continues at coordinate 31,363,936 of CM065132.1, forward strand.
ACTTGAAAAAATAAACGTGGAACACACGACACTATTATACATTCATTTATTTATTTAATACACATACTTGTTTACATTTCTAATTTGCACCTGTACATAGTAAATTGTTTAAATTTGTTTATTTTAGTTTATTTTAAATTGTATATTGTGTCTTTGCTTTTTCTTGCACTTTTTCTGTATATTTGTATATTGTTCTTTTTATTATCTGTGCACTGTGGAGCTTCTGTCACTAAAACAAATTCCTAGTATGTGCATACCTGGCAATAAAGCTCATTCTGATTCTGATTCTGATTTACTCTGTCTTGCCTGCCGCCTGTCCTGAATTCCCATCTGGACTCTGATAACGATATCATCTTGCCTTTGTTGTGTTTGACACTGTTGATGACCTTCTGCCTGTATGACCTGTCTAACATTTTAATAAAGCTGGATATGGATCCCAACTCAGTTGACTCTTCGTTACAGACTTCGCCACCCACAGATCCAGTGGCTTTCTATCAGCTCTCAACCGAACTGTCTACTCAAGCCTCTATACTGGCCACTCACCAGCAGCAGCTCACTCATCTCACCTAGCTCACAGAGGAACTTGTCAAGACCCCGCAAACCTTACATCTGCCGCCTCCCGAGACCATACATACTCCCATTTCATTAAGCGCTTCAAGGAGGTGTTTGAACATCCTTGCGAGGGCAAGGATGTGGGTGAGCAACTTCTCTTTCTAAGACAAGGAAGGAATTCTGCGGCTGATTATGCTCTCTCATTTCGCACCCTAGCCGCACAAACTGGATGGCTGGATGATCCCCTTAACCCTCTGGGGTCGACGGTCGCTCACTTTTTTTAAGATCAGTGCGAAAGAAACTAAAAATGCTCTGTCGATATTAGTCACACAAATAAGAGTTATACATCATTCGAAATGGTTAAGTGTATACTTTTTTTTGCGTACACTCACAATAACAACTGAACTCTGTTCTTTTTTTAAATAAAGAAAACAGACGAGGTGTTTTTTCTGTCTTCAGCGTCTCTGCGCACCGCGATTAGAAACGCTTCAATAAATTTGTCTTTAACTCGGTGGAGGCTCAGCACACAGACAGTTTACATACATGAATAGAAAGCTTGATATCTCTACTTTTAAATAAAGCAAGACTTGTCGAAAATAAATGTTCTGTTATAAAGTAATCCGTATGAAACCAACAGCATGTTGAGTTTTGCACTCAGATCTAATTATAAGTAAATGCGTAACGCCCTCTCTTTAGTTTCGCTTTTGATATGATAATTAGCCATGTGCGCCGCGCGGGGATGTTAACGCCCACATCACCGCAAACCAACTTTGAGAATTCATCGAGTTCATCTCAGCTACTGTTCGCTTATGGAAGAAGATACACTGAGAGGAATAAACACAGAATTCACCTCAGATGAAGAACAGAATGCCACGCGCGGCTGATCCACGTGAGGCGATCGTTCTGATGAGCAAGTAATGTTTCTTATTTGCATTAGTTAAGGTGATATTCTCACATAAACTTGAACACAAAGCTGGGTTTTTCCAAAACTATAACTCCTTGCTAAACGGTTTGAAATTGAGTGAAAAAGGATAGGTACAATTCAAACAATACAATACAATTCATTGTATCTAAATTCTTACGACGCAATGAAGTCTTCATGCTCTAATATAAAACAAAATACGATAAGTAATAGGACTGTACTGTTTTTAGCGATCGCATACCTGCATCACATATGACTGTTTCACTTGAGTCTGAGGTAGTTTTATTAGCATTATTTGTACGGCAGTACCAGGGGTAGTTCAGTTTTTGTGATCAAGTAAATGCACAGATATAATAATTCACTGATGTAATTGTGTTTACATCGCCATAAAATTGAAGCATATATACTTGTTTGACGTTACAAAATCTGTTGTTTTTGTTATACATGGCTATTAGTGATTGATACTAGTAATAATAATATAGTTTCTTTTATTTTGTTATCAGCATTTGTAAGTGCACTGTAATCTAATATTTCTAAAATCTAATATTTTATTGATGTAATTATGTTTACATGGTCATAATTCAAACAGTATGTGTACTTGTTTGGCATTACAGAAACAGTGATAATAATATAGGTTCTCTAATTGTTATCTGTATGATCACCCTTTTTTAGCAGATTTGCTAGTGAAAAGTGTTAATATAACTTCACATTTTTAGCACAGCAAGCAAGGCACAACACTTTTCCATATAGAGGAACTACAATGAAATAGATGAAAATCTTTGAGCATTCTCACATTCTTTCTTCACAGCACTCCGACTTGATGGGCGAACATTAGCTTTGATAGCCATTGTGGGAGTGTCTTTTGTCTCTCCTTGTGTGAATTACATGAATATTCAGAGCTATTAACACTCCCATGAATATGGCAATGCTGACCAAAAACTTACTTTCAAAATTCAAATCATTATATCATTGTTTGTGATGAAGTGGTCAGAATGATTCTCACATCACTGTGAAGTAAATATTCTAGCCTACAAGACTGATTACTCAAATGATTTCGTCAGAACTATTCAGTATGTGTTTTAAGGCCATACTTTAGCTAGAAGTTTTTTCCTAAAATGTGCTAACCACGCATAATATTTTTTTTCTACAAAATGCAAACATGTACATCCATCTTTCTCACATATTATTGTAGCACAGTTTGTGGTGAATACAAAAAAAATACATATGGGCAATTAGTATGTTATAAGTGGCTGAAATAAGCACAAATGTCCAGGCATGTCAACACACCTCAAGGGGCCCAAAATCACCTCAGACCCCAGAGGGTTAAACTTCTCTTTCGCAAGGGACTGAACACCGAGCTTCAATCAGAGTTGGCTTGTCGCGGTGAAGGCCGTTCACTAGAACAGTTTATCGATCTGGCAATTTGCATCGACAACCTCATAAGAGCTCGCAGATCACCTCGAATCCCCATTGTTCTCTCCATGGCTACACCTCCTCAAGCTGAACCCGAACCCATGCAGGTGGGCTTCACTCACCTAAGCATCGATGAGAGAGATCGCCACATTCATACCAACCTCTGCCTTTACTGTGGTCAACCAGAACTTATGAGATCATCCTGTCCCACTCGTCCAACTCGAAAGTCGTCTGGGGTGGGTCTGAATTCCAATGTTTCTACCAGTATTAAAATTCCAGTCTCCATTCATGTCAGTGGGAAGATTATTAGTTACTGTGCTCATAGACTCATAGACTCTGGGGCAGCTGGTAATTTTATTGACCATGAATTTTCCATGGCTCATAACATCCCTCTTGTCTCCTGTGAATCCCATTTGGCAGGGGCAGCCCTAGATGGACGGCTGCTGGGCACCGGCCAAGTTCAGTATACCACCAGAGATCTTACCATGTGCATCAGAGCCAGGAATTGGCAAAGGGATTTATCAGCCCTTCAACCTCACCAGCTTCTGCAGGCTTTTTTTTCTCATTAAAAAGAAGGACAGGGTCTCCTCCCATGCATCGACTACAGAGGACTGAACGAGATAACTGTTAAATTCCGCTATCCGCTACCTCTAGTACCAGCAGCTCTGGAACAACTTCTCTCAGCCAAGTATTTCACCAAGCTTGACCTTCGCAGTGCCTATAACCTCATTTACATTCGGGAGGAAGATGAGTGGAAGATGGCCTTCTCTACAACATCGAGGCACTATGAATACTCCGTAATGCCCTTTGGGCTAGTCAACAGTCATTCAGTCTTTCAGGCCTTTATCAACGATGTCTTCAGAGACATGCTTAATCGCTGAGTCATCATTTACATAGACATCATCCTCATCTACTCGGATTCCTACCAGGATCATGTCATGCATGTGCAATCTGTGCTCAAGAGACTCATCGATCATCATTTGTACACAAAAGCAGAGAAGTGTGAGTTTCATCAGACCACCATCTCCTTCCTTGATTACATCATCAGTCCAGGCGGGGTTGCTATGGATGACAAGAAAGTGCAAGCAGTTGTTAACTGACCACAACCTACCACACTAACTCCAATGCTTCTTGGGCTTGGCTAATTACTATCGCCGGTTTATCCGCAACTTCAGCATCATCGCAGCTCCGTTGACTTCTATGGTCAAAAAGGTTGAAGGAACTAGATCACATTTTAATTGGTTCAGTTTGAAATTCGAATCATAAGGATTCGGAACCGTGTGATCAATTTAACTCACACTGGACAGTTAGCATTCATTAACTGTTTATCCACCAAAAGGTTTAACTCAATACCTATTCTGTTGTTTATATTACGCTCCTGGCCATAGATCGTAATATAACAAGGAAAGGTTTAGATACTTTAAGCTTAGGTAACTGGATCTGGGCATACGATAACTTATGAACTCAAAGACACAAGACATGGCTCTTTAAGAAAAATGAAACACTGGTTTATTAAACTACTCTACGATACAGAAACTAAAACTACTGAGATTCACACGCATTCACACACACGCACACACACACACATACACATACAAGTTCAGGGTGATGAATGTTACTGAGTTTGAAGCGAATCCCAAATTTCTGTCTTTGCTACAGTCCTTAAATCGCAACCTGATAATAATCATAAGGCAGGAATCTGGCTATGATCTGCAATTCAAGCTATTAAGAGGGAGATTTTGTTACTTGCTCTGCGTTGCTCGGGTGTTCCGTGGTGGGCTCGCTTCAGTGTAGGAATGGTGCGGCTCCTGATTGGTCGGCGACCGGTCTGGAATGACGTCTTTTGGGAAACTCCTCGATGAGATTTGGATGACTGGAACCGGTTTCAGGGCCTTTGGGCGTTGCTTAGTAACGGCGCAACGCTGGATGCTTTTCCGAGTGATTTGGAGTTGCGGCCGCTTCCCGAGGCTCGTCTGTTCATTTGAGAGTTCTGATGGCAAGAACGCCGCGCAGTTGGAAAGTGCGAGATGATCGTCCGCGAAGAAGATTGGTCAAGCTGTTTAGCAAGAGATCTTGTGCAGGAAGTTCCGGCGGTTCAAGCAACGAGTTGCACTGACACTAGTGTTTTAATCGGGTCCTCTGAGCCCATCCCACGGGTCTGTGGTCCAATGAATTACCTAGGGGGCAGAGCCCCACCCAGTGCGGTCACTTTCTTTCGTGCATACATTAATTTGCGTGCATTCCATTAGTGGGAGGGATATTTCTCCAACTCTCAATAATAATATCAATACACAGCTGTAATATCCGTATTGTACACAGGATGCACATTTCATTCATACATTCACTCAGCACACGTCATTCTGATAAGATTGATATCAAACACGCAGATATTTGACCTACATAGTGATACATTTTGGTAGTTCCCACATATAGACAACAGAAGAGGTACAAGGCACAGATAATTCTGTTCACGTAAAATACATAGAAGAATACAGCAAAGATATATAGTACACTATTAGCGAGTATATTTGCTCTGAAAGAAAATAGGAATAACTGTTCTTCTAGATCGTTTTCTCTAGTTTCAGGTGAGTCCGCGTTAGTTATCAACGCGTAAAAGAGAGGAGGGGGAGTTGGCGCCCCGAGTTCAGATAAGTGTCACGAGTGGAAACCCTGTTGCGCGCCTGTTTTTGCGTCTTTGTCTATTGATCACCAATTTATGAATTGTGGTTCAGTGGTGACACGGGCCATCTGTTCCGTGGCTGATCTGAAGCAGACAAGGAATTTCTGTTGATTAGGTCGTCCCGTTTTTTCCCTTTGATCCTGTCTGGGAAGAGGTGATGGTCCGAACATTTGGTTTTAATTGCTCCCCATGGAGGTCGAGTGTCCTGTTTTCTGAGTGGATTATCTTATCGCTAGTTCACCCCCTTTCCGGGGCTAGATGGGGCGATTTGGTCCGATCGGCGCCAGAGATGGGGAGTGATTGCTTTAATGATTCTTAGGCTGCTCACGTGAGGGCAATCGGTAAGTTTTATGGCAAAGCCCAGTTGCAATGAGAATCTCCAGATGTTTTGAAAATGTGATTCTGTGGTTCTTTTGTTGACAGAGCCGAATTCCTACAAGGTAAACTATCGCTTGGTATGGACTCACCTACGTGCCAGCTGCCCTCTGCAAACGTCTCACATCACAGGTTCATGCAACACCCAGCTCCGGGCAACCAGGCATTGCAGCAACAACCCAACTTCTCACTAACTGCTTCTGGTGAGCCACTTTACAGTCAGACACACAATTTCTTTCATCCGGGACTGTACCACTTGCAATATTTCCAAATCATCTTACCAAGTTCCAGCAGGCCTAATTCAACCATTACCCATTCCTCAACGTCCATGGTCACATCTTGCCATAGATTTCGTCACCAACTTACCTCCCTCCAATGGACATACCACCATCCTTACAGTAATAGATAGTTTCTCCAAGGCCTGTAGATTCATTCCACTACCCAAACTGCCCTCTGCTTTAGACACTGCTGAAGCCTTTTGCAGTAATGTCTTCTGGTTTTATGGTCTCCCAGAGGACATTGTCTCAGATCGAGGTCCCCAATTCACCTCTAGAGTGTGGTCAGCCTTCTGTTGCCTCCTGGGCATCAATGTCAGCCTCACCTCGAGATACCATCCGCAGTCCAATGACACGTTTCCAATGACACGTTTTCTCCATTCATACTGTCACAGAAACCAAACTGACTGGAGCCGCTTCCTTTTATGGGCCGAGTATGCATAAAACTCCATCCGCAAACCATCTACTAACCTCACTCTGTTCCAATGCATTCTGGGATTCCAGCCTCCCCTATTTCCCTGGTCCAGGGAACCATACAACCTACCTACTGTCAATTCCTGGCTCCAACGCAGCGAGGAGACATGGAACCAAGCTCACGTGCACCTTCAACGGGCTGTCCGTCAGACTAGAGAGCAAGCTGATCGCCATCGCCACCCCAATCCCACCTACCAACTGGGACAGTGGGTCTGGCTTTCTACTTGCGATCTTCGTCTTCAGCTACCCTGCAGAAAACTCAGAGTGGAGGATCAGGATATCCTCAACCACGCTCTTACCACTGACTTTCACACATCACATCCGAATAGGCCTGCCCCTAGACCACGTGGAAGACCTTGGCGATATTTACCTCCTTGCGTCAGGAGCCGCTCGCAGGGAGGGGACTCTGTCACAAATCAGGCCTCTGTGGCTCCCTCCAATCACCACCAGAGTACTAGTTTTCATTTTGGACTCACTTTCTATTGGTCTCGTGCCTGGGGCTGATCCCCTGCACAGGTGTCAGCCATTACTTCAGACTATAAAAGCCATGCTCACGCTCACTTCATTGCAAAGCCTTGTTTTGCTATGCTGACATTTTTGAGCATTTATTCCCTGCTGGATTTCCCGTTGCCGACCTGGACTGTTATATTGTTTACTGATTGCTTGCTGCCTGCCTGTTTGAGCTTCTTTGTTGTTTGGATTTACTCTGTGTCTTGCCTGCCACCTGCCCTGGCTTCCCACCTGGACTCTGATAACAATATTGTTTTGTCTTCATTGTGTTTGACACTACTGATGACCTTCTGCCTGTACAACCTGTCTAACATTTTAATAAAGCTGCATATGGATCCCAACTCAGTTGACTCTTTGAAATCAGAAGTTAAGCAGTAACTATAATCTATTTACAATCTGATAAACAAGAAAGCTGTTAAGTATATTCATGTATGTAAACATTTCCATGTTTTTATGTACAATTTATTTATTTATTTATTTTTGATATTTCATTGTAATTTTGTATCTCTTTGTCTTTGTGTTCACACACTGGCTACTGTAAACTGTTGAATTTGAGTGATTCAATTAAAAAAAAAGTGAATAAGCATTTTCAGGGTTCGTACAAGGTACTGCTTGAATTTGACTTTTTAACATTGAAGGCCTGGAAAACCCATGAAAATAGCAATATTCTTGAGGAGGTGCTTGAATTATTGAAAGACAATGTATCTATGAAATAAGTGTTTGGTTTTTTCTATAAGCACATATCTTTTCACACAAAATTAATGCTGTAGCCCATCTGGTGTTGAGCTTATGTAGCTCCGGTGTTCACTAGTTACTAGCAGTAAACTGGTGACCTCACCTGAATATGTTCGTAGATTTGTGTTGGAAATGAGTGAAACTAATACTTTATTTGTAAACATCATACTTTTTTGCTTATTTCAGTTAATGTCATACAACTAGCGAGCTACGCCAGTTGTAGTACTGACAGGATTTCAAATCACCTATCGAAAAATCACACCTGATTCAGATCAGGACTTCAGTGCAGGTTCGCAGATCATTTGATTCAGATCAGGACTTCAGTGCAGGTTCGCAAATCATTTGATTCAGATCGGGACTTCAGTGCAGGTTCGCAAATCATTTGATTCAGATCGGGACTTCAGTGCGTGTTCGTAAATCATTTGATTCAGATCAGACTTCAGTGCAGGTTTGCAAATCATTTGATTCAGATCAGGACTTCAGTGCAGGTTTGCAAATCATTTGATTCAGATCGGGACTTCAGTGCAGTTTCGCAAATCATTTGATTCAGATCAGGACTTCAGTGCAGGTTTGCAAATAATTTGATTCAGATCGGGACTTCAGTGCGTGTTCGTAAATCATTTGATTCAGATCGGGACTTCAGTGCAGGTTCGCGATTAATTTGATTCAGATCAGGACTTCAGTGCAGGTTCGTAAATCATTTGATTCAGATCGGGACTTCAGTGCAGGTTCGCGATTAATTTGATTCAGATCGGGACTTCAGTGCAGGTTTGCAAATCATTTGATTCAGATCAGGACTTCAGTGCAGGTTCGTAAATCATTTGATTCAGATCGGGACTTCAGTGCAGGTTCACGATTAATTTGATTCAGATCGGGACTTCAGTGCAGGTTTGCAAATCATTTGATTCAGATCAGGACTTCAGTGCAGGTTCGCGAGTCATTTGATTCAGATCGGGACTTCAGTGCAGGTTTGCAAATCATTTGATTCAGATCAGGACTTCAGTGCAGGTTCGCAAATCATTTGATTCAGATCAGGACTTCAGTGCAGGTTTCATTTGGACTTTCATTTGATTCAGATCAGGACTTCAGTGCAGGTTCGCGAGTCATTTGATTCAGATCGGGACTTCAGTGCAGGTTCGCAAATCATTTGATTCAGATCAGGACTTCAGTGCAGGTTCGCGATTCATTTGATTCAGATCAGGACTTCAGTGGAGGTTCGCAAATCATTTGATTCAGATCAGGACTTCAGTGCAGGTTCGTAAATCATTTGATTCAGATCGGGACTTCAGTGCAGGTTCGCGATTAATTTGATTCAGATCGGGACTTCAGTGCAGGTTTACAAATCATTTGATTCAGATCAGGACTTAAGTGCAGGTTCGCGAGTCATTTGATTCAGATCGGGACTTCAGTGCAGGTTTGCAAATCATTTGATTCAGATCAGGACTTCAGTGCAGGTTCACAAATCATTTGATTCAGATCAGGACTTCAGTGCAGGTTTACAAATCATTTGATTCAGATCAGGACTTCAGTGCAGGTTCGCGCGTCATTTGATTCAGATCGGGACTTCAGTGCAGGTTTGCAAATCATTTGATTCAGATCAGGACTTCAGTGCAGGTTCGCGAGTCATTTGATTCAGATCGGGACTTCAGTGCAGGTTTGCAAATCATTTGATTCAGATCAGGACTTCAGTGCAGGTTCGCAAATCATTTGATTCAGATCAGGACTTCAGTGCGTGTTCGTAAATAATTTGATTCAGATCGGGACTTCAGTGCAGGTTTGCAAATCGTTTGATTCAGATCAGGACTTCAGTGCAGGTTCGTAAATCATTTGATTCAGATCGGGACTTCAGTGCAGGTTCGCGATTCATTTGATTCAGATCAGGACTTCAGTGCAGGTTCGCAAATCATTTGATTCAGATCAGGACTTCAGTGCAGGTTCGCAAATCATTTGATTCAGATCAGGACTTCAGCGCAGGTTCGCAAATTATTTGATTCAGATCAGGACTTCAGTGTAGGTTTGCAAATAATTTGATTCAGATCGGGACTTCAGTGCGTGTTCGTAAATCATTTGATTCAGAGCAGCACTATAACTGAACGTCAATCAGGGACACACAGCTGAGATAAGGCTGCTCTGTGCTTGCACAGGATTCTGTGTAAAGATGTAATGCCAGAAAAAAACCCAAAAGCCACTTCAGAAGCACTTCTGCACCACATTTTCAGTGTAAATTTGGCCTAATATTACGCAGTAAACACTGATAATCACTGCGTCTCCTGCTCCTAAAAAACAAATACAAATATCAGACATAAAATATGAGATAAGATCTGGAAACAAACAAAACTGGTTGACGTGTGCTGTTCTACATGTCAGCACTGGTAGTATTCAATTAACAAATTACAAAAAACACCCACAGACTTAAGCAATAATGTTATTATCACTGAGGTTTATTGATAGACATGCTTTTTCATGAAGCAGAAATTCCAGTGAAACACATACACACACACAAAGGCCACTCTCAGTTGTCTCCTCGTCTGGATTTTGTTGTAGGTGATTTGGTCGGGGCATCAGGGCCAACCGGGGTTGGAGTGGTTAGGCTTGGTGTATTCGGGGTTTCGGGGTCGGTCGGGGTCGCAGAGGTCATGGGTGGTTGTGCGGTCATCACCTGCTTGGGTCCAGCTGTTTTGAGCAAAACTGGAATAACCTGAAAAGCCAAAACAAGAAATGATAAATGATCAGTGTTGGGGGTAATGCATTACAAGTAACATGACTTATGTAATCAGATTCATTTTTTCAAGTAACTAGAAAAGTAACGCATTACTTTTTCATTTACAAGAAAATATTTACTTTACTTTTGAGTTACTTTTTGTTTCCTTTATGTATTTAATCCCATTTTATTAACCAATGTCTTTGCTGCTGACATTTGTTGATCCAATTCATCCATACTAACAAGCCAAACTTACTTTAGATTAACTAACATTTGTGCTTCATTTTTCTCTTTGCTGAAGAATGTTGAACTTCCTTCTCCTACAGTTCTACTGTACAGATGTCAATTTACTTTTCCTTCAGGCTTAGCCTTATTCGTTTCACTTTTTGGTGTGAAAAGGCTTTTACATTTGCTAAAAATCAAACATTTCATTATAAAAACAAACAAGCAAGCCCTGCCCAGATTTTAAAAAGTAACGGATTCTTTTCCATAAAAAGGAGCTAAGTATAGCAAGCAATATTGCAATATTGTAATGCATTACTTTTAAAAGTAACTTTTCTCCAACACTGTTAATGATACTGGTGTGACATTACACTTCAGACCACCCAACATCACTTACATAGTGGCTCAGAACCGGGAAACTCTGTGAAAGAAAACCACAGGAAGAAATGTCAATATTCTGAAGCACTGAAGAATCAGAATCAGCATTGAAATGATATATCAATGTCCATTTACTTTCATACCTGGTACGGACTGACCCAAATGTAGCCGTACGGATAATAAAGAGACACCTAAAACAAACACAACAGAATAAGCACATAAAATCTGCTGAAATCAATCAGTAATCAAACTCTTGTGTGTGTGTGGATTAATGTGTGAACGTACATAGAGCGTCTCATCTGTTGCTGAGATTGACTGCAGAGACACAACACACACTCAAATACATATGATTATGAGAAACAACAGAATAACTACAGAAAAAGCAAGAACAGAACAGTAAATAGTGGGGACTTACGGTGAGACAGACTGTGAGAATGAAGAAGCACTGAGGAGAGATTCTCATGGTGTTTGATGACAGACGCACTAAATGAGGTTTGTGTCTCACCGAGATTTTAATTAAACACTCAACTCTCCCTCAGGTGTGTCTGACCACACACACACACACACACACACACACACACACACACACACACACACACACACAGTCTCACACAATGACAGCTCCTCCCAGTGGTGAGCATCTTTATTCATGTCCTCAGGTTCTTGTGAACATACAGACTGACACGAAGTTGCATGTTTACAGTGTACAAATATAAAACATTATCTCACGAATGACTGTAAGATGTCAGTTCATTAAACACACATATTAACTCATACTGAAGCTAAGGGTAAGCTGTGTGTGTGTGTGTGTGTGTGTGTGTGTGTGTGTGTTCATGTGTCCGTCTCCTCTTCAGTGATCTGTCTGATATTCTGCAGAAGCTCAGAAAAAGTCGGTCGTCCATAAGTTCTCTGAAACCAAGAAACACACATAATGAGTGCTGATGATGTCAGTGCCCTGCAAAAAAGGCTTATCTTAGATTTTTTTGTCTTGTTTCCAGCCAAAATATCTCAAAATTCTTCAATTAAGATGCATTTACTAGAAAAGCAAAATGGCATGAGATATTTAGTCTTGTTTCCAGAGGAAAAAAAAAAAATTAAGTGCAGTTTGCTTAAAAGAAGACTAAATATTAGGGATGTAATGAGATCTTGATGTGGTCTCGTGAGACATGACGATATCCTTGCAAACCATTTTGCAGTTTACATTACAGTTGCACAATTAATCCTTAAAAGATTGCAATCTCTGTTTAAACACCTACGAAATCTTATTCCTGAATGTCAACGATTCAGCGGTGTCTATTATGACTGTTTCACATCACAGGTGTTAAAGACATTCAAATCTGCATTCTTGCTGCTTCTGATCCTGATCATTACTTCTGTGTTACAGACATTTAAATAGTTTATAGTTTGGGTATAAACACCTATTGTCTACAGTAGCGATCAAAATGAAAGTATTTTAACACTTGTATCTATTGTAACGCTTATCCTCTTCCGCCAGGAGGTGGCGCCAACTGCACATTTAAAAAATTATTTATCATTGAATCATTTATTCAGGAGATTTCAATAGTGAAAGTCTATATTAATTGAGACACTGATATTTTTTTACATTTTTGATCAAATATATTTTTTATAAGACTTAAGCATCAGTCAAGCACATTGTGTCAAAACCACTAGTAATTTGCGTTATTTTGTTTAGATTTCTAATCTTTTTTTCTTCAGAATCGTGAGAGAATCGTGATCTCCAATTCATAAAAAAATCGTGATTTTCAATTTATCCAGAATCATGCGGCTTTAGTTTACATGTTTATTGCTGCATATAATTAATTAAAATATGGGTTTAATTTAATAAATTACAAGGTTATATCAAAATGCACCTATATATATATATTGCATTTTGTGTTTTTCGGTTGAATAAAATACTATTCCCTGTATATTTCATAATTGAGGATTTCTTTACAAAAGGTTTAAAAATCTCATCTCGTGTCTCGTCTTGTGGGATAAGTGTCTCGTCACACCCCTACTAAATATCTTATGTCATTTTGCTTATCTAGTAAATGCATCTTAATTTAAGATCTTTTTTTATATATTTTGACTAGAAACAAGACAAAAATACTAAGTAAATAAGCCTGATCTGCAGTGTGATGCACTTGATTATTTTGCTTACCCCACTGGCAGATTATTTAGCAAAAACTCACTTCATTATGACTTTTTTTTTTTGTCTGAAAACAGGACAATAATTTTGACTTGTCTAGAAAAGAATTTTTAGATATTTTGGCTGGAAACAAGACAAAACATCTAAGTAATAAAAGCATTTTTTTGCAGTGTGATGGACACTATGGATCATGCAGTTGCTGAGTTTGTAAAGTTTGATCTTCTCTAACTGTATGAAATCAGAGTCTGCAGACTGAGTGACGTTCAGCAACTACTATCAGCTCATTCAGTAAATGAAGGAAAATCTGGGCAGGAGTCGTGTACGGATTGTGAAGTGTGTGTGTGTCTCACCTCATGCCAGCAGTGGTACATGATGTTGTAGATGTGTGCAGACGCCCGATGAGGCCTGTAGAGACGCCCGCCCTGCGTCACCTCCTCCACCACCTCCAGATTGGAGCGGTTCTCAAACGGCGTCTTTCCCTCCGAGAAAACCTCCCACATCAGCACACCTGTCCACACAAACACACACACATCAACACACGTCCAAAACACACACACACACACACACACACACCCCCCGACCTTTGACCTCCAGTCCTCACCAAATGACCAGACGTCTGACTTGTTGCTGAACTTGTTGAAGTGAAGAACTTCAGGTGGAGACCATTTGACAGGAAACCTAGAGCCCATGGAACTGGTGTACTGATTGTCCAGAACGTACCTGCAGGATGAGACACACCATTCAGGATCTCCAGTGATTCAGAACGCTCTCCAAATGCACTAAACATTCAAACATGAGCATTAAAGGATGACTCCACTTCCAGAATAAAAATTCCCTGATCATTTACTCACCCCCTTGTCATCCCAGATGTTCATGTCTTTCTTTCTTCAGACGTAAAAAAATTACGTTTTTTGAGGAAAACATTCCAGGATTTTTCTCCATATAATGGACTTCAATGGTGCTCAACGAATTGAAGGTTAAAAATGCATTTTAAATGCAGCTTCAAAGGACTCTAAACGATCCCAGCCAAAACGATCAGGTATTTTCTAACTTTTTAACCTCCAATGCTGGTCTTGTCTATCTCTGTGATGTGCATGTGTACTCTGTGTACTCCAGTTCAGACAGTAAGGGTATGTAGAAACACATTTTCTAAATCATTTTCTACTCCAACTTTAAAATTGTCCTTCTTCGCTGCAGAAGTACTGACCCAGTGTTTACAAAGTGAAGGGGCCTTTTACCAAAAAAGTAACAGTGATTTAGGGTGATTTTAAAGTTGGAGGAGAAAATGAGATGTGAGTTTTTTGACAACTGTCTTGAAACAGAGTACACAGAGTACGCATCGCAGGGCTAGACAAGACCAGCATTTGAGTTTAAAAAATGCACAAATATTAGTTTTAGACCCTTATTCCTCGGCTGGGATCATTTAGAGCCCTTTGAAGCTGCACTGAAACTGCATTTTTAACCTTCAGTCCATTGGGCACCACTGAAGTCCACTGTATGGAGAAAAATCCTGGAATGTTTTCCTCAAAAAACATAATTTCTTTGCGGCCGAAGAAAGAATATCTTGGATGACATGGAGGTGAGTAAATGAGTAAGTTCACAGAAGTCCTCTTTGTGTATAAAAATTGGAGACGCAGTGGTTTTTTTTAAAAGTACAGCGCAGAACACATAACGCAATAACAGAAATATTTATCTCCAAGCTTTTTATTTAAAAAAGCGGTTGTGATAATGGCTTGAAGAAGTGTTTTTTGTTTCAGGGTAGCCAGACACAGCACTATGAGGGCCTCCTCCAACATGTTGCTGTCAAATAAAAACAGATGCCATGCCAACAAAAGTTCTCAACGCTTGCCTCGTCTAGCGTGTGTTTACATATAAAAACAATGTAAAAGTAGCTAACTGGATTGGAATGGAAGACGTGTTCTGTGTGAACAACCCCTAAGGGAACATTCCATTCGATCATTCATCATCATCATCATCATCATCATCATCATTACTTGAATGTTCTCTCCAAGTAGTAACATTTGAAAAAGAAAAAGTAAATGAAAATGTAACAATGTGTAAATAATGTTTTTGTGCTAACATTTTGAGAACATTATTAAAGACCAGAAAGCTTTGAACAAATGTTCTATTATTATGGTTTGTTCGTAACATTGGCAAGACTTTCTGAGAACGTTCCCTGTTATCCGTGTCAGTGCTCTGACCTGGTCATGCCAAAGTCGCACACCTTCACCACGTTCCTCTCGTTCACCAGGCAGTTCCGCGCGGCCTGCAGACACACACACATATCAGCTCATCAAACACAAACACAGCATGTTATTCTCATCACTTCCTGATGTAATGCAGTCATTCGTGACTGTGAGTTATTCCTGGATTCATCTGACTGCTGTGATGTTGTCTGAGATCAACTGCAGTATGCCAACACAATACTCAAATCTGCTGGACCAACTGGAAAAACAACATTTATGTCTCTGCCAGTGCCTGATTCGATGTACATGTGAACTGTGTTATCAGTTTGTGTTGTTTTCTACCTCTGTCTTGAGAAAAACAACATACTTTTCATACTGATCTCTCAAGCTGCTTTGAAACACTTTCTACTTTGGAAAGGAGCACAGAAATGAAAGGGTCTATCTATAGCTGTTGGTTTCAAACACTGCATGGCCTCAAAACCTTCAAACTGCAAACATTTGGCTAGGATTTGTCACATTAATGTTTAAATGCGCTTTAAATGTGTTGTACAGTTTTTCTCGATTGCTAACACAAAATTCATTAAACAATGAACTATTTTCCTCACAATTATAAAGACAATCTCAAAACTACACACCAAACTTCAAACTTCCAGCTCAAAGTCAAAAATTTTAGTCCAAAACACATTCTCTTTTGTCAAATTCAAACTTTGGCCTTTGAATTTGTTAACCGGTAATACTTTAGAATACAATTCTGTCATTAATGAATAATTACACAGGAACAAATGACTAATGCACTATTAACATTCTAGTAACTACTATAACTAACAAGAAACTCTGATTAACGAATAAGTAAGTAATAGCACTCCGTTGAACATGGTAGTTCATTATTAGCTAATCAGTAACTGCTATTTTTTCATATCTGGAGAACTACTAAGAACTACTATATACAGGTTAATAGTTATTAATAGTAGTTTCTAAGGTGAAGATCATGGCAACACATAGTAATGACTCAAGAAATACGTCAGAAGGAATTATTAATTATTTGAATCCTTTGTATTCTTCAATGAAGATCATGATAACTCCAGAGTAATGAATAAAGTCATTAAAAACTATTGAGGTTTTTGTAATGCTCTGAACAGTAATACTTCTGATGGCTTTGGTAACACTTGAGTCGTTACTAGTGGGTTACCATGATAATAATTAGTAATTCCTTTCGAAGGATGTAGTAATACTTGTGTCATTACTATCCAAAACCTTACATATACCTCAAAAGCTAGCAATGATTTCAGTCATTACTAGAGAGTTATCATGATCTTCACTTTAGAATACGGATCCAAATAATTAGTAATCCTTTCTGAAGGATTTGGTAATTCTTGAGTCATTACCATGATCTTCACTTTAGAATTAATTATACATTTTGAATCATTCATATTAATTATGATC
This sequence comes from Cirrhinus molitorella, assembly GCA_033026305.1. Classification (NCBI taxonomy): domain Eukaryota; kingdom Metazoa; phylum Chordata; class Actinopteri; order Cypriniformes; family Cyprinidae; genus Cirrhinus; species Cirrhinus molitorella. Next base: position 31,380,951 of record CM065132.1, read on the forward strand.
CTGTATATAGTAGTTCTTACTAGTTCTCTGGGAAAAAAATGGTAGTTACAGATTAGCTAATAGTGAACTACTACTTTCAACTGAGCGCTGTTACTTACTGATTCTTTAATTCGAATTTCTTGTTATTTAATAGTAGTTACTATAATGTTAATACTGTATTAGTCATTTGTTCCTGTGTAGTTATTAATTAATGACGGAACAGTTTTCTAAAGTGTTATAAACCTCCTTGTGTGAATCAGGAGTCCTTTTGCTAGTCAATGTCTCTTATAGTATAAATAAAGGGGTGCAGATACAGTCAAATTCAGCAATAAACTTTAAGGAACGTTTACGTTGATTACACTACTGTTATTGTAAAGTGATCTCACAGTGGATGAAAAGCACTAGAAGAGAAAAGTTCAAAAACCAAACAACAGAATATACAGTAAACATACATTGGAATATACAGTCAGTTACTGTTCAGCAATAATTAAATAAATAAATACATTCATCATTGTCTGCCAAGTTGCATTACAGTATTGGTAATAACCTTATGTTATAATTCATTAGTTTCTCTGCCTCAATAGACAGTCGACTCTCAGTTCTGCACAAACAAACACAATACATTTACATTTAATACTTGGCTACAAATCAGTTCAACAGTTATGAGTTTGAGGGTGTGTGCTACAGTATTTACAGTACAAAGAATAGTAAAAGTTCTCTAATCTGAAGTACTGCTACTATGTACTGTAATTGTAATGTGTAAGTAAGTGGTGTAAAACAGACCCTCGGGTGGGTCACCAGATTGATTTAAGGAAGATGTATGTATGTAACAAAGTTCAAGACTCAGGGAGAAGGATGCGGGAAGCTGCAAACGTAACTTTAATAACAAAATAAGCATTAATAACAAAATCAAAGTAAGCGGCAGCCGCCTCACGCCAGACTCCAGTGCGTATCTGAGTTTGCGTCACAGATCAGTCAGACAGAATCCACTGACCGCTTAAAACACCAGACTTTTTGTTCAGTCTTGAGTTCTGCAAGCTAATTACTTAAGCCTCTCATTATAACAAAGCAATAGACATGCCTGTATAATGCACGTTCAGTGCCGCCAAGAGTTTCACGCGATCGTTAAAGTGAAACTGAAAGTAAAACGCGCACACGCATTCAAAAGCTATTATATACCCCGTGTGCAAATTAGGCTATATAACATATCTAGGCTTTATAACAGGTCTCTAGCTCTGTATCATTCTTGAAAAATTTGGTCTCTATATGCACTTTAAATATTGAGACAGTATAGCCTAATGACTGCATTTAAGAAAGAACTGTGTTTTTTATTATTTATTTTTATAGTGTTTTTATTTATATGGTTCAGTATATATGCCCCCCCCCCCTTCTCAAACTAAAGTCACACCCTTGTATGTCTGTATGTATGTATGTATATTTTTATCAGTAAGGGGATTTCTAAGTGGGCTATTGACACAAAATTTCCACCAGATGTAGCCATCAAGCCAAATATTGAATTCATACAAAGAAATCAGAACATTTAAGTATACAAGTTGAGTCATAATAAATAAAGTGAAATATTTATGGGTCGCGTTGTTAAGTTTGAAAACCACTGGTCTAAAAACCCTGTAGATGAGCCTGTGGGCCAGAGTCGCAATACCAGGATTCCTTTTCCAAAACACATAATCAATCACCTGTGTTCTTGTTCATATCATCCTGACATTTTTCACACATGTGCTATTTGTGTTCATTTTGTGACATTTTGAGGTAATTATATTGTGAAGAATTCTAAATGAGAACATGGTTAAACCTGTGCAAAATGATGCCATTTTGTGTAGTTTTGCAGAAAACACTAAGCAATTTGAGACGTGTGAAAGTAGGTGAAATGTGTTAAAAGTTTTGAGAAATGTGTCTTCCTTTCAAGAACTGAATGGTTTGGAAAATTTGGCTAAATGGATCAGTTTTACAGAAAAACTGTAAAAGCTTTAAAGGAGAAGTTCACTTCCAGAACAAAAATTTACAGATTAACTCAGCCCCTTGTCATCCAAGATGTTCAAGTTTTTCCTTCTTCAGTCGTAAAAATATTATGATTTATGAGGAGTACATTTCAGGAATGTTCTCCATATAGTGGACTTTTAAGGTGTCTTAGAGTTTTAATTTCAAATGCAGTTTAATGCAGAATCAAAGGGCTCTAAATAATCCCAGCTGAGAAAGAAGGGTCTTATCTAGCAAAACAATTGGTTATTTTCTAAAAAAAATACAATTTATATACTTTTTAACCTTAAATGGTGATCTTGTCTAGCTCTGCGATGCACATGCATACTCTACTCCAACTTCAAAATCGTCCTCCATCGCTGCAGAAGTAAAAACTCAGTGTTTACAAAGTGAACGTGCAAAGAAGATCAAAATGTCCTCCAAATAAAAGGAAAAATAGCAATGTAGGATGATTTTGAAGTTGGAGGAAAAATAAGATGACTTTATGACTTAATGAAGAAAGACATGAACATCTTGGATGACAAGGGGGTGAGTCCATTTTTGTTCTGGAAGTGAACTTCTTTAACCCTTTAACTGTCACTTCCTATTGTGAACATAGACATGAAAATGCACTATCCAAATGTATTTTTTTTTATAATTCATGAACAAAAACATGTTGTATTATGATTTTCATGTACAATTTCCATGATAATGCAATGTCTGATTTCAAAATGGTTTCCAAAGGATGAATTTTGAAAATTTAAGTCATCAAGTGATATATCATTTCTTATGATTTCTAAAGCGTGATAGAAAAAAAGGCAACAAAGAAAGTCTTTTTGTGAAAAAGATCTGAACTCCTGTTACATTTTTTGAGGTGCACTCTTGTCATAAATTAATTTATTACTTTTCCTACATAATTTGTAACACAAAACAGTGGTCAAATATCAATTTAGGAGTCTTAGACCTTTCCAACAATATATAGTTTGTCATGATTAGATTAGGATTTATTTGAAATATGGTGAAGTAAACGTAGGTGTCCCGGTGACGGGATGGTGACAGTTAAAGGGTTAAATGTGCTGATGATCACACTAGTGTACTGTTGTCTGTGTGTCAAACACATCATGTGTCAAGAGCACGACTGTGTGTTTGTCGTAAGCGGGTTATATCTGACCAGGTCTCTGTGGATGAAGTTGTTCTGCTCCAGGTACTCCATGCCCTCACAGATGTCCTGACACAAGAAGAGCAGCTGGACGCGGCCCAGAGTTTTGCTGTGCTGCCGTAGGAAGTGCAGCAAACAGCCGTTCTCCATGAACTCCGTCACGATGCAGATGGGACGCTGCGTCACACACACACCGTACAGCTGGACCAGCTTAGGGTGACAGAGACGCCTGCACACACACACACACACACACACAAGTTCAGAGCTACAGAATGAAGGAGTTCAGCAGCTCAAGTGCACTGATGAGAAAGCGTTACTAGAGCGCAGACATAGAGATAATTTGCTGCTCTTGTGTGTCTCACGATCCATCAGTGAGAGTCTAGAACACTTTCATTAACAATGATGAAATAACTCAAGGAGAGTCAAACTGAATGAGTGAGTGTTTCCATCACACACACCTCCGGATTCGTCCAGAAGCGTCTGAGTGACTCGCAGAGCAGGTTGGATGAGAAACAGAGGCTGAATGAAGGTTTGATAAGAATCTAACACTTGCAGCACAGGAAGTCTCTTTCTCTCACACACACACACACACACACACACACGCACAGACGTCTACCCACCCACCACACTTTCCAGCATTCTCAGCAACTTTCCACTCGTTCAAAGTGTGTCTTACGTCATGATCTTGGCTTCCTCTATGAAATCATCTTCACTCATGGCTCCTTCATTGATGGTTTTAATGGCCACTTTATGCTGCGCCCGCCATTTGCCCAATCGCACCACTCCGAACTGACCGCTGCCCAGCTCCTTCATGAAGGTCAGCTCAGACGGGTTGATCTCCCATTTATCTGCACGAAAACACACAGAGAACATTAGCGTGTGAGGTGCTCCTGAGCTCTAGTCTATTAATGAGTTTTCCTGTAGCTCAATGAGCTGATCATCATATCATTAAGTTCGTGGGTTTGATTCTCAGAGAAGGCAAAAACTGATGAAACAATGCAAAGTAAGTTGCTTCGGAAAAAAGGGTCTGATGCCAAATGCATTCATGTAAATGTCATTAGGTGACAATCTGCCCACTTAGACAGGAAATTACATGCAAAGAGTTATTTTTAGTCTATGGGATCAGCTGAATTCAAAGCAAAGTGGCTTTTTCTGACACCATTGACAAATATTTGTTATTGTTTTAATCATAACTCACTTCATTTTGATCATTTTCTCAAAAAACAAGACTTCTAACACTAACTAACTGATCTCTATCTTGCTTTATTCATAACTAACTGATCCCTATCTTGCTGTATTCATATTCAGCTGTATTAGTTTAGTTAGATTAATCACACTACATTAAGACAATTGCTTTTTATTACAAGATTTCCAAAATCTTTGTGAAGTTTTGAAAAGTTCAGGCCACAGCTGGTGCTATAACAGTCATAAACGTTACAAAACAAGATATTTCTATGGTATTTGTAATAAACAGCTTGTTACATAATGTTTTTTTTCATATGTGTTTAAATGTCTTCAAGCGCTTAAACCCTAGTAATTGCTGCTTGCAGCTATACTTCATGGTTGATTTTGTTGTCATATTAAAGGTTTTTCCAGAAAGGATTTTGGATTTCTTTTTTAATCACTCCTTACTAAGCAAGTACTGTCAACAGACAGAAAACAAACACATGTTCACCATGTTTTAGAAGTAAAATGCTGTATAAATCAGTGTGGATGATATGAACAAAACTTCTAAATATAGAGAGGAATAAAACTGTAACATTTGGTGTTTGTAAGAGAAAAAACTCTTTAAAGATATGGATTGGAATTGAAATCTACAGATGCAAACAGATAACTTGCAATAAAAAGAACGCTGTTTTGGGTATTTTCTTTCCACTAGTCTAAAAAAAGACATGATATAGAAGCAAAATAGAGCAAAATAACAAATTTGACCAGCACATGAAAAAACACTGGTTTTGTCTGTAGTGCCTCACTTAAAGATTACAGGTTTTATTACTTTATTTTAATTTGTTCTGATACCGAATGTGTAGTGTTTGACGATTTGTGCGTGTGTGTGTGTGTGTGTCTGACCTGAGCTGAATCCCGCTGTGGCCGGCAGACATTTGCCCATGGGGCCGATGGGATATCGCAGTCTGGAAACCAGCCCTGATCAAACACACAAACAGATCTTCAGCAGCTCATCACAGCAGAACCACAGAGCAGAAGTGAACAGAATTACCTGCTGCGTTGTGTCTGTGGTAGTTGATGAGTTCAGAAATAGAGTCGAACACATGATTCTCTGCCAAGAAGAACTGAGCTGTGTCTGTCTTCTTGATCTGATAGTGCCTCACCTCCCCTTTACCTGAACTGATCAATCAATCAATCCATCAATCAACAGATCAGGCGATTGTCAGTGAACTGATGACGAGTCTTTACCTGTGTGCATAAAGAGAGACGGTGTAGCTGTTGGGCTGACTGGAGCTCCTGACCACAAACCCTCCGTCTTTCCCCTGAAACACACACACACACACACACACACACACACGAGGAAGATGATAGATGATGATGATAATTATGGATTAATTATTAATGATTGATGAATGGACTTCTTTACCTCTTGTCTGAGTAAATGCTCTGCTTCAGCTCTGTTGACGTTCTTGCAGTACCAGCTGATGAAGATTATCATCATCACACACACACACACACACACACACACACACACACATGAACACTGTCAGTGATGGGTGAACTCTAAATTAACTGATGCAAATCTGAATTCAATTAAATTGATCTGGAGTGACTCTGATTGGAGTGACTCCGATTGATTAAAGAGATCTAAAGGTGATTCTGATTGGTTAAAGAGATCTTGAGTGGCTCTGATTAGTTGAAGAGATGTGGAATGATTTTGATTGGTTAAAGAGATCTAGAGTGATTCTGACTGGTTAAAGAAATCTAATAATGATTCTGATCAGTGAAGGAAATCTGGAGTGACTCTGGTAAAAGAGATCTGGAGTGACTCTGATTGGTTAAGGAAATCTAATGATGATTCTGATTGGTTAAGGAAATCTGGAGTGACTCTGATTGGTTAAAGAGATCTGGAGTGACTCTGATTGGCTAAAGAGATCTGGAGTGACTCTGATTGGTTAAAGAGATCTGGAGTGACTCTGATTGGTTAAGGAAATCTGGAGGAGTGACTCTGATTGGTTAAGGAGATCTGGAGTTACTCTGGTTAAAGAGATCTGGAGTGACTCTGATTGGTTAAATAAATCTAATAATGATTCTGATTGGTTAAGGAAATCTGGAGTGACTCTGGTAAAAGAGATCTGGAGTGACTCTGATTGGTTAAGGAAATCTAATGATGATTCTGATTGGTTAAGGAAATCTGGAGTGACTCTGATTGGTTAAGGAGATCTGGAGTGACTCTGATTGGTTAAAGAAGTCTAATGATGATTCTGATTGGTTAAGGAAATCTGGAGTGACTCAGATTGGTTAAAGAGATCTGGAATGACTCTGATTGGTTAAAGAGATCTGGAGTGACTCTGACTGGTTAAAGAAATCTGGAGTGACTCTGATTGGTTAAAGAGATCTGGAGTGACTCTGATTGGTCAATACTCACTCGTTGGCCTCTATAGTTCCGATTTCTGTAACATAGTTACTGGGAATGAAGCCTTTGTTCCTGAGAGAGAGAATCAGCAGACATCATCACATGAACTCAAGAAACACGCACACTCACACACTCAAACTCACTTACACTCACCCGTGTTTGTCTTTAGCTCTCCACCACAGCTGGTCTTGTTTGTGGAGGATGATGTATGTCTCTCCATGACGAAGCGTCAGGTCTGAACTCTCTCTGGCCGTGAAGTCGTACATGGCCACCACCTTCATCACGCCACTATCATCATCCTCAGGAGGAGATGGAGGGAGCTTCTTCTGAGACAGCTGAGTCTGAGACATGAGGAGAGAGGCATTACAGCAGCACAGGATGAACAAACGCATCGCGGAACGAACGAACAGATGACTGCATACCGTATAGACGGATCCCGGATATCTGCTGGTATCCACATGAGTGCTGCTTCTGATAGAGAGAGAGATCACAGCCTGTTACTGTCTCACACACATGAACTAATGTTTGTTTCAGAGTTTTGAGATGATTTATATGTGATGTCTCCACTAGCAGCTCTTAATGCAATGTTAGAGGGAACATCATTTATAGTAATCATTTCACACATGTGATCTGACATCATTTTAATTTTAGACAGGCATGTGGAGGACATATGAAGGCACATTAGCTGTTCCCAGCGACTATTTCACTCGAATGGTGTTTTGACCTCTGGCTCCAATCATGCAGACCGGTTCTAGACCGCATCACACATCACAGCGCGTCGTACCTGGTCTGTAGAGCACAACAGCAGCAGCAGAAGATGGAGTGAATGGACTGATCTGGAGGAGAGAAACAGACGATGAGATGCAGAAACACAGATGGAGGATGACGGTCGGCTCACAAAACCACCGGCGCTTCAAAACCAGCCCAGACAAACCACCAAAACACCTGTTTCAGAGAATCCTGTAAAGCCTTGATTAACTTTACTTCAGCTTTTCACTCGTCTTAGCTGTACTTTGTAGTTTAACATCGTTACCTTTCATGTAATTCCTGCAGGATTCAGAACCGTTGACAGAACATCAGTGTAGGATTTACCAAAGCTATTTTCACTCAGAAATTGCTAGCAAATGACACAAATAATTTCTGGCCGGTAGAAATCATGTAATAACATCCAAACATAACTAGACTTAGTCCTAGTCCTCTTTAACATACGTTAAAGCAGTCACAGCAATGCGTGTTACCAAATCCTAAACCATCATGATTGTTACAAAAAAAAAAAAAAACATGCAAGTTCATCACAGAAATGCAAGATCTTCAGCATCTTGCCAGTTCTGTATGTGAGAAAAGAACATTTCTCAAGAACAAGGGTGTGAAGTGGCTTCAGCTGCAACACAATGACCAGCTGCACAAACCGCACGCTTCCTGTCAACACAAAGGTGAAGAGATTCATCAGCCAGCCTCGGGCCAGCAAACACACCAACAACAGCACTGATCGCACGCAAACCACAAGCTGACTCCTGTGAGGACCACCGATCAGACCCTAAAGACTAGTTGACTCTCAGAAAATAAAAGGTATAAAGGCTGGTCACTGCTGCGGTACCCTTTCAAAAGGTAATAATACAGTGCTAAAGCTTTACAGTGCTAAAATGCATCATTTATGTGCAGGGTGACAGCATTTCTACCATTTCTGACAGTAGAAATATTTGGATGAAAATGTTTTGAGATTTTGCTTTCAAAACATGTCTACTTTCAGTCTATTGTACAGAAATCATCCAAAATACACATTATTCTATTGCACTGTTTGCCTCGGTAGAATTTCGATTTTTTTCTCTTACAAACATCGAACTTTACTGTTTTTTTTTGTTTGTTTCTATATGCTGAAGGTTTCTTCATATTTCATTCACACTGATTTATACAACATTTTACTCCTAAAAACACGGTGAAAACGTGTTCCTTTAATATGAACAAACGTGGCTTTATCCAATGTTCAAATGTTCTGGAAATGTATGATAATCATTGCATCATCTTTAGCACATTTACTGCATAGGGGAGTATGGTGATTTCTGTTCATTCATATTTTGTCTTTCCTTAAACAGACTGAATTTCACAAAGCTGCTGAAAAAGGGTGAAAAAGGAGAAGCGTCTGAATCTGGGTCGCACACCCACACCAAGCCTTCAGTCACTCTCACTGCTGAGGGGAAATTTCACTTTCCAACATTCAACACAAAAAAACCCAAAAATAACTGCAACAGGGGGCAAAATTACAAATGAGAAGCATGTATATAGTGATAGTGATAATAAGCTTCATTAATAGTCAGTCCAGCATCTAAAACAGAGCGGATCAGTAGCTCACGTACGTTCAGTAATAAACAATTCTTCATCATTAGTCGAGTGTTAAAGGGGCATTTCACCCAAAAGAAACATCCCAGCATCATTTACTCACACGTCCAAGCAACTTTCTCAGAAGATCTGCTTTTGCAGATATGTCAGCCGACATAAAGACGGGTTTAAAGGATGATTTCGGGTGAGCGATCGTCAGTGTGAGTCTTAATGAAATGTTACATGAACGCTTCACTGATGAGTGTGCATTAACAGAGCTGCTGAATGAATGGAGATGTGCTCATATATCAGTCCTCCTGTTAAAACACTGATCATATTGTCCCTGACACACACACAAACACACATGTAAAGCTGCTGTTGCTGTTGCTGGATGGATATGTAAAAGTGGCATACAGATAAACATGGCAAAGAGTTTCAGTGCAGGTATTAAACTAAAAGCATCAGTTAATTTTCCAGTCAATAAATACATTATTGTGATGTGAAATATTCTCATACTCACTGGAGTGAATCATTATACTGCCGTCAGTCTGTCAGTCCGTCCTGATACACTACAATCAGCATGTGTGTGTGTGAGTGTGAGTGTGTGTGTGAACATGAGACAGGAGGAAAGGGTGACGTACTTCACACACACACATGCAGTCCTTCCGCTACAGGATGTCACATCATGAAGGAGAGAGAAGACAATAATACACACACTCACATATATATATATATAGTGTGTTATTACAGGGTTTTTTCAATTGCTAACATTTTCAGTGAAACAGAGTTCTATGCTAAACAAACTGTGAATCATTTTGCATTGCTTTCAGACAAAACGCATTCAATGGCCACATTTCTCAAAATCCATTTTTGTCAGTCATACTTCACGACCTGCAAAAATCTATACATTTTCAAGCACATTTGCCAACACGCTGCTTTCAAAACTGATAAAAGCACATTCAAACACAATTGAAATAGTCAATTTCTGCAGGAATTATATTGAAATATAAAATATTTACAATGAAAATGCATAATAATTATTCCAATCAAAACTAACTGCAATTTCAGCTGAAAGATGTCTTATTTTTGGCCAATAAGGGTTGACAAACATGCACACATTCATATTCACACTTACAGTGTCCAGTTCATGTCCTGTATGTGTTTGGATTTTGTGAGAAACTCCACACTGAAAGTCTTCCTGGAGCAGCTGGGACTCTAATACTGTGAATACAGTACCTCATTATACTGCGCTGCTGACCTATTTGTGTGTGTGTGTGTGTGTGTGTGTGTGTGTAATTATTGCTTCAGGAATTTATTAACTCTTTATTTATTTATTTATTTATTTATTTATTTCACAAGTAAATTTTATAAATGTTTTTTTATGTAAATGTTGCTTTTCTCATTCATTCTTTGTGCTATAATACAGTCAGTAAAATGAAAAGATGTTATTCTTATCCTACGAAAGAAACTATGGTTTTAGATCAGTGTGTTATGAATGAAATGTGTGTTTTCTGAATGAGAATTGTTGCCAGTGTTATTTACATTTACATTTAGTTATTTAGCAGACGCTTTTATCCAAAGCGACCAAAGCGAGGACAATGGAAGCAATCCAAATCAACAAAAGAGCTCTGACAAGTGCTATGACAAGTCTCAGATTAGATTAGTGCAGTATACATAGCAAGGTTTTTAATTATATAGTAAATAAAAAGAAAACAGATAGAATAAAAAAAGAATAGAGCAAGTTTTTTTGACAATAAGAATTTTTTTTAGAAAAGAAAAAAAAGTTAGAAAGTTAGAAAAGATAGATGACAAAAATAATAGAGACTTTTTTATTATATATATATATATATATATATATATATTAAAGAATAGAAATAGAATAGAGAGTGCTAGATTTAGAGGGTCAAATAAAGACGGAAAATATGTGGTTTTAGCCGATTCTTGAAGATGACTAATGACTCAGCTGTTTGGATTGAACTGGGCAGGTCATTCCACCAATAGGGAACATTTAAGGTAAAAGTCTGTGAAAGTGATTTTGTGCCTCTTTGGGAAGAACAATAATCCACTGTTCACTTGCAGAACGCAAGCTTCTAGAGGCACATAAGTCTGAAGTAGAGAATTCAGGTAAAGGGGTGCAGAGCCAGTGGTGGTTCTGTAGGCAAACATTAATGCCTTGAATTTAATGCGAGCAGCTATTGGGAGACAGTGCAAATTGATGAAAAGGGGTGTGATGTGCGTTCTTTCCGGCTCATTGAATATTAATCTTGCAGCCGCATTCTGGATTAATTGCAAAGGTTTGATAGAACTGGCTGGAAGACCTGCCAAGAGAGCATTGCAATGGTGAAACAAGCTTATTTTGAAGCCTGTATGAAGTGTTTCGTTGGTCTGAGAGAGTTTTAGAGGTGAGATCAACTGTTTGGCCAAGAAACGTTTTTGGTAATGCAGTCCGTTTTGAAAATGTGGTTTCAGTATTGAACAATGCTTTTGGCATTTGAAAAAAAAAAAAACTGTATTGGCACTGATGTTCTCACTGGGGTTTTTTTAACTCTTATGGGATTCATCATTAATTTCAGTGAGCATGCATATTTCTTTTTTTCATTTCACATGACAGAGTTTATGAATTGGTAAAACACATTTTTTGAAACTCTTTTTCTCAAAACCTTAAACACAAATCCAAATGTTCAAATTAAATTCACAGAACCCCTGACTCTTCCATCTTCAAAACCATTTCTCCTGTATGCAAAATCACACAAAGCTTTCAAATCATACACATACACATCAAAAAATGGAGAACACAGTGATCAGTGCATGTAGTTACCAAAAAAAAACTGTGTATATGTATATATATATATATATATATATATATATATATATATATATATAGGAATCTGGGTGTCATCTTTGATGACCAGTTGTCTTTCAAAGATCATATTGCAAAGACTACTCGATCTTGCAAGTTTGCTTTGCACAACATCAGAAAGATCAGGCCCTTTCTAACAGTGCAGGCTACACAACTTCTTGTCCAGGCCCTTGTCATCTCCAGACTGGACTACTGCAATGCTCTTTTGACTGGTCTTCCATCATGCACAATCAAACCTCTACAAATGATTCAGAATGCAGCAGCACGGCTGGTCTTCAACGAGCCCAAAAGAGCCCATGTTACACCTCTCTTTATCTCCTTGCACTGGCTCCCAATTGCGGCTCGTATCAAGTTCAAGACCCTGATGCTTGCATATAGGACAACCACAGCTACTGCACCTGCTTATCTGCACTCGCTATTGCAAATCTACACCCCCTCCAGAACTCTGAGATCTGCTAGTGAGCGACGCCTTGTGGTACCATCACAGAGAGGTGCTAAATCACTATCCAGAACATTCTCTTTTACTGTTCCTGACTGGTGGAACGATCTTCCTACCCCTATCCGGAATGCTGATTCCCTGACAAGCTTCAAGCGACAGCTTAAAACTCATCTCTTTCAACTCTATTTGCTGTTACCATAAAAAAAAAAAAAAATTAAATAAAAAAAAAATTAATCTCTTTATTCCTTCCCTTTCTAGCTTGTACTTGTCTGAAGCACCACTTGAAATCTGGTATTATAGCACTGCCTGTGTCTGTTTGTCTCCTTAAGAAGAATCGCTCTATGTTCTCCCAACTGTATGTCGCTTTGGACAAAAGCGTCTGCCAAATGCCTAAATGTAAATGTAAATGTAAATGTAATATATATATATATATGTGTGTGTGTGTGTGTGTGTGTGTGTGTGTGTGTGTGTGTGTGTAAAAAAGAACAAAACAGGCCAGTTTTTCCACCCTAACGTTGTACTCTTTCAATTCTACACGAGATTCTCTTCCACTCTTCTTTTGTTGTTCCACTGTTCTTTTTCTGGTGGCCACAGAGAATCTGCTCAAATCTCTCTGTCATTCCATGCACAAGATCATGGTCTATCACAGTATAGCTCTGATTTCATCTGAAATTACTGTTCTTGGTCTTACTCTTCCCCATCCTGGTCTTCCTCCATCTCTCAGATTGACGGACATACCCGCGCCATCTTATATTTTGTATACTCATATATTTCGAAATAAGTGTGAAGAATTTTGATTTATTGAGTGTAAACGATGACAGCCGTCTTGCAGTTGTGGTTCACTTTTGCTTGTTTGTGTTTAGGGTTTTGCATCACAAGTTCATCAGTCTTAGTGAGTGAGAATGTGTTTAGAGTTTTGCAAAAAGAGTGCATGAGATCTGCAAACAGTGTCTAAACTGCCTGGACTTGTTTGAGGTTTTGCAGAAAGACTGATTTATTTGACTAATTGGATTAGGCTATTGAGGAATGGGGTTCAGTGTTTTAGAAAATGTGAAAAATAAAAAGAATAGGCCATGTCACAATTATTAATAATAATAATAATAATTATAACAATATGTTTGTATTATCCACTAATCTAAATTGATCTTAATAATAATTTCTATTGTCTTCTGTAGTGCTGCTTACAGCTGAAATCGAATGTTTTATAATAACATTAACACTCTTATTTTCCCGTTTATTACAGTGAAGCTGTTTCTAATTGTATAAAATGCTATAGAAATCAAAAGGATTTTGTTATGCTAAATAGTAGTAGCTATATGAACTGTATTTGTATGTTCTTTGTTGCTAACTCTATCATGAGTCTCTCTAAAGTAATGTTGATTTTTTATTTTTTTTTTTGGTCATTTTACACACATGTGACCCTAGAGCACAAAACCAGTAAGTAGCACCGATATATTTGTAGCAATAGCCAAGAAAACATTGTATGGGTCAAAATTATCAATTTTTCTTTTATGCCAAAAATCATTAGGATGTTCCATGAAGATATTTTGTAAATGTCCTACTGTAAATATATCAAAACTTAAATTTTTGGTTCCCAAAAAAATAACCAAATGGGAACCATATGGGAACGTTAGGGGAACGTTCTGTGTTTGCTGGGAGGGTAAAACTAACATTATAGTCATACATTATATTTCGGACACTTTAAGCTTTTATTTTCCAAATGTAGCCTAATGTGATTAGTTCAAAGAATCCTTTGCATAGGAAAAAAGAAAGCAACGCACCGAACAGTTCGATATGAATACGTGTATGATAATAAAAAAAAAAAAAATAATTAAACATAAGAGGGGGCTAGGGTTTTTCCTGTAAATAATATTTTCCTTTTCATCAATATGAGGGCTTTTGTGGGCTATAAGAAATAGGCTAAACTCATTATAAAAGGCACAAAACGTTGGTTTCATTTTCAAGTGCTTAGATTTGTGTACATAACATTTTCCCAGCAGAATGTGTGAGAGTGTAGTTAACACTTAAGTTCATTTTTGTTAATGATTTTGTGTCCTGGGAGGACCATAGATCAAAAAAAATCAAGAAGTGAAAGTGATTTTGCATTATTTCCTTATCACTTCTCGATCGCGTGCGTTTGGCTGTATTTTGCGGACCAGACCAAGAAATGTGAACACAACGGCGATCCATGATGGAAATCAGTCTTTAGTAATTAGTTTACTGCCTACCTTACGTTTATTCCAGTTTAAACTGTTCTCTCTGGGGAGTGCGAACGCAGATTTGAATTTCACACTGTGATTCAAGGCTTTATTTAGACATAGCTGAATCCTGTCATTTAGGAATGGGTGCATTGAATCTGTTCACGATCTGGCTATTTATTTAAATATCGAAAAACATCAAACGAGGGCTTTAATGCATATAAAACATCTTTACATTTTACATTTTTTGTATCACTGTTTCTGTGTTACAAACATTCAAATAATAACACAAGTACTGAAATAAAAGTGTATAGCTCAGATATGAACACTGTTGTCTACAGTAGCGAACTAAATAGAATAAATCACCTTTTTGAAAGTGACGACGCTTCAAATAAAAAGATTGTATCAATTACAACGTAACGCCAGCAGGTGGCGACAAGTGGCTGATGAAAAAGAGATTCGTTCAAAAAAGTTGATTCATTCAGGAAGAAAACAAGCGACTTCTTAATGAGCCAGTCCTTGAATAATTTGTTCAACTTTTTTTTAATAATTGGTTGAATATTGAATATATTTTATAAATAGACTAGCAATTTTAGTAGGAACTCTAGTAAATTAGGCTACATGTTACATGTTTTTTTTTTTTTTTTTTTCCTGAATCATGGTAGAAGAATAGTAAAATCTATTTTAAAAATAAAATTGTTATTCTCCATTTATCCAGAATCGCACAGCTCTAATTGGTCATTTATCCCCATGTAATGGAAACAAATAAATGACTTTAATTTAAGATAAAACATCAAAGATCTGGTCAGTGAGGTATAGCACCCAGAACATATATATATATATATTTATTTTGTACTAAATTATTCTATAAATACATTTACATATTTAAATGATATTAATAATAAAAATACCCTGCAATTGTACTTTTGGTATACATTAACTGGTATACCTAAAGTGTGCTAAATTGGAACAACTAATTTTGTGCCTAATGCACTTTAATTAAATTTAAATACTTGTGTGAAATTAGTGCTGAAGTTCAACTACAGATATAGCTACTATATATATGATTGTGTTTAAGTCTAACTATTGCGAGTATACTTAAGATACGCTTTAAATATCTTGCATTTAAAGACCAATATTATACAGAGACCGTACAATTAAAACACATATTAGGCATAATATTAAGAAATGTGCAGTGTGCAATAACAAAATATTTCAAATGAAGTTAAATTATAATTTTATATCATTAAGTGATATGTCAAAAAATATGTTAATGGATTCTAATTTTACTTAGTATGAAAAAATCTATATTTTAAATAAATTATGGCAGACATTTTTATTATTATTATTCATGTGGCTAAGCCCCTTATCTTTTCCAACCCTAGCAACGCCCCTGGTGTGAACTCGGCATAAGTCTGAAATATTGAAAACAGACTGACCTCTGAATGCTCGCTTCACGCTTCGTTCCAGCAGGCGGCGGAAGTGATGCCATAGACTTCGCAAAGCACCATAAAACACAAAGACGAAGAAGAAGAAGTTGAACTTTATGTAGAAAACAGAAATTAATGCACAAGCCCGTTATCGAGTATCTGCATGAACTTTTCTATGTAATGAGCAAAGGGGAAACGCAGAGAGAGAGAGAGAGAGAGAGAGAGAGCACGAATGCATGGCCCGAGGGAAATGACGTGAACCGTCTGTCGGCAACTGCCAAATTAACCCAAATATTAGTTGACAGATTGACTATGGAACTACTTTGTTAAAAAAACAACAACAACAAAACAGTGAAGAATGAGTTTGCATGTGTATCACATATGTACGAATTAAGATGAATAATAAAAAAGCAGACACGCGAGTCTGTGGACTTCCTTGATTCATGTTTCCTGATGATCATTGACCGCAGACACTCACACACACACACACACACACACACGCACACGTCTATACGCGGAAAACTGTACGCGGAGGTAAGAAATCTTTTAATGTTTATTGTTAATGGGACAGAGCTCGAGCCAAGCGTCAAATAAAACACATTTATTTAATGATCTCTGCTGGAGCTTAAATGTAAAAATGAAAGTTCAGATGTGTGTGAAATGAGTTTATCTGCGGTTATTCTGAGTTTCTGTTCAACAATCAGAGACAGACAAACAAACAGCAGCGGCTGAATGAGTCGCTTTTATTAAAATGAAATCTGAAGGTTTGTTATAAAACTGCTATCAGCGGAATCAGATCGTCTTCATGTTTTATTTATTTATTTATGTATTGCTGATTTGTAATGTTATATTGGAGTCAGTGATCTGTCATAATAATCTGTTTAACTGTCATTTATATAAATATAATCACTGCATATTGTCAAAAAATGATCATTACATAGTCACTATACACTTTCTGAAAAAGTTCTGCAGATTATATTTAAGACAGATTCAACCTCCTCCCTATGAGCCTAAAAGTGAACTTCTGAGTGATTTGTTCCGGTCACTTGGTTTAATGTCTACTGTGTGAAATCTCTATATGTCTCTATATGTCCGTGTGCTCAGAAATGCAGCTTTCCATCTTTAGCGGTGCATTATGGCTCAAAGATGGCTGCTGCGGTTAAACCAAGCAAAATAAGCATACAAATAGGCAGATTTGCAATACTAACATACATTATAGAGATAATCATGCAAAGGAAATTTGCGCAATTAAAAATGATTAAACAACCAATTTTACAAGTTGTGGACCATTTAAGATGGACTGACCCTGAGCATTCATCACTCATGTCAGTAAAGTGTGCATCTAGAACATTTCAGCTTTTTTTTCCCAAGTCATGCCAAATTTAAGGGGTGAAAACTTTCAAGGTAAATTTAACTTATTTTGTCTTCTGGAAAAACTATCTTCTGTAGCTTCTAATGGGCAGTACTAAATGAAAAACATATGATGTTTAGGTAAAATAAGAAAATCTTCATTCTGTTCATTAAGGCTCTTAATGCATGTTTTTTTTCCTTCTGGAGCATCAGTGAGTGTTTGAACCTTCTGTAATAGTTGCATGAGTCCCTCAGTTGTCCTCAGTGTGAAAAGATGCATCTCAAAATCATACAGTCATTGTTGGAAAGGGTTCAAATACACAAAAATGCTGGAAAACCAAAGAATTTGTGAGACCAGAAGAACAGCAGGCAGTTTAACTGTTCAGGACAAACAAGGGACTCATGAACAACTATCACTGACAAAAAAACACAGCTGTGGATCATTCTTTTATGTGAAATATCTTATTAACATGCATTTTGTATGATTCCTCTTACTTTGATAAAATGATTCAAATTTTGCAGATTCTAAAAAAGGGGGATGTAAACTTTTGACCTCAGCTGTGTAAATTAATCTCCAAACAGCAGTCTGCGTAAGGACACCGAAATGCCCAGAAGCGCCTCTGTGCCACCTTTCCACATTCTTTTCAGCATTTCTCCTCTGCTCTAGCATGCTTTCTAATCTAGCTCTTTCAGCCAAATTTACACTGCTAAGGAAACCCTTCTGAAGTGGCATTTCTTCACATGTAATGTGGTGTAATGCTGCTCAGTGGCAATCACAACAATATACTTTGATATTAGGGGCTAAAGTGGGTCAGAACTGCACTGCAAAAAAGCTTATCTTACTTAGTTTTGTCTTTTTGTTTCTAGTCAAAATATCTAAAAATTCTTATATTAAGATGCATTTACTAGATTAGATTTAGTCTTGTTTTAAGCAAAATACACTTAATTTAGTTTTTTCCCCTGGAAACAAGTAAAATTTTCTGCCAGTGGGGTAACTACAATGTTCTTAAATCTTAAGACTAAGAGTATTTTACTTACCCCTCTTAATTTAGTAAATCTAGTAAATACATCCTAATATAAGAATTTTTAGATATTTTAACTAGAAACAAGACAAAATACTAAGAAAGATAAGCCTTTTTAGCAGTCTTGCTGTGATGTGGCTGTGATGCCTTAATAAACCTGGCTTTGTTCGCTATGAATTTTGTTTTCTCTGTGAGGAATTTGCTTCAATTTCTCTTCAGGAAGTCACTTGGAAATGGTCTCAAAGCTGAAATGTTCTGCATGTTCACCATGTTTACCTTGGTCCTCCTCACAGAAGACTGAGAATCAAATTCTTCCCATCGTAAACCGACCGTAAATGTGGCGCTTTGAGCGATTTGACCATGACATTTGGACTGAAGTTCAAAGGCGAAAGAACAAGCACATGTGAAACGCCGCTTTCGATATGGAGCAGAACCAACTTTTGCTGTGCGAATAAAAATAATGAAATAAACATAGACCAGCCTCTGGCTATGCATGCCAACACATAGAGGTAAAACGATTAGGGAAAGTAAAAGTGGTCAAGAATCCTCCACAGGGATTCTTCAGATGGACGAGCGTCAGCAGAAGGCCTCATGCGTGATTCTGTGCGTCTCTTTCTAAGGTCCATGGCAGTTCTGGGTGTTCAGATCCCTCAGAGATGAGTCTGACACCCATTCTCGAAGAAACGTTGATCAAACGTTCTCAGCAGAAGAAACGGACGTCTCCGCTCAACTACAAGGAGAGAGTGTTTGTGCTGACCAAGAGCAAACTCACATACTATGAGCTCAGAGCCGAGGTGAGCGAACGCAGACTGACACAACACACGTCAGGAGCGTGTTCATGTGTTCACGTGTGTTTGTTTTGCAGAAGAGGTTCAAGAAGGGTTCGGTGGATCTGCAGAGGATCCGGTGTGTGGAGATCGTGAAGAACAACACCACCATCATCCCCTGCCAGAACAAATATCCCTTCCAGGTCAGACAGAGTGTGTATTTGCTCATGTTCAGTGCTTTTAGCGTGTAGAAGTACATCAGGGATTGTGTGGGAACTGGGACTGAACGGATCACACAATCTCTTTGTGTGTCTTTCTCCAGGTTGTTCATGATTCCATCACGTTGTATATTTTTGCTCCCAGTAATGAGAGTCGAAGCATTTGGGTCCAGAACCTCAAGGAAGGTCAGTGACATTCTCACATGTGCTGAATGAAATCCAATACTTGTTTTTTACTATATCGGGCTGCTGATTCTAAAAGAAAAAAAGTCACACATTGTCACCAAATAGGATGCATTTTGTAGCATTTTTTTGCTGTCGACAGCATTTGTGATGTAAAGTCTTGCATTCTCCCTTAATCAGCAGAAAAGCACTCAAACACATGATTCCTGAACCGCTTGTTCAATTCTCAGCTCATTTTCACGTATTTGATGACTAGCGCTGATTTTTTTCCACTCTTTTGCATATTGTAAGTTGAAAATAGATACATTTGACTGATTTTGTTATTTTGGTGAGTGCATTAGAGATGATATTATTTGCAAAAATCTTCATCCTTATTTTGTGACAAACCTATACATAATAGAGTTTTTATTTATGTTTTAACTCAGCATCATCATATTAGGAAATATGAAGCTGTCTTTTATTTAGCAGAAATTTGTTGTGTTATATGTAACCCTGGAGCACAAAACCAGTTGTAAGTAGCACAGCTATATGTGCAGCAATAGCACAACATGTATGGGACAAAATTATCGATTGTCTTTTATGCCAAAAATCATTAGGATATTAAGATCATGTTCCATGAAAATATTTAGTACATTTCCTACCGAAAATATATCAAAACTTAATTGTTGATTAGTAATTGCTAAGAACTTTATTTTAAGCTTTAAAGGCACTTTCTCAGTATTTCGATTTTTTTGCACCCTCAGATTCCAGATTTTCTATCCTAACAAACCATACATCAATGGAAAACTTGTGTATTTAGCTTTGAGATGATGTACAAATCTCAATTTCAAAAAATGGACCCTTATGGCAGGTTTTGAGGTCCAGGCTCACATATCATGTGAGATATATATGTTATTTCAAGCTCTTGTGTAATTATGACACAGTTTATAGACTCAAAACCACTGAAACTATTAAAGAAATAGTCTCACTTCCACAGCGAACTCCTAACAGGAAGAATGTAGAGACAAGTAAATCACAGCCGAACAAATGTACATATACGTGAAGCAAGCCAACTCAGTTTTATCAGCTGTTTTATCTCCTTTTACACACATTGTTTGAAAGCAGCTCTTCATAAATCCATAAAGTGCATGTTTGTGATCTGTGAATGTGTTCAAGTCACATGATGAATTCAGAGCTGCTGATTGGATGGTTCACATTCGAAGACAATAGATAGATTATCTTATCTGTGGCTTTATGTGAGTTTATTAATGCTGGAGTTTATAAATTGTCAGCTTGACTGTTAGCTCATGCGTGTCAAGTTTTGCTCGTATCAAACTCCTGTAAGCAGTTCAGAGAGGAAACTGGCAGTTGTGCATATAAATAGTGACACATGAGGTCGGGTTGGGGCTGTAGATGGTGTGATGATGTGATGTGTTTGAGTGTTTCTGGTTCCTGTCCTTCAGAGATCAAGAATAACGTTCAGATCGCAGCCAAGTTCCACCCTCAGTTCTGGCAGGAGGGCGAGTGGCTGTGCTGCGGCCAGGTGGATAAACTCGCCCCGGGCTGCGAGGGATACAACCTGTTCGGAGACAGTAAGGCTTCCTCAGTGTCTCCAATAGGGCTGAGAATACATTACAGTTTTGCTTACACATGAAATCTTCGCTTGTCACACAACTTCTGAAAACTGACAACCAAACACCAGAACCACACACCAAATCTGCAAAACCATATGCTATTTCTCAGCCTTTTTTTCAGTTTCAAAAAACACAACGGTCAAATCTAACAGGAAGTATCAAATCAAAATGCCACACTAATTCATCAGTGCCTCACACTAACTCCTCACTTGTGAAAACACTCATTGCTTTACTTAGCACCAGCGTTTTAAAAGTAACACATTACAATATTATTTAGTACTAATTAGTTACTTTTTATGTAAAGCAATGCGTTACGTTACTTTTGCGTGACTTTTTACATCTGGGCAGGGCTTGCTTGTTTGTTTTTAATATAAAACATTCTATGTTTGTCAAATGAACACACTAAAAGCCTGAAGGAAAAGTAAATTCATATCTGTAGAGTAGAACACATGAGAAGAAAGTTCAACATTCTTCAGCAAATAAAAAATGAACAAATGTTTAGTTTAGTTTCATTTTTGCTTATTAGTGTGGTTGAATTGAATCATCGAAGGTCAGCAGCCAAGGCACTGATAATAAAATAGGATTAAATACATAATGGATAACTGTATTTGTAAAGGATATTTAGATTTTATTGAACATATATTGCAGGATTGTGTCGTATTCTGAGTTGCATTTCACTGTATTTTAAGGAATACTGAGATGAATGAATGCATGTTCATATTTATTCTAGAACTAAAGTAGCATCTCACTCCCAATTTCTCTCAACATGGGGACAGGAGAGCTTTCATCTATAAATAGCAAAAAATAAAATAAAAAAAGTAACTGGCGTTACTTATTTGATTTTTTTTTTTTTTTTTTTTTGTAAATGAAAAGTAATGCGTTACTTTACTAGTTCCTTGAAAAAAAGTAATTTGATTACGTAACTTGTAATCTGTTACCCCCAACACAGCTTAACACCAAACAATCATGGCTTTAGAATAGGCTTTATCAAAATTATGTTTGATTTCTGTCCAACTACACATGGTTAATATACACTACCAGTCCAAAGGTTTTGAACAGTAAGATATATAATGTTTTTTAGTCTTTTCTTATCACCAAGCCTACATGTAGGTGCTCCAAAGTACAGCAAAAGCAGTAATATTGTGAAATATATTTTTTAATATTTAATATAGCTGCTGTCTATTTGAGTATTTTTTAAAATGTAGTATATTGTAATATGTACAAAAGGTTACATTTACAGAATCAATACTCCAGTCTGGAGTAATGATGAAATCACAGGAATAAGTTACATCAGTTTTTGCTGTAATTTGGATCAAATAAATGCAGGCTTAGTGTGCAGAAGAGACTAAAAACATAAAAAATCTTACCGGTGGTATATTTCTTTTCTTTCGTATCGAATCAACTCAAATATGTAAGTTGTCACTTAGTAAAACATAGCATTTCAAGTTGACTAAACTTTTTCAGAGTTGACTGAACTTAACATTTTAAGACAGCCAGGTAACAAATTATTTTAAGTTGACTCAACAAATTGTTTTTTACAGTGTATGCAGGATTTCCCCAATCATTTAGTGCTTTTAAACTCCGCCCCTTTATTAAAATCCACTGCAAACTCACATTAAGATCCACCTCCGTTTCTGAGAGCCACACCCACATCAGGGTTATTATAGTTAACTAAACTAAAATAAAAATTACAAACATTAACCAATTTAAAATATAAACAATACATTTCAATAAAAGTATTATTTAGACTAAAAATATTTCAAATATTTAACCTACTGAAAATGAACAACCAACAAACTGAATGACTAACATTTTAACTAAAATCAAAATGGAAAATCTAAAAATAAAAACTGATTTAAAATATTCCAACCATACTAAATTAACACTGGCCCACGTCTCAACATCCACTCAACAAACATTTTTTTTTAATGTTGCAATACAGATGAAAAGTTATTTCCTTCTATTTCATCTTTAATCTTTTGAACGTTTTATTATTTGTTTGGGTCTGTAGAAGCATAATCAAATTCACAAAAAAAACCAAACAATCTGCCGCTGGTTATTCTGCTTCACTTACATGCGTTTAGCCTCATTATTTAATATTCTCTTTATCAGCCTACATCTGCGTGTGCTGCATATTGATCCGATGGGATGAGGTCATTCCACTAGTGAGAAGGTTTATCGCTACCCACAGGAAGTAGCTTCAGGAAGTTTACGTTTTAACACGTTTAACAGCCCTCAGTTAATCACAGAAATTATTATTTCTTATCCTCGCAGTTTCACGAAAACCTCTTCCTCCTGTTCCCGGAGACGAGAGCAGCACGGTGAGCTCAGACCAACCACACATCTACTGATTTCTTCGTTCATGAAACCATCTGAACCTGATTAATTAGTCTTTCTTTACCCAAGACACGCCGGCCCCCGCCTCCCCCCCCACCCGCAGGTGAGAACGCACAGGAAGAGGCGGACCCTCGAGAGGAAGTGGTCATCGCGCTGTATGACTTTAAGGGACTGGAGCCCCACGATCTGACGCTGAGGAAGGGCGAGGAGTACGTGATCCTGGAGAAGTGTGACGTGAACTGGCACAAAGCGCGGAACAAACACGGGTGCGTCCCACGCGACCCTCGAACTGAACTACACACACTCACATATGAGCTTTCTTTGCACTGCAGCTTTGTCTTGTTTCTAGTCAAAATACCAAAACATCCTTAAAGGAACACTCCACTTTTTTTGAAAATGGGCTCATTTTCCAATTCCCCTAGAGTTAAACAGATGAGTTTTACAGTTTTTAAATCCATTCAGCTGGCATTAGCACTTTAGCATAGCTTAGCATAAATCATTGAATCAGATTAGACCATTAGCATCTCGTTCAAAAATGACCAAATATTTTCAACTTTTTTCCTATTTAAAACTTGACTCTTCTCGTGTACTAAGACCAACAGGAAATGAAAAGTTGCAATTTTCCAGGCTGATATGGATAGGAACTATACTCTGATTCCAGTGTAATAATCAGGGAACTTTGCTGCTGTACCATGAGTGCAGCAGGTGCAATGATATTACACAGCGCCTGCAACTAAGGTAATAGTAAAATAGCTGGGGACTATTTTCAGGTGCTGCGTAATATCATTGCGCCTGTGCACCCATAGTACAGCAGCAAAGTTCCTTGATTATTATTCCTTGATTATTCCTATCCATATCAGCCTGGAAAATCACAACTTTTCATTTTCTGTCGGTCTTTGTACACAATGTAAATGCAGAAGAGTCAAGTTTTAAATAGGGAAAATATTGAAAATGTTTGGTCATTTGTGAACGAGATGCTAATGGTCTAGAACAAGATGCTAATCATGATCTGATTCAATGATTTCTGCTAAGCTATGCTAAAAGTGCTAACGTCAGACCCAGAGATCAGCTAAATGGATTCAAAAACGGTAAAACTCATCTAGGGGAGTTGGAAAAAAAAATGGAGTGTTCCTTTAAATTAAGATGCATTTACTAGATAACCAAAATTATATATTTAGTCTTGTTTCCAGGGGGGACTGACTAAATATCTTATGTCATTGTGCTTGTCTAGTAGATGCATCTTAATTTAGGAATTTTAAGATATTTTGATTAGAAACAAGACAAAAATACTAAGTAAGATAAGCCTTTTTTGCTGTGTGTCAGGTGGATTTTTTTTATAGATGAAAATGACCTGAAAACCTACTCACCAATGGATCCTCTGCAGTGAATGGGTCCCATCAGAATGAGAGTCCAAACAGCTGATAAAAACATCACAATAATCCACACCACTCCAGTCCATCAGTTAACATCTTGAGAAGACAAAAGATGAAACAAATCCATCATTAAGACGTTTTTAACTCAAATACATTGTCCATAATAACACTTCCTCCAGTGAAAAAGTGGTCTGGTGTGAATAAGGAGAGAAATCTGCACAGATCAAGCACCGTTTACAAGACAAAACAGCTCTAAACAAATATGTGGCTGGATTTTTAATGAGAGACAACAGCAGATGGACTTTTTCACTGGAGGAAGTGATTATGGATTATGGACTCAATGTCTTAATGGTTCATTTGTTTCAGCTTTTGTCTTCTCAAGATGTTAACTGATGGACTGGAGTGCTGTGGATTATTGTGATGTTTTTATCAGCTGTTTGGACTTCATAATATTACTGAAAGTGTCCACATAGGACCTGATAAATGTAACATCATTTCATATGATAACGTCATAATCTTCCCATAATGTCACCTAAAGTACTCTGTTTTGAAAATGTCCTCAAACGTTCATCTAATCTTGCCTGTATGGTCATTAATCATGTATGTTTTGAGATATTTCAGCTGATCTCAGTATGTGATTGTTGTGTTGTAGAAAGGAGGGCTACATCCCAAGCAACTATGTGACAGAGAAGGAATCGGACACACTGGAGCAGTTCATGTGAGTGAAATCAAACACTCATCCTCTCGTCCTCACGACTCATTCTCCTCGTGTTAGAGGAGCAGCGCAGTGATCAAACTGTTATGAATCAAACAAAGAGAGGTCAGGGAATGACACAGTGATAAAAATGTTTGTCACAAATGAAAACTCTTAGAATTGAGTTTCTTCTTCATCTACACTGTAGAAAATAATTTGCTGAATTTCTTGTAATCATTTGTTAAATTTACTTGCAATTTCAATGTGAAAATGGTTTCAAAGTGAATCCAACACTTTCAGTGTATTCCCTGCTCACTTTAGACATTTATCAGCTTTATAAACATTCACATGTGTCCAAACACATGAGCGGCTGAATGTTTGTGAATGAATGTTTATGTAATTGGTATTTTAAATAAAAAATAGGTGTGGCATAAATATGGTTAAATGAATGGCTTTTGGTCTGTCAGCCACATGTGGGCCACATAAGTGCCATCAGCCCTTTACACAACTCAGCCATAAAGAATACCATATAAGGTCCATATATCAGCCGCAGCCGTTTTCATGATTTGGCTCATGGCAAAATTTTGGTTCAGTTCTGGCTAAAAAGATGTGGACCAGTTTTGGGCTGGCGAACAAATACTAATCTGGGCCACACTTTAGCTGTTGATATGGGCCAGATCCAGGCCAAAGGAAATTTGCTGACTGGGAATATGGATATTTTGAACATTATATTTGTTTTGCTTATTTCAGTTAATGTCATAAACTAGTGAGCTAAGCCTCTAGTAGTACTGAGAGTGTCGTGTAAACATGGCTGAAGATGCGAAAAGATGATTTAATTCATCTTGCAAAAACAAGATCAAATTAAAAGATTAATTAATTTTCTAATTTCGACTTTGCTTGTAATAATTTTAAAGCATTAATAGCTCAGAATCAATTAAATCACAAATTGTATTATATATTGGGGTTTGCAAATCATTTGATTCATTTCAGTACTTCAAAGTGGGTTTGTGAATCATTTGATTTAATTTAGGCTAGAAGGGATACATACAGCTCTGGCATTATTTTTGTCACACTGTACAACTTTGGAGTGGGTTCACAAATAATTTGATTCAGTACAGAACTTCGGCGCAGGTTCGCGAATCATTTGATTCCGTTCAGAACTTAGGCATGGGTTCGCAAATCATTTGATACAGTTCGGAACTTTGGAGTGGGTTCAAGAATCATTTGATTCAGTTCGGGACTTTGGGGTAGAGGCCTTCACGGGTCCAAAAATTTGTACTTGGACCTGAAGAGATCCATAAACGTGCTGCACGGAACCGACACTGACTCGTATTTTATTTTAAATTGGGACCCGAACCTGTGCAGAACCGAGAAATGCCTTAAATGTACTACCTGGACCCAACCATTATTCTTAAATTGGACCCGAACTCAGCAGACAGACACAGACCCGACTGCACCCGATCAGCACATATTGCACAGCAAACTGCTATTAATAAGTCAATAAACAATTTGGTAAAAAAAAAAAACTTTTAGGTTTACCTACTGTTAGTAGACCTGACTGCGATGCATACAATCCTCCTTGCTGCTAAAATTTCCATCAATTTTCCTCTCTATTGACGACTGAAAGAGCCTTCGTAATCCACTCATTATTCCAGCTACAAAAGTCTACTTGACAAATGCAACTTCGTAGTTTTTTTTTTTTTGCATCTTGAGTTAATTTCGACTGTTGCGTTTACCCTTTTGAACTACAATATGATTCTATGCATCCTCCTACTATGATTTTGTTAGTAATTTTGTTCAAAACAAAGAAAAATTTAAGAAAGAAACAAAGAAAGTATACAAAAATATGAATCCTTAAGGAAAATTGCATCAATGAATACTGTGGATGTGTTTCGCTTTATTTATTTCAGTTTTATTATATTAGTATATTTCTATTTATTTATCTCTTTTTCTTTGAAAATAATTTGAAAGATAAGTCATTGTTTGATGAGTCAAACTGTGTTAGAATATCAAAAAAGTAGTGTTTGAAAAGTCCCTGAAAGTTGTGGGATTTCATTTTATTTGAATTTCAGTGTCTTTGAATCCTGTCTCAGGGTTTTATTTCATGGTCAGATTTTAAACTTCACTTGTTTATTTGTGTTTTATGTTTCAGATGGTTTTGTAAAAATGTGAATCGCAACAAAGCTGAAGAGCAGCTCAGGAAAGAGGTGTGTGTGTTTGGATTGATTGTGTGTTTTAATATCAGTGTGAATGACCCTGGAGCACAAAATCAGTCTTAAAGGTCAACGGAAGTGCCTTGACACACGCAGCGTTATTCTATGTGGTGACATAATTTCAGCTGAAACAGGAAAACAGGGCAGGGCCATATCAAGCAGCCCCGCCTACTTTTTAAAATAGCCAATTCTTTTTTTTTTATCTGCTCTGGCCAGAGCTGTTGAGCTCAGTAAAGCTGCATTTGACAGCTTATAACAGCCACAGTCTAATGGATTACCCCCTAGATTTAATATGAAACTCATACTAAAACAAAACAGTGATCATGATCATGCTGAGGCTTTGTTGTTTATTAATACATGTGATCGCATCTCTGGACCGGAGCCATATTCTGCAGCTCGCATGACACAACGCCAAACCAGACCTCATTTGCCCCGACAGAAAGCATATTTACACTGTCTGAATCTTTCCCTATCGCCGACATTGCACACTACCTGCCATTCACCATACAGAAAACACTAACTCTGTGAACAAGTGACGATCTCAGCCGCAGCTTCAGTGTCTATTTATAGTGTAGGGGGCGGGGCGATACAGATTCTAGAGAGCATTTGATTGGACAGAAGGTTTGATGAGAAGCTGAAGTGCAGTGTGATGTTGATTCCTATTGGCGGAAGTGACGAGACTGTGTTTTGAATGCTCATATTTTGTCATTGTTTTGGAGCACATTAGCTTATAGATAATCTTAAGGCTAACATATTCATATCAAAAGCCAAAACCCTTTAATTTTGATTTCATTGGGGCTTTAAGTAGCACAGGTATATTTGTAGCAATAGCCAACAATACATTTTATGGATCAAAATTATTGATTTTTTTTTTATGCCAAAAATCATTAGGATATTAAGTAAAGATCATGTTCCATGAAGATATTTTGTAAGTTTCCTACCATAAATATATCAAAACTTAATTTTTGATTAGTAATATGCATTGCTAAGAAATCTCAGCCAAATATTGTCCTTTCCTAACAAACCATACAATTTTTTGGTTTTGTGGTCCAGGGTCACATATGTGTGTTAAACATATTTCATATGTGTGTGTGTTTAGGCTAAAGAAGGTGGTTTTATGGTTCGAGTGTCCAGCAATACAGGGACGTACACTGTATCACTATATACCAGGAACACAGGGTGAGACACACACACTCACACACTCACACACTCACACACACACACACACACACACACACACACACACACATACACACACACACACACACACATACACACACACACTCGTACTGTGGTGCTGATGGTGTGTGTTAAATGTTCTGTTTTTCAGGGATGGATCACCTACAGTCAGACATTACCAGATTAAAGAAACAAACAGCTCACCAAAACAGTTTTACCTGGCAGAGAAATACATCTTCAACACCATACCTGAACTCATAGAGTACCACAAACACAATGCTGCAGGTACTACAAACACACACACACAAACTGTGTACTGTTTCTTTCCGCAGTGAGTTACAGCAAAGCAGACATATTTTTTGTGTAAAATTGTAATAGAGTGTGTGTGTGTGTGTGTGTGTGTGTGTGTGTGTGTGTGTGTGTGTGTGTAGGTCTTATTTCCAGGCTCCGTCATCCAGTTGGTGATCAGACGAGAGAAGCTCCTAAAACAGCAGGATTCAGCTACGGTAACACACTACAAGCTGGAGTACACACCACTAACAGATCAAACAATTACTCACTTCCAGAATAAAAATTTCCTGATAATTTACTTACCCCAATGTCATCCAAGATGTGGATATATAATGGACTCCATATAATGGACTTCAATGGTGCTCAACAGATTGAAGGTTAAAAATGCAGTTTAAATGCAGCTTCAAATGGCTCTAAACAATCCCAGCTGAGGAATAAGGGTCTTATCTAGCAAAACAGATTTTTGTTTTATATTTTTACACTTTTTAACCTCAAATGCTGGTCTTGTCTAGCTCTGTGATGCGCATGTGTACTCTGTGTACTCCGGTTCAAGACAGAAAAACTCACATCTCATTTTCTCCTCCAACTTCAGAATCTACATTGCTGTTTTACCTTTTTTTGTAAAGGCCATTTGATCTTCTTTGCACGTTTACTTTGTAAACACTGGGTCTGTACTTCTGCAGTGATGTAGGGTGATTTTGAAGTTGGAGGAGAAAATGGGATGTGAGTTTTTGGACATACCCGAACTGACTTGAACCGGAGTACACAGAGTACACATGCGCATCACAGAGATAGACAAGACCAGCATTTGAGGTTAAAAAGTGTATAAATATAAAAATGAAATCTGTTTCACTAGATAAGACCCTTATTCCTCAACTGCGATCATTTAGAGTCCTTTGAAGCTGCATTGAAACTGCATTTTTAATCTTCAATACGTTGAGCACCATTGAAATCCACTATATGGAGAACAATCCTGGAATGTTTTCCTCAAAAAAAAATTTATTTCTTTGCTACTGAAGAAAGAAAGACCATCTTTGATGACAAGGGGGTGAGTAAATTATCAGGAAATTTTTATTTTGCAAATGGAGAAATCCTTTCAAACACACTGACTTTTAAAATAGTTGGGAACAACTGAAAACCAAGCCCACATCTCAACATCAAATCAGCAACTGATGCACAGAACCCTAAGTTACAAATCTGAGGTTGATATCACAAAAAAATAACTTTCAGTAAGGTTTTGTTTGGCTGTCGTACCAAACCTTTCCACTAGGTGAAATTTGACTGCCAAAGCGTTTTGGAAGCATGATGATAATGTGACGCGTTAAGAAACCGCATTATGTTTGTGTTCAGATAAATGGGAGATCAACCCGTCTGAGCTGACCTTCATGAAGGAGCTGGGCAGCGGTCAGTTCGGAGTGGTGCGATTGGGCAAATGGCGGGCGCAGCATAAAGTGGCCATTAAGACCATCAGGGAAGGAGCCATGAGTGAAGATGATTTCATAGAGGAAGCCAAGATCATGATGTAGGCGCTTCATCACACATAAACATCAGCGTAGGTCAGCTGTCAGCAGATGTTCCTCATGTCTGTCCTGTGCTCTCAGGAACCTGTCTCATCGTAACCTGGTGCAGCTGTACGGCGTTTGCACCCAGCAGAAGCCTATTTACCTGGTGACCGAGTTCATGGAGCTGGGCTGCCTGCTCAACTACCTGCGTCAGCGCAGAGGAACGCTGGGGTCGCAGGACCTGCTGGGAATCTGTCATGACGTGAGCCAGGGAATGCAGCATCTGGAGCAGAACGGCTTCATTCACAGAGACCTGGTCAGAAAACACACATTTGATCAAAAATACAGTCCAAACTGTGAACAATTAGTTTAAATTAGTTGATTTGCTGCTCAAGAACCATTTCTAATTGTTATCCATGTGGAAAACACAATATTTTTGTGGAACCCGTCATGCATTTTATTTTTCAGGATTCACAGATGAATAGAAAGTTTAAAAGAACAGCACTTGTTTGACACAGAAATGTTTTTTCTGACATCATAAATGTCTTTACTCTCACTTTTGGTTCATTTAATGCATGCTTGATGAAAAAAAACCCTACCAATTTCCTACAGTGATCCATTGATTATTTCCACTGCTCTGGTGTTTTTCAGGCGGCCAGAAACTGTCTGGTCAACAGCTCGCTGGTGGTGAAGGTCTCAGACTTCGGGATGACCAGGTAACTCACATTCATGTTCATTTACCACCGCAAGCACTTATATGTGAATCTGTACACACGTCACTAATCTGACCTTTATGAGGTACATCCCACTTACATTCACAGATCAATTTTCACATCATTATTGCCATGTTGTGTGTTTTTGATCATGTCTAAATATATACACTACCAGTCAAATGTTTTTGAACAGTGAGAATTTTAATGTTTTTTTAAAGAAGTCTCTTCTGCTCACCAAGCCTGCATTTATTTGTTCCAAAGTACAGCACAAACAGTACAAGTTTGAAAAAATGTAAATACAAAATACAAAATACAAAATATTCAATTTATTCTTCTTCTTCTTATTATTATTATTAGGTTGAAAACAGCTGAGTATAATTTTTTCAGGTTTCTTTGATGAATAGAAAGTTCAGAAGAGCAGCATTTATCTGAAATAGAAATCACTGAAATGATGCTGAAAATTCAGCTGTGCATCACAGAAATAAATTATATTTTAAAATATAAAGCAGTTATTTTAAATAGTCAAAATATTTGAACAATATCACTGCATTTGCTGTATTTTAGATCAAATAAACATACTTTGGTGAGCAGAAGAGACTTCAAAACATTATTCCTCAGTCAAACAACAAAAGTCTGTATGTTGCATAAAAAATGTGTTTAATATTTGAAAGTTCATTTGTGGTGTGGTTTAGTGTGTTATACTTTCTAAAGGTGTAACATTGAATAGATAAGTATTGATTACAATTATTCATGAGACCATACAATGCATTATAAGGTGCATTACAAGGCAGAATGAATGCATTAAAACTACTTTTATAATGCATACGCCCCGGTTTCACAGACAAGGCTTAAGTCTAAGCTGTTTCGATTAAAAGAAACTTGCGCTGATTGATCTTACAAAATATATCAGTGCCTTTGTCTTGTCTCAAGATGGACGCCATGTTTTTAAAAATGACTTAGATGTCCTAATTGAATTATGGCCTAATCCTGGCTTAGTCTAAGCCCTGTCTCTGAAACCAGGCCATTATTTACACAGGCTTTAAGTGAAGTGTTACCTATTTTTTTGTATTATTTTATTTAAACATAAGTGCTGCATTATTAACAAGTGTCTAGTACCATAAAATCCCTGAAAATACAAAATATGAACCTAAATATTGAATAAAAATTTAGCTCATTAACAGGTCAAATGCTCATCTGTGGAAACCGACAGCATGTCTGTGATCGTTCATGTCTGTAACTTTATTGCATATGTGTTCTCCTGCAGGTATGTTCTGGACGATCAGTACTGGAGTTCCTCTGGAGCCAAGTTCCCTGTCAAGTGGTCTGCGCCTGAAGTCTTCAACTTCTGCAAATACAGCAGCAAATCTGACGTCTGGTCGTTCGGTGTGTAGTGTCTGTAGATGAACATGTGTCACTGAATGAGCAGTGGTGATGATGATGATGGTGATGATGATGATGATGATGATGATGGTGGTGATGATGATGATGGTGATGGTGATGGTGATGTGTTGCTCAGGTGTGCTGATGTGGGAGGTTTTCACGGATGGGAAGATGCCGTTCGAACACAATCAGAACCACGAGGTGGTGATGATGGTAACTCAGGGGCAGCGGCTCTATCGGCCCCAGAAAGCGTCTCCGCAAATCTACAGCGTCATGAAGATGTGCTGGATGGAGGTAACGACATTACTGATGATTTATTTACACTCGTGAAACACAAGCAGGATGCACTGTGGGGCGAATTGCTTGTTCCCTTGCTCTGATGTGAATGATTCATGAAAGCGTTTGTGTTTTCAAAACATACACCTGCTCTAAACCACACGCCGCGGTGCTTAAACATTTCCTGTTCTTTTAGGTCTTTTATAAAAACAATGACATGCAAATTTTAAATATGATCTGCTCAGTTTTACTGCAACACTGCAGTCTTGCAGATCGAAAATTTGCATTCTTTTAATTTAATGCTTTGACATATTCTGGTCACATATGATATCCATTCACAAGACAGCGGTCACCAAAGTCACATGTGTATGAATTTAAAGGATTACTCCATTTCCAAAATAAAAATGTCCTGATAATTTACTCACACCCACGTCATCCAAGATGTTCATGTCTTTCTTTCTTCATTTGCAAAGAAATTAAGTTTTTTTAGGAAAGCATTCCAGGATTTTTCTCCATATAGTGGACTTCAATGGTGCTCAACGGGTTAAAAATGCAGTTTCAATGCAGCTTCAAAAGGCTCTAAACAACCCCAGCCAAGGAATAATAGTCTTATCTAGTGAAACAATCTGTCATTTTCTTTAAAAATGTACAATGTGATGCGCATGATGTAATGATTTTGAAGTTGGAGGAGAAAATAGCCCCTTGTGTCTTCTGTGTGAACGTAAACACGTCCCGGGATTGATTCCGTGAACAGACCTAGTAACATTGCCGGGATCAGTC
Source organism: Cirrhinus molitorella (assembly GCA_033026305.1). Taxonomy (NCBI): domain Eukaryota; kingdom Metazoa; phylum Chordata; class Actinopteri; order Cypriniformes; family Cyprinidae; genus Cirrhinus; species Cirrhinus molitorella. The sequence goes on from CM065132.1 coordinate 31,414,780, forward strand.
CTAGAACGAGCGCTGAGTGAACAAAAGCCAGAACCAATGCTGTAAAGTCTGTGTAGAAGTGATGACGTGCGTTATTGTGCGACTCTTTTACCGGATGTTTCGAAGGCAGACCTTCTTACTATCCACGCTGAAGGATTAAAGCCTAATGTCACGTGTCTTACGGGATCTTTATGTGTATGAACACATGCACAGATTCCAGAAAATCACTGGCAGTGTGAACGAACCAAAATCAAACGATCCCAGAACTATTCCCGGAACGCATTACCCATGTATTTTCCAGAATCTCTGTGTGAAAGGGGCTAATGAGATGTACGTTTTTGGACTTACCCTAACTGTGTTGAACCAGAGTAAACAGAGTACACATGTGCATCACAGAGAAAGACAAGACCAGCATTTGAGGTTAAAAAGTATATAAATTGTAATTTTCTTTAGAAAACAACCAATCGTTTCAAAAAATAAAACTCTTATTCCTCGGCTGGGATCATTTAGAGCTCTTTGAAGCTGCACTAAAACTGCATTTTTAATAGAGTCCGAGCGATATGGGTTTTTTGAGGCCGATACCGATATTCAGGAAGAAAAAAAGACAGATACCGATATATCGGCCGATTTTTTTTTTTTGTGTAGGCTTTTTTATAGTACAGTACCAATACTTCCCATACATTTGACTGGTACTGTATATAGGCTAGAATACAGTATATATATATATATATATATATACAGGTCCTTCTCAAAAAATTAGCATATTGTGATAAAGTTCATTATTTTCTGTAATGTACTGATAAACATTAGACTTTCATATATTTTAGATTCATTACACACAACTCGAAGTAGCTCAAGCCTTTTATTGTTTTAATATTGATGATTTTGGCATACAGCTCATGAAAACCCAAAATTCCTATCTCAAAAAATTAGCATATTTCATCCGACCAATAAAAGAAAAGTGTTTTTAATACAAAAAAAGTAAACCTTCAAATAATTATGTTCAGTTATGCACTCAATACTTGGGCAGAAATGTCTGCTTCAATGCGGCGTGGCATGGAGGCAATCAGTCTGTGGCACTGCTGAGGTGTTATGGAGGCCCAGGATGCTTCGATAGCGGCCTTAAGCTCATCCGGAGTGTTGGGTCTTGCGTCTCTCAACTTTCTCTTCACAATATCCCACAGATTCTCTATTGGGTTCAGATCAGGAGAGCTGGCAGGCCAATTGAGCACAGTAATACCATGGTCAGTAAACCATTTACCAGTGGTTTTGGCACTGTGAGCAGGTGCCAGGTCGTGCTGAAAAATGAAATCTTCATCTCCATAAAGCTTTTCAGCAGATGGAAGCATGAAGCGCTCCAAAATCTCCTGATAGCTAGCTGCATTGACCCTGCCCTTGATAAAACACAGTGGACCAACACCAGCAGCTGACATGGCACCCCAGACCATCACTGACTGTGGGTACTTGACACTGGACTTCAGGCATTTTGGCATTTCCCTCTCCCCAGTCTTCCTCCAGACTCTGGCACCTTGATTTCCGAATGACATGCAAAATTTGCTTTCATCCGAAAAAAGTACTTTGGACCACTGAGCAACAGTCCAGTGCTGCTTCTCTGTAGCCCAGGTCAGGCGCTTCTGCCGCTGTTTCTGGTTCAAAAGTAGCTTGACCTGGGGAATGCGGCACCTGTAGCCCATTTCCTGCACACGCCTGTACACGGTGGCTCTGGATGTTTCTACTCCAGACTCAGTCCACTGCTTCCGCAGGTCCCCCAAGGTCTGGAATCGGTCCTTCTCCACAATCTTCCTCAGGGTCCGGTCACCTCTTCTCGTTGTGCAGCGTTTTCTGCCACACTTTTTCCTTCCCACAGACCTCTTGCTTGAGGGTGTCAATGATGGCCTTCTGGACAGCAGTCAGGTCGGCAGTCTTACCCATGATTGCGGTTTTGAGTAATGAACCAGGCTGGGAGTTTTTAAAAGCCTCAGGAATCTTTTGCAGGTGTTTAGAGTTAATTAGTTGATTCAGATGATTAGGTTAATAGCTCGTTTAGAGAACCTTTTCATGATATGCTAATTTTTTGAGATAGGAATTTTGGGTTTTCATGAGCTGTATGCCAAAATCATCAATATTAAAACAATAAAAGGCTTGAACTACTTTGAGTTGTGTGTAATGAATCTAAAATATATGAAAGTCTAATGTTTATCAGTACATTACAGAAAATAATGAACTTTATCACAATATGCTAATATTTTGAGAAGGACCTGTATATATATACAGCATATAAAATTTCCACCAGATGTAGCCATCAAGCCAAATATTGAATTCATACAAAGAAATCAGAACATTTAAGTATACAAGTTGAGTCATAATAAATAAAGTGAAATGACACAGGGAATAAGTATTGAACACATGAAGATAACAAGGTGCAAAATGGCATAGAAAGCCAGGAGATCACCTGAAATCTGTCAGTATTGAGAGAGAAACCCTGCCCCCTATCAGTACTAATTGATATCAGCTGCTTTAGTCCTAATTGATGGCCTATAAAGGCTTCTCATTACCCAGGAAAGACTTCATGATGGGTAAAAGCAAAGAACTCTCTCAAGATCTTTGTAATCTTATCGTTGAAAGCATTTTGATGGGAATGGTTATAGGCGCATTTCCAGAATGCTGAATGTTCCTGTGATCACTGTGGGGGCCATTATCCAGAAATGGAAAGAGCATCAGTTCACCATAAACCGGCCACGATCAGGTGCTCCACGTAAGATCCCTGTCCGAGGAGTCCAAAGAATAATCAGGAGAGTCCTCCAAGAGCCAAGAACCACTCGGGCAGAACTTCAGGAAGACCTTGCATCAGCAGGTACTGTTGTTTTCAAAGAAAACTATAAGCAATGCACTGAATCTCCATGGCATCCATGCACGCTCACCACGCAAGACTCCATTGCTGAACAAAAAAAGCATGTTGAGGCTCGGTTAAAGTTTGCGAAACAGCATTTGGAGAAGCCTGTGGATTATTGGGAGACTATAGTATGGTCAGATGAAAGCAAAACTGAACTATTTGGCAGTCATTCTACACACCATGTTTGGAGAAGAAATGGCACTGCCCACCACCCCAAGAACACCATACCAACAGTTAAAGGAACACTCCACTTTTTTGCAAATAGGCTCATTTTCCAACTCCCCCAGAGTTAAACAGATTTTTTAAACAGTTTTACTGTTTTCGAATCCATTCAGCCGATCTCTGGTTCTCCCGGTAGCCCTTTTAGCATAGCTTAGCATAAATCATTGAATCGGATTAGACCATTAGCATCACGCTCAAAAATAAAACCAAAGACTTTCGATATTTTTCCTATTTAAATCTTGACTCTTCTGTAGTTACATTGTGTACTAAGACCAGCAGAAAAATAAAAGTTGCGATTTGACTAGGAACTATACTCTGGTTCCGGCGTAATAATCAAGAAAATTTGCTGCCGTACTATGGGTGCACAGGTGCAATGAAACTAAGCGCCTGAATGTAGTCCCCAGCTAGGTAACTTCCAACGCGATTGGCACTAATTTCAGTCGGCAAATTGGTGAGAGGCTGGATTTACCTGTGTGCAATTAGTCATGGCTACGTTGTCAAGGGCTGTGATAGTAAGTCGAAGGTGTACTCTACTACCATGTTTCATAGAATTCCAATGAAAAACAAGGTATGAAAGAACCAATGGCTAACTGCTCTGAACATAGATTTGAAAACACTGGTAAGAATCGATAAAGAAATGGCGTGTTTGCTCAGCATTTTGGACCAGTGACTATTTGGAAAACATAGACAGTTGGTACCATGGTACGGCATCTAAAGGATACGGCCATCCCAACTATCTTCAGATTACACCCAAGTGGACTATCACCATGACTGTAAGTGGAACATTATTATTTTTAGTTTGCTTGAACGACCAGATTGAAAAAGCACTGCTTTTGTTGTTAGCTACATGTGAAATGCAGTCAGATTAGCTTGACCATTAGGTACTGCGTAGTTTGATTAAAAGAAACTTGTGTAATTGTCGGTATTGTTTATGTACATTTTCTGTGGTCCAAATACAATACTACATTGATTTAGAAGGAGGAGGGTCACTTGAATCACTGTCGCTGGTTTCACAATCAGCATTTTCCCAAAATGTAATTGTATGTAACTCTCTACAACGCAGCACTTACTATCGGCTCTCCTCCTCCCTTCTGTTCAGCCACACTTTCTTGCCTTTCGCGTTCCAAAAGTTAATTTTCAGTGTATTCGGTTCAAATAGATACGGTTCAGGATCTGCACCAAAGTAAATATCTTCTGAATCGTCTCTCACAAATGTTTCCATGGTTGCGAGGCACGCTCCCTGTGCAAGCCGGTGGTCACGTTGTTTATGTTGACGTAAGTTAGCCTATTTTCAGGCGCTGCATACTATCGTTGCGCCTGTGCACCCATAGTACAGCAGCAAATTTTCTTGATTATTACACCGGAACAATGATCCCAAACACAAGGCCAAGGAAACAATGAAGCGGTTTCTAAGAAAGAAAATCAAGTTGCTTGAATGGCCCAGTCAATCACCTGACCTAAATCCCATAGAAAATCTATGGAGAGAACTGAAGATCAAAGTTCAGGAAGGAACCTTCAAGATTTAAAGACCATTTGTGTGGAAGAATGGGCCAGAATCACTCCTGAGCAATGCAGACGACTGGTCTCTCCATACAAGAGGCGTCTAGAAGCTGTAATCACCAACAAAGGCTTTTCTACAAAGTATTAAATAAAGTGTGTTCAATACTTATTCCCTGTGTCATTTCACTTTATTTATTATGACTCAACTTGTATACTTAAATGTTCTGATTTCTTTGTATGAATTTAATATTTGGCTTGATGGCTACATCTGGTGGAAATTTTGTGTCAATAGCCCACTTAGAAATCCCCTTACTGATAAAAATGCTGATGTGTCAAATACTTATTTTCCCCGCTGTATATACATACAGGGGTTGGACAATGAAACTGAAACACTGGCCAATATAGTGTTGGAGGTTTCATGGCTATATTTGTGCAGCCTGGTGGCCAATCTTCACTTATTGCACGTTCCAGCAGTAAGAGCAGAGTGTGAAGGTTGACTATGTGCACCCAATGGTTCAGACATTGTACCCTAAAGGTGGTGCCATGTATAAGGATGATAATGCACTAATACACACAGCAAGACTGCTGACAGAGAGGTTTAATGAACATGAAAGTAAAGTTGAACATCTCCCATGGCCTGCACAGTCACCAGATCTGAATATTATTGAGGTACTTTGGGATGTTTTGGAGGAGCGAGTCAGGAAACGTTTTCCTACACCAGAATCACAGAGTGACCTGGACACTGTTCTAGAAAAGGAATGGCTCAAAATTCCTCTGGCTACTGTGCATGACATGTATTTGTCAATCCCAAAACGAAATGATGCTGTATTGGCCACAAAAGGAAGTGGTGTTACTAATTGTGCTCTAAACCAAGTGTTTCAGTTTCATTGTCCAACCCCTGTATATAAACAGAATATATATATATTTAGAAACACATTTTTAGCAAATGTGGTGATCAAACACTTATTATAATGTGACAAAAATATGTAATGGAGGCAGGGTATTTTTTATTTAACAATTTTAACACAAAGTCTGTGTTGTGTATTTTTTGGTAATCAAATGAACAAAGAGAACATGAGGATTGGTATTTAAATAGTCTTTTTGCAGTTTAATATTCAAAGACACTAGTCTAAATTGATTGAAGTGTACTAACCTGTTTTTTAACTTATTCATCAAAAAATATGACAGGTTCTGTGAAAATTTTTAATTATCATATTACAAAAAAAATTTACTCTGTTTGTGGTGTAGTTTTTCGCACATAGGATTTGCAGACCTTATCAAAATGTTCCAGAAATGTTCCAGCACACACGGAAAAATACAATATTCTCCATTCATTTTAGCCTATTTAAATAAAGATCAATGCAGCTTTCCGATGTAAAAGATGTAAATCAGTATACACAGTGGTGTAGTGGTGCCTGGAGAAGGGGGTGTATGCTTTTTCCTCCTTGTCCTCCTCCTCCTCCAAAAAAAAAAAGGCTCGACGGGCCCCCCTGCACATGATCATGAGCAAACATACAATTGAGAACAAAAAACATTAATTTGTTCTGATCTAGCAATAAATATTGCCAAGCAAATCATTTAGATCAAAAAGTCTCTACAGTATGAAGCTAATAAAAATAAAGTGTTTTCATACCTATTTTTATGCACATTTTGGAATATTGCATAAAAAAATGCAAGATGTGCATAAATTCTAAAAATGCATGTAAAAAATGTATGCACTCAACTAGGGTAAATTCTTATGCTGTAAGAAAACGTGCATAAACTACAATAGAAACACTTTAATGCGCATAAAAAAATACGTGACTTTGCGATGGGACAGCATAACTGGACTAACCAATGAACTGATCTCTTTGTACAGCATCTGAGTTTTGTCATTCTAAAATGCTTGAGCAAAGTCTCGTCGAACTGTTTTGTTATAATTAACTCCCAAATTAATTAACCTTGCGTTCTCAAACAGCAGACTCTGAAAATAAGAAAACATGAAGATTTGAAAACACGAAACATTTTCTGGCGATGGTCCTGCTTTGATAGAGAAGCTTACAGTGTTTATCGGTCTTCTGGTTGTAAAAACTTGCTTCTTTTGTTTGTAAGGTAGTATTTTTTGTTATTATAAACTGATTCAAATCAGTAGTCAATAATAATTAGTACTTTTTCCACTCGCGCGCCTCCCCTGACATGCTGTCGCTTATGAAAAGGCAGCATCTGGGGAACGGGAGACGGAGCGGGCGCATCAGGTGCAATCATCAAACATATTTCAAAGCAAGCCGGCGCCACGGTCCTGACCGCATCATTACTGACTTTACTGGGTGTTTTTAGTGAATAATTGCATTTATTCACATATGTCTGGATGTGGTGGACATGATTTTAGCTAATGCAGGACGCTACTGAATGATGGGAGGGTATTAGAAGTGGGTATACACAAAGCCGCCTGATAAAGAAAGTGTGTATACGCCATATACCTGAGTATACCCTCCATTACACCACTGAGTATACATAGCATAACAGTAGAAAATGTATCTGTCTTACGTGTCCCGCAAAATCACATCTATGTCCTGCAAAACAGATCTGTTGCCAGGTGCTCACCCTTCATCTGGAAGTGGAGTAATCCTTTAAGTCAATAGAACAAAAGTGCATCACGTGTGTACAGTGTGTTTCCTCGTCTCACACACACAAATAAAACCAGGCTCTGTTTGTGTGTGTGTGTGTGTGTGTGTGTCAGAAAGCAGATGAGCGGCCGAGCTTCACTGAGCTCTCGCAGATGATCACGGACGAGCTGGAGGCCGACGGACCTGCGTCGTGAGCGCTGATCGGACGGTGTGATGCTCCAATTCACGGCCCTGATTCTCAGCGCTCTCCTCGTGAGCTCATTTCAAGGCTGACATCGCAGATTCAAATCTTCACCGGCCAAGCGGAAGGATCGGGGCCCGAACGAGACGCTCCTCATATGAGCCCTGTATTTATGACTGTGTTCCCTGCAGTGACTGAGTCAGTCTTAATGTGTGTTGATCTGCTGTAAAGTATCAAATAAACCTCAGACGAGTGTTGAAGAAGTCAGTGTCACTAAACTCACTCTCTCTCTCTCTCACACACACACACACACACACACACACACACACACACTGTACTTTCCTCATTCACTTCAATCATCATCATTAATTCATGAACACTGGCGCTAATCAGATGTGCCTCCTGATATCTGAGCAAACACAAACACACATACTCCTGTCGCTGGTGAGGTGATGTCTGGTTCCTGGTGACAGAAGGTAAGACAAGCTCAAACTAACACACTTAGAAAGCAGAAGAAAGCTGACCGGAAGGATGTGGCTCGTGTGGAAACAGCGGTTGTTGAGAAAGCGCTTCTGGTCTGCACGTTCCTGTGAGTGGAGGGTTTTGCTGTGTTAGTGTAAATGCTGATTGAGAAGCAACTATAAGCATTTCCTCTGTAATTACCTCAGCAGCTTAGAGTCGCTTCAGTTCTGCTTTCGCGCGTTTTACATCCATACTCATCCATACTCACAGGAAAAAGTATTTTACGAGGAGAAATTCGTAAGATGTGAACTGTAGGACAACATAGTAGAGAAAAAGATGGGAAACGTCCTAAACTGAGGCTTAAACAGATTCTAAGTTGCCTCATACGAAATGGCCATCAGTTTGCCAAAAGATTTTCCACTGTGTTGCAACCACTCTTCTGTGGAAAACAAAGGATGATACTATGAAAAATGACATCAGCGTAAGTAAATGATGATGTTTGGGTGAAATTCCCCTCTAAAGCTCATTCTAAGGAAATGTTTGCAGCGTTTCTTCTTAACTGTCCTGAAATCATATTTTCTGACTCAAACTGTGATCAGACACTGAGGACCATCAAACCCAAACCAATATAATTGATTCTTCAGCTGTTACCCACAATCATAAATGTGTGACCCTGGAGCACAAAACAGTGTTACGTATCACAAGTATTTTTGTAGAAATAGCCAACAGTACATTGTATGGGTCAAAATAATTTTCTTGTATGCCAAAAAATCTTTGGGATATTAAGTAAAGATCATGTTCCATGAAGATATTTTGTACATCTCCTATTGTAAATATATCAAAATGTATGTTTTGATTAGTAATATGCATTGCTAAAAACTTAATTTGGACAACTTTAAAGGTGATTTTCTCAATATTTAGATTTTTTGGCACCCTCAGATTGCAGATTTTCACACATCAATGGAAAGCTTATTTATTCAGCCTTCAAATGATGTATAAAGCTCAGTTTTGAAATACTTACACTTATGACTTATGGTTTTGTGGTCTAGGGTCACATATGTGCTCAACACAAGTAGTGTTTTCACATTAATAACCCTAATGCAATGTTAATGTTCCCCAATGTTTTTAATGAGCCGAGAAGGACGCACGTCCCTCCTCTCTTCATCAGTCTGCATTGGCTACCAACAGCTGCTCGCATTAAATTCAAGGCATTAATGTTTGCCTACAGAACCACCACTGGCTCTGCACCCCTTTACCTGAATTCTCTACTTCAGACTTTTGTGCCTCTAGAAGCTTGCGTTCTGCAAGTGAACAGTGCATTATTGTACCATCCCAAAGAGGCACAAAATCACTTTCACTGACTTTCACATTAAATGTACCCTCCTGCCCAACTCACTCCGAACAGCTGAGTCATTAGCCATCTTCAAGAATCGGCTAAAAACTCATCTTTTCCATCTTTATTTAACCCTCTAACTCTAGCACAGTCTTTTCTAACTGTATTCTTTAAATTATGTTCTTTTAGATTTGTACTCTATCCATTTACTTACTGCTTGTTTTCTCTAATAAAAAAACAAACAAAAAAACACTAACACTAGTTTCTCTCTTCACAATTAACAAAAAAGCTAACACCCCCCTATCTATTTTCTTTTATTTATTATGTACTTTAAAAATCCTTGCTACATGTACTGCGTTAGGCTAAATGAGACATATCATAGCACTTTGTTTTGTTGCTCTTTTGTTGATTTCGATTGCTTCCATTGTTCTCCTTTGTAAGTCGCTTTGGATAAAAGCATCTGCTAAATGTCTAAATGTAAATGTAAATGTAATGCACCATTTCAGTGCAAGTGTGTCTAGTAACGGCCGCATTACATAATTCTGTAGATTATTGATAAATGTGATGTGTTTTGTTCAATCCTTTGAGAGGGTTTTTGTTAATTGCAATAAACCTTGATTAAAATAGAAATATTGAATGAAAATGGGAAATGTTGCCTTAGCAAGTTACTAAAATAAGTTTGAAGTAGGAGCACTAAAATTACTACATGTAAATAAATAAAAGCGAAAATAAATTCCATCTAAATAGTAATACTTAAAAAGAACAAAACTAATTAAAATGACAAAAGCACATAACTAAACTAACAAAATTAAAATGGAAAATATAAAAAAGCTAATTCCAGATATAGGCAGCAACTATACTACTAAGTAAATAATACTAATACTAAACCAGTCATAAGGGTAAATTTTGTAAAATAATTTAATTGAAATCATCTGAAAGTTTAATGAAAAAGCCTCCCATAGATGTATATTTCAAATCTAAATATTGAGAAAAGTTGTCCAAATGAAGTTTTTAGCAATGAATATTACTAATCAAAAATTAAGTTTTGATACATTTACGGTAGAAAATTTACAAAATATCTTCATGGAACATGATCTTAATATCCTAATGATTTTTGGCATAAAAGAGAAATTGATAATTTTGACCCATACAATGTATTGTTGGCTATTGCTACAAATATACCTGCGCTACTTACTTCACTTTGTGCTGCAGGGTCGCATATAGCACTGGTCACTTTATTGTGCTGAAAGCTTAAAAATGTTGCCTCAAAATGGGTTTAAACAAAATTTCTGAAGCTTTTTATGACATTACATCTACAACGTAAATTAATTATATTAGGTATTTAAACGTGAATAGATTCCTTTTTTAAGTGATGTCTGATTCATTTAAATGTACTCTGATGAATGGGGAAGTGGTTAAATGGAGCAGATAATGTGAGTCGAGCGGCTGATGGACGACGGCCTGAGATGGGGATGGAGAAAGTTGTGCGAGCGTGAGACTGGCGTTCAGGTTAAATGTCAGATGTTCGCTGTTGTAACGGCTTGTTCTGTAACTCAATCTCACTGCAGCATTAAACATTCATCCCTCAAATTTGTAGGATGTTCAATGATTCATGTGTTGGAAAATCCTTGACGTGACGTCGGTCTTCAGCAAAATGGATTATTATTTTGACTCAAATCACACTCACAGGAACAAACAGCAGAACTAAAATACATAATGAATATTTTAACACAAGACCACTTCCCCAAAACACACACACATACATACATCCAGTCAGCTTATTGTTATTGACTGATGTCATTGTGTGTGTGTGTGTGTATTCAGATGTCCCAGCGTTACTCTCGTGTGAAGTTTCATCATGTGATCGGCAAGGCGGCGGCGAAGGGGCAGTGTTACCACGGCCTGTCAATCACACGCAGCGTCCAGGACAACCAGTTCTGTGCTGTCAATCCACGCTTCATCGCCGTGGTGACCGAGTGTACAGGGGGCGGGGCCTTCATTGTCATATCAGTCCGTCATGTAAGACCACACCCCTTTGACCCAACCCTGCTGTGATGGAGTGTGTGTGTCAGCAGTGTGTGTGTGTGTGTGTGTGTGTTTCAGACGGGCCGTGTGAGTCCTCTGCACGCTCGGGTCTGTGGTCACAGTGCTCCAGTGCTGGACGTCAAGTGGGACCCGTTTAACGACCTGCGCATCGCATCCAGTTCGGAGGACTGTACGGTCAGTTTCCATGGCGACATGTTCAGGTGTGTTTTGCACATGGTCTCCATTGACAGCAGCGGTTGTGTGTGTGTGTGTGTGTGCAGGTGAAGGTGTGGGACATTCCTCCAAACGGACTGAAGGCCGATCTGAAGGCCCCCAGTAAAGATCTGAGTGCTCACAGCCGCAGGGTGTCAATCATCGAGTGGCATCCAACCACAAGAGACCTGCTTCTGAGCTCCGCCTACGACTGCAGAGTATGACACACACACACACACACACTAGTGATGGGAAGTCCGGCTCTTTTCAAAGATTCGCTTTTTAATCAGGCTAAAGTTCCCAAGATCTCCTATTGCATATTTAATTGAACACAGATGCAGCAAGATGCAGCTTCTTTTTCGGTTTCCGCTCATTTCTTCACTTTCTCCCAGTGTTGCCAACTTATTTTCAGGTAAAGTTGCTAAAGGCAGGTTTTTTTTGTTGCTAAATGTTGCTAAATGACGTTGTGACATCATTGAATGGTGATGTCGTTATGTAACCATGAGGCAAAACTGCATCATTGCTTTGAAAACACATTGAAATTACTCAAATCTCAGCAAAGAATACAATTTGAAATATGTTCATTTAGATTTGTTTGTAAAAAAATAATATAAACATTTAATATGAATTGTTTGTAAAAGTAATAGACCTATAAACACATTTTATTACATATGTTTATTTTTCAATAAAACATAGCATTTTTGATCAATTACATTTGATGTATTTTCTAAATAACTAGTCAAACCACACAATATTAACAATTATAGTTGTAAGCAGTGTACTGGTAGTAAGTTAAATGCCACACTCTAAGCAATGTCCATAAAATTAGGGCATTAAAAAGGATTTTTTCATTAATTTTTATCAGCATTTTACTTGTATTTTAAATAACACATTGCATTTTGATAGACAGATTTTGTTCAATAGTTTTTTTTTTCCTTTTTGTGTGGTTAAGAGGAAAGATGCATGGCTTTTTTATCATTTAAGTCACTTTTAAAAAGTTGCTAAAAGTAAAAAAAGTAACTACATTTGTGGCTGGGTGTTTTTTGCCAAAAAAAAAAAAAAAGTTGCTAGAGTAGTCTGAAAAGTTGCTAAATTTGCTCTGTCGCTCAGTGTACCTGGCCTGTACTACTAGACTTGGGTGTGCCCATCCAAATTAAGTCCCACCTCTGACTGCGGCTGAAGACTCGTCTCTCCTCAGCTGGAGTGCACTCTTCTCGTTTGCTACAAAGAATCGGCTCTTAGATACACATCACTAACAAACACACAGCAGCTCTGTTCCCTAGTGAGTAGACAGTGTAGACAGCTGTACACTCCTGACTCTATGATAGCTTTATAATAGTTTAGGCCAGATTCGCTGCACACTCTGAAATCCCACAATGCTTTGCGACTGTACTGATGCAGTGCATGTAGATGATTTTTCAGTGTGTTGTAGGTGCTGGTGTGGCGTTTGGACTCAGCTGAGGTGCCAGTGTGTGTGATAAACACACACTCTGATCTGGTGCTGTGTTTGAGCTTTAATGCAGATGGAAGTCTGTTGGCCACGGCCTGCAAAGACAAGAAGATCCGAATCATTGAGCCACAGACTGGACGGGTTCTGCAGGTGTGTGTGTGTGTGTGTGTGTGTGTGTTTATGATCACTAATGATGAGGCCTGAGTCTCATGATGTTGCTGTCATGCAGGAGTCTCGCTGTGGCTCTCATAAAGTGTCCAGGGTCTTGTTCCTGTGGGATCTGAAGATGTTGGTGTCCACAGGAAGCTCCTGCTGGAACCAGAGACAGTTTGTCCTGTGGGATCTGGTAACACATACACACATACACACGCACACACACACAAACACACACACATGTTCAAAGTTTACATACACATTGCAGAATCTGCAAAATGTTAATTATGTGACTAAAATAAGAGGGATCATACAAAATGTATGTTATTGTTTATTTAGTACTGACCTGAATAAGATATTTCACATAAAATACATTTACTTATAATCCACAAGAGAAAATAATAATAGAAAATCCCCTTGATTTTTTGATTGACTGTGTTTTTTTGTTTAGTGATAGTTGTTCATGAGTCCCTTGTTTGTCCTGAACAGTTAAACTGTCTGCTGTTCTTCAGAAAAATCCTTCAGCTCCCACAAATTGTTTGGTTTTCCAGCATTTTTGTGTATTTGAACAAACACTCACTCACACACTCACTGATGCTCCAGAAGGAAAAACCATGGATTACGAGCAAGGGGTTGAAAATATTTGAACAGAATGGAGATGTGTAAATGTTTCTTATTTTGCCTAAATTTTTTTTTTTTTTTCATTTAGTACTGCTCTTCAGAAGCTACAGAAGATACTTACATGTTTTCCAGAAGACCAAAAAAGTTAAATTAACCCTGATCTTCAAATTCAAAAAGTTTTCACCCCCCGGTTTTTAATGCATCATGTTTCCTTCTGGAGCATCAGTAAGTGTTTGAACCCTCTGTAATAGCTGTATATGAGCAGGGCTTTAATTGAGGGGGGATGCGGGCGGATGGCATCACCCTTGTTGGAAAAAAATGTGAAAAAGCATCCCCTCTGTAAAACCACCATCCCCCTTTCCATCCCTTTGGATTAATAATGCTTTGTTTTATGTAGAACATATAATGCAAATTAAATATAAAATTTTTCTACGTACAACAATAATTTATATACTAAATGAGCTAAAGAGAGCTCGGTATTAGAGTGAGTTCACATTGCGTCTTTTGCCCGCTCAACGACGTTACTTTAAATGTAGATGCGCGCTCATAATGGAAGCGATGCGGTCACGACTGTGCACAAACTCAAGCATGTTTTCGTAATTTTTCATGCAAAATGTTTCAAGCGCAACTTCTGGCAATTAATAAGGTATGGTATTCAGAGTTTAAAGACATTCTGATGAAACTTTATTGTGCTGTAGGCCTACTATGAGTATGAGGGACGATGAGAAAGAGAGTTAGGGGTGAGATCCATTCAGAAATTATCACCCTGTTTCACGCTAGCTGACACTCAAGAATGTCACTTAAGGATCCTAAGAGCACAGTGGCCTCCATAATCCTTAAAAGGAAGACGTTTGGGACGACCAGAACCCTTCCTAGAGCTGGCCGTCCGGCCAAACTGAGCTATCGGGGGAGAAGAGCCTTGGTGAGAGAGGTAAAGAAGAACCCAAAGATCACTGTGGCTGAGCTCCAGAGATGCAGTCGGGAGATGGGAGAAAGTTGTAGAAAGTCAACCATCACTGCAGCCCTCCACCAGTCGGGGCTTTATGGCAGAGTGGCCCGACGGAAGCCTCTCCTCAGTGCAAGACACATGAAAGCCCGCATGGAGGACTCCAAGATGGTGAGAAATAAGATTCTCTGGTCTGATGAGACCAAGATAGAACTTTTTGGCCTTAATTCTAAGTGGTATGTGTGGAGAAAACCAGGCACTGCTCATCACCTGTCCAATACAGTCCCAACAGTGAAGCATGGTGGTGGCAGCATCATGCTGTGGGGGTGTTTTTCAGCTGCAGGGACAGGACGACTGGTTACAATCGAGGGAAAGATGAATGCGGCCAAGTACAGGGATATCCTGGACGAAAACCTTCTCCAGAGTGCTCAGGACCTCAGACTGGGCCGAAGGTTCACCTTCCAACAAGACAATGACCCTAAGCACACAGCTAAAATAACTTCACAACTTCACAGTGGCTTCACAACAACTTCGTGACTGTTCTTGAATGGCCAGCCAGAGCCCTGACTTAAACCCAATTGAGCATCTCTGGAGAGACCTGAAAATGGCTGTCCACCAACGTTTACCATCCAACCTGACAGAACTGGAGAGGATCTGCAAGGAGGAATGGCAGAGGATCCCCAAATCCAGGTGTGAAAAACTTGTTGCATCTTTCCCAAAAAGACTCATGGCTGTATTAGATCAAAAGGGTGCTTCTACTAAATACTGAGCAAAGGGTCTGAATACTTAGGACCATGTGATATTTCAGTTTTTCTTTTTTAATAAATCTGCAAAAATGTCAACAATTATGTTTTTCTGTCAATATGGGGTGCTGTGTGTACATTAATGAGGAAAAAAAATGAAATGACTTTCCTGCCTGCTTGTCAACATGTATATGCACACCTGTCTGCGCACCCTGTTTGTGTAAGCTGTGCAGACAGAGCGAGAATGGCAGGTAAACTTCCTTCCTGGTTTTGTAATACTTTTACTAACTGTACTATAAGGTGTTCTCACGGTTAATGACATGATGTTGTACCGGCCACTGACAACTGCGCATGTGTGTGTGTCTGTACGTTCTGGAGAGGTGACTTGCTCTACTGACATCTGTCTCTCTTTATTTTATTTATTTCCTTTCTGTTTGTGACCGGAGTTGAATGCATGAACTATCCCGCTGTGGCTCAGACACTTGCCGCCACCTACTGGTGGTTTTATTTATCATATCATATTTATTTATCCATGACAAGCCTTAACCAGCACAAAAACACGCAAAATATTAATTAGCATCATCAACAAAAATGCCCTAAAAAATATTTGACAAAATTATATAATATTGAAAAAATTATTACTTTTAATTGATTTTTTGCACACCCAAATGTTCCTACAAAAAAAAAAAAAAGGTAAAACTTTTGACATTTCAGGCCCCACAAGGAAAACCATTCATAAACCATAGTATATTTAAAAAAGCTATTTTTGGTTAACTAAAAATGTGTTTAAAAAAAATAGACAAATTTTGTAATCATTTGTAATCACAGGACCACACCACCCCCCCTGAAATTTTTTTTACAATTCAACCAGAGCATATGAGTCCCTCAGTTGTCCTCAGTGCGAAAAGATGGATCTCAAAATCTTTTTTTTTTTTCTGATGAACAGCAGGCAGTTTAACTGTTCAGGACAAACAAGGGACTCATGAACAACTATCACTAAACAAAAAAACACAGCTGTGGATCATTCAGGTAACAACACAGTATTAAGAATCACATTTGAACAGGGTAATTTTTATAAAATCAACTATTATTTTCTCTTGTGGACTATATGTAAACATCTTCTATGTGAAATATCTTATTCAGGTCAGTACTAAATAAAAACCCCTCTTATTTTCCTAAAATAGTTAACATTTTCAGATTCTGCAAGGTGTATGCAAAGTTTTGACCTCAGCTGTATATGGTGTGTGTTTGTCTGCAGGAGGATCTGTCTGAGCCATTACTGGAGGAGGATCTGGATGGAGGTTCAGGAGTCATTTTCCCATTTTATGACGCTGACACACACATGCTGTATCTGGCTGGGAAGGTGTTGACCATCATCTCACTGCCTGTCTCAACACAACATGAATATAATCAAGATGTCTGTTTTCTGTGGGATGATCCGTGAGATACTCACATCATTGAAACTCTCTCCATCTGTGTGGCAGGGTGATGGCAACATTCGCTATTACGCGGTCAGCGCGGTGAAACCCTACGTTCACTTCCTGTCTGAATACCGCTCGCCATGTCCACAGAGAGGCTTGGGTACTCACTCATATAGCGTGATGTTGGCGTGAGCTGCTGTGCTCAGGCTGGAGAGTCAATGCTTCGTGTGTTTAGGTGTGATGCCCAAACGCGGCCTGAACACCAGCGCATGTGAGATCTTCAGATTCTACCGGCTGCTGTCCGTCAAAGACCTGCTGGAGCCGCTCAGCTTCTGTGTGCCACGCAAGGTGAGAGCGGGACTGAGAACTTTGGAGGGGGAGGAGCCTGCACATGGGAGGAGCCTGTATGTTTGGGAGGTGTCTGTATGGAAGGAACCTGTATGTGTGGGATGGGTTGTGTGGGAGGAGACTGTATGTGTGGGATGGGTTGTGTGGGAGGAGGCTGTATGCTTGGGAGGTGTCTGTATGGAAGGAACCTGTATGTGTGGGATGGGTCTGTATGGGAGGAGCCTGTATGTGTGGGAGGGGTCTGTATGGGAGGAGCCTGTATGTGTGGGAGGGGTCTGTGCATATGGAAGGAGCTTGTATGCATGGGAGGAGTTGTAGGGCATTTATAGCTCAAGGGGAAATATTAATAATTAATCATAGCTCATTATAATTAATTATATAAAATAGAATAGAAGTTCAGAGAGCCAATGGTGTCTTGTACTTTTGGAGGGAAATTTTATGACTCATTGTTCCGGGAGCACAGCATTTTGCATATGTAATTTGACTGGGTTTTGGTGCAAATATCACTAAAGATTCTTAGAACAATAATATGTTGCACAGGTATCAACAATAGAATTAGTTTGATAATGCTGAATTTACATTACAATGATTTGACCAGTTCGTCCAGCGAACATTCAGGGTAATTTCACATGTATTCAAAGAAAGGATATTTTCTTGGCCATAGAAAATAACGTTCTTATATACTAATGCATAGAGCATGTAGCTTGAATCGGAAATTGTAAAGGGACATTAATGTTTTGCAAGGCAGAATCAGAAACTCATGTAATTTGTGCACAAGAATTTTATTAACTAAAGACTAAACACATAACTAATCCAAACAAACAAACATACAGTCATTCATACAGGGTAAAGGGCAAGTGAGAAGCCATTACAGAAACAAGGATAATGAAACTATGAAAGGAGTCAATTAACCTTTAGTGAAACCATCAGTGCCGTTTTTCAACAGGTCTATAGCTTATACTAAATCTCTGTTTAGTTAAACGTACGATACTTGCGTTGCCTTGGTTGTGTCCGGATGCAGTCTCGTATGAAAGTCTTGATGGTTTCAAGGTTTTGGATTTTCTTCTGGGTTTGACGAGTGATGTTCTCCAAAGGTGTCCTGACTCTGTGGTGATTGGGAGTTCCTTCCCAGTGAAGCAAAGAAAGCAAAGGGGCTGAGAGAGAAGATCCAGCCAAAATCTGATGATCCTTGGGGAATGGAAAAACAAGGCCTGGCACAAACTTAAAAGGTCCAGAAGTGTTCTTAGCTCATCATCTTCTTAGGTTCTGAAAAGAACCGCCGACGGATCATGCTCAAGTCCTGCTGGGTGCTGGTGCGCCGGCTCCAGGACTGGGCAACCAGAAGATGAGACACGTGTGAAGAGGGTGAAAGCATGAAAACTGAGATGAACTGAAGAAACACAAATGTAGCTGGTGTGAGTCTTTTATCTTCTAGAGTGGTCACACCTCTAGAAGTTCGGAGAGCCAATGGTGTCTTGTACTTTTGGAGGGAAATTTTATGACTCATTATTCCGGGAGCACAGCATTTTTCATATGTAATTTGATTGGGTGTTGGTGCAAATATCACTAAGGATTCTTAGAACACTAATATGTTGCACAGGTATCAACAAATAATATCCACCATCTTTTAGATAATCAAAATATGTTGGTTTGGGTGAGGGGAAGTCTGTGCTTACTTGTTAATAACAGTCGCAACTCGCGCACTTTACACTGGAGGCAGCGCAACCCTAATAATCTGCGCAATGTCTCTATATCCTCTACATCTAATTCAATCTCTGTTTCAATTGGGCTCTGGAACTGCCAGTCTGCAGTAAATAAAGCTGATTTTATTTCATCAATTGCTAATCATTCATGTCTCAACCTTTTGGCCCTAACTGAGACTTGGATTAAACCTGAGGACACGGCCACTCCGGCTGCCCTCTTCAACATGTACACTTTTTCACACACCCCACGCCAAATTGGGAGGGGTGGAGGTACTGGTCTACTCATTTCAAATGATTGGAAATTCAATCCTCTATCATCTTTCACCAACAACACATCATTTGAATCCCATGCAATTACTGTTACCCACCCTGTTACAATCCACCGTGTAGTTGTTTATCGTCCACCAGGTCAACTTGGTAATTTCTTGGAGGAGTTGGACATGCTACTCTCACACTTTCCGGAGGATGGTACTCCTCTGGTACTACTTGGAGACTTCAACATCCATCTAGAAAAACTCCAAGCTACAGACTTCAATACTCTTCTTACTTCATTCGACCTCAAACCTCAAGCGAGTATCTACCGCAGCTACTCACAAATCAGGTAACCAATTGGACCTTATCTACACTCGCTACTGTTCAACTGCCAACACTCTGGTTATTCCGTTGCACACTTCAGACCACTTCCTTATCACCTCTGACCTTTTGACACAGTCAACCACCAGATCCTCCTGTCCACCCTCATGAAGATGGGCGTCTCAGGAACCGCACTCCAATGGTTCAAGTCTTACCTCTCAGGTAGGTCCTTCAAGGTGGCTTGGAGGAGTGAAGTCTCTGAGTCACAACTTCTTGCTACTGGAGTTCCTCAGGGCTCAGTGCTTGGACCACTGCTCTTCTCCATCTACATGTCATCGTTGGGTTCTGTCATTCGGAAGCATGCTTTTTCCTCTCACTGCTATGCTGATGACACGCAACTCTACTTCTCCTTCCATCCAGATGACCCCACGGTTCCTGCTCGCATCGCAGCTTGTCTGACCGACATCTCTGGCTGGATGAAAGAACACCATCTTCAGCTCAACCTTGCTAAGACTGAACTGATTGTGATCTCAGCCAACCCTGCACTTCATCACAACTTCTCTATACAGCTAAATTCATCAACCATAACTTCCTCTAGGACAGCTAGGAATCTTGGTGTTGTGATGGACAACCAGTTATCCTTCACAGACCATATTGCTGCTACAGCTCAATCCTGCAGATTTGCCTTGGACAACATTAGGAAGATCAGATCCTTCCTATCAGAGCAGGCTACACAACTTCTTGTCCAAGCTCTTGTCCTCTCCAGACTGGACTATTGTAATGCACTCTTGGCGGGCCTTCCTGCATGCACTTCCAAGCCTTTGCAGATGATTCAGAATGCAGCAGCAAGAGTGGTCTTAAATGAGCCGAAGAAAGCCCATGGTCACACCTCTCTTCATCAGACTCCACTGACTGCCAGTAGCTGCTCGCATCAAATTCAAGGTACTGGTGCTTGCCTACAAGTCAACCACTGGCACTGCACCAGAATACCTAAACTGTCTAATCCAACCTTATGTCCCCTCCAGAAGCTTGCGTTCTGCAAATGAACGACGCCTGGTGGTGCCATCCCAAAGAGGCTCAAAATCACTTTCACGGACCTTTTTGTGGACTGTTCCCAGCTGGTGGAATGACCTACCTCTCAATTCGATCAGCTGAGTCATTGGCCATCTTCAAAAAACGTCTGAAAACCCATCTTTTTCGCCAGAACTTGAACAATTGACACTAGCACTTTCCTACTCTTTTCAGTTTTTCTATATACTTATTTATATAAAAAAAAAATAAAAAAAAACCTTGCAAGGCTTATCGTGTTTATCTAACTGAAATTTGCCTCAGCACTTATACACTGTCGCTCTCTTGTTGCTCTGATTGCTTCTATTGTAAGTCGCTTTGGATAAAAGCGTCTGCTAAATGACTAAATGTAAATGTTAATTCAATAAACAACTGATTTGGGTAAATCTAATAAACCATTGTCTGATTGGCGCATATATGTGTACCAGGACCATAAAACCAGTTTTAAGTAGCACAGGTATAATTGTAGCAATAACCAACAATACATTGTATAGGTCAAAATTATAGATTTTCCTTTTATGCAAAAAATCATTTTTTGCACCCTCAGATTCTAGATTTTCAAATAGTTGTATCTCGACCAAATATTGTCCTATCATAACAAATCACACATCAATGGAAAGCGTATTTAGTTTTCAGGTGATGTATAAACCTCAACTTAAACCCTTGACTCTTATGACTCGTTTTGTGGTCCAGGGTCACATATATATGTGGGAGGAGTCTGTGTGTGTGTGTGTGTGTGTGTGTGTGTGTGGGAGTGGCTTCTGTGTAACTGTAGGTTTTCCAGGATATTAATGAGGTTGTGATGGTCTGTGATGTGTGTTTTGTTTCTGACAGCAGTCTGAGGATTTTCAAGAGGATATTTATCCCATGACCGCAGCCAATGAGCCGGCCATGACCGCAGATGAGTGGCTGATGGGACAGAATAAAGGTGAGTCAGATAAATGACTGAGAGCCCAAACATCCAATCAAATAACATGTTTCAGAAGCCATTTTGTCCATAAAGCTTTACTGAACTGTCAGATTTAACCCTCCTTTTTTGGGCATTATATTATTTATTTAATTACATACGGCACATGTCATTTGGATACTCGGTATCCAGAGTGGCCAGTTCATAGTTTGGTTCCTGAAATCAGCCTGTGATCCTGAAAAATCCAAGCACTGGATCAGGCTTGTCATTCTTTACGACACTGACCTTTGTTCATTTTACACTTGTGTGATTTGGTGATGTTTTCGACTGTAAACATGAAGACTGTGTGTTTGAGCAGTTTTCATTAAAGGTGCAGTGTGTACGATTGGCAACTAGCGGTTAAAATGGGTACTGCAGTCCAAAATCTGAATATTGGAGAGAACCATTTCTTCCGCTTTCTCCTACTCAGATTCAACGCTCACGTGGGTTTGCCAGATTGAGGACATGCGACTAGCCTTGCACTGTAATTTGATGAGTTGATTTACTGTTTTAATGTTCCTTTGCTCATAGATCATTGTGCAGTATGTAATATCATCAGCTATTGGTTGAAATGGGTATGCAATGCCGTCCGGGAATCTGCCCGAAATGCACAATTCAGAGTAGAATTACTGGCTATAGCATTAGTTTTCAGAGAAACAGTTAAGTAAACATTACATGTTTTCTAAGTATCTACAAACATATTATGTTATTTATTGGCTTAAGGAGGGTAAACAGCACCTTTAACACTAGGTCTAATTTAGGCAACTACATTAAGTTTTATATGGCAGAATTTACAGTTGCAAATGCAAATGGTGTGTGTTTATTTTATATTATGTGCAGATTATTTGTAAAAAAAAAAAAAAAAACATCAGCATGCTGAATGGACTGCATCCAAAGTTTCCTTAATTTTAAAATTAAGCCACATTTTTCCTGTGTTAATGTCCATGTTAATGGCTTTAGGTGTCCATCTTTTTGATACTTGGGTTGATTTTCTCATATTCTGCCATTATATGTGACCCTGGGCGACAAAACCAGTCATAAGGGTTAATTTGTCAAACCTGACCATTGATGTATGATTTGTAAGGATAGGACAATATTTGGCTGAGATACAACTATTTAAAAATCTGGAATCTGAGGGTACAAAAATTCATTCAAATGAAATTCTTAGCAATGCATATTACTAATTAAAAATTAAGTTTTGATTTATTTACAATAGGAGATTTACAAATTATCTTCATGGAATATGATCTTTACTTAATATCCTAATGATTTTTGGCATAAAAGACAAATTGATAATTTTGACCCATACAATGTATTGTTGGCTATTTCTACAAATACGCCTGTGCTACTTAAGACTACGCTACTTTGTGCTCCAGGGTCACATGTTTAGTGTTTCAGCATAACCAGACACACATGTCTGTGCTTTCTGATTTTTGTGTGATGATAAAATATTAATTAATTTATTCCAAAGTCAGTGACTTGCATGAAAATTTTGTATGATGGACATTGACAGAGTACCTGCACATTGGTTAAAGAAGTCCAATCCTGTTTCATGCATGTTAAGTTATTTACTGTTAAAGAGTTGGATTCTCATGCTAAAAAAAAAAACTATTTGGACGTACACTATCAGTCAAAAGTTTGGACATACCCTCTCATGTAGTGTCTCTTCTACCCATCAAGGCTGCATTTATTTGATCAAAAATACAGAAAAAAACATTGATATTGCAAAATGTTATTACAACATAAAATAATGGTTTTTATTTTAAAATACTTTACAATATAATTTATTCCTGTGATGCAAAGCTGAATTTTCATCAGCTGTTACTCCAGTCACGTTAAGTGTCACGTGATCCTTCAGAAATCATTCTAATATACTGATTTATTATTAGAATGATCAATGTTGGAAACAGTTGTGCTGACAAATATTTTTTGCAACCTGTGATTCCTTTTTCAGGATTCTTTGATGAATAACAAGTTAAAAGAACAGCAATGTAAATCTATGCTATCACTTTTTATTCATTTAACACATCCTTGGTGAATAAAAGTATTAATTTCTTTCAAAAAAAAGAAAGAATAAAAATGTACTGATCCCAGACTTTTGAACAGTAGTGTATATTGCTAGAAAACCTTTCTATTTTAAATAAATGCTGTTCTTTTTAGCTTTTATTGATCAAAAAATCCTTATATCCTTAAAAAGTATTACAGGTTCCAACGCTGAATATAAATCAGTATATTAGAATGATTTCTGGAGGATCATGTGACACTGAAGACTGGAGTAATGATTCTGGAAATTCAACTTAAATTACAGATATAAATTAAATTTTAATGTATATTAATATAGAAAAACATTGATTTACATCATGATAATATTTCACAATATTACTTTTTTGTTCTGTATTTTTGATCAAGTGAAAACAGCCTTGATAAGCATAAGAAACCTCTTTAAAAAACATTAAATGAGAGGGTGTGTCCAAACTTAAGACTTTTTGATTTCTGTGCCAAATACACACTTCTGGGTTTCTTACAAGTTTTGGAACATTTTTTTTGATCATGGCTCTGAATGGCGTCCTGAAGGGTGGAACTCCTTGTATGGGCATTTCTCCCGGAAGAGCGCGTCTGCGCACACATAGACCAGAGTGAGCGCAAAAGTGTGCCCATCAACACTTTTCCTTCAGCTGCACTGCTGCGTGGGACTCACTTGGAAGAATGTCTGTAAAGAAGTTTGGTTTACGTTAAGAACCTATCGTTACGTGAACACTGGATGCAGTTTGTTTTTCCAGGGCAGAAACTAAGTTTTTCAAGTGTGTTTGTTGACAAACGTTTTATAAATGAGGCCTAGTTGGACGCTGGATTTACACATTGTTTGATACTGAAAGATGGAGCGGTCCCAGCTATAAAAGATCCTGCTCATGATTCAGAACTGCAGATGGTAAGTGAAACGGCATCAAATGTCTGTGTTTTTGTTGGCAGTGCGTCAATCTTTTCCTCCGCCCTCGGTGTGCCTCCAGGAGCTCGACTGTTTTCGGAGAGAATTGTAAAGCTGTATCTTTCTTTTGTAAATATGATAAAACGAAAGACTTTTTGGATATATGAAGGATGCAGTACTACTCTATACCCAACAAACACAGAACGTTGCCTCAACGTTTCCAACCTTTTAGCCACGTTGTAACAACGTGGCTATAAGGTTGTTGGTTCTAAGTTGTGTGGTTCAGGTTGTTAAGGAACAATTTAAGGAACGATTTTTAATATTAAACAGTATTTAAAAGTATTATACTTACTTATCTTGTGTCTGATATAACACGCAGAAAAGGTTTGCGTGTTATATCAGACACAAGACACAACGTTGCTACAACCCTTTCGCGTCTTATATTTCTACGTTGTCACAATGTCGCGGGCACATAGTCAGCAACGTTGCCACAGTAAAAATAGAACGTTGCAGCGACGTTGCCACAATGTAACTGTGTTTGCTGGGTAGGTAATCAAGGTTAACATGAGATTGGGTGAAACTGTGTGTGCATCTGCTGTCATAAGGTTAATTCTGTCATCATTCTGTCATCATTTTTGTTCCAAAGTACAAAAAGATTCCAAAGATGAAAAAAATGATAGGAGTGAGGTTGCTTGGCTCCTGTAGGGCCGCTGCTGATGTCTCTGAGACCCGCGGCTGAAGCGCTCGACACCCGTCCGAGTGAAACGGAGACATCAGCCAATCAGGACGCAGAACAGCCTCCTGACCTCATCGCTGACCTGCAGGACTGGACAGAGGACGACACGCAAAGCCACGACTGGATCTCCTCACGCTTCAATCTGAGCTTTAAAGCCTCAGCAGCAGAGACGGAGGTTGGCGCTCGACTCAGTGGTGTGTTTTCTCAGAGCTCAGGGGTTGGTCGTAACGCTCCGCGTGTCTCGCAGGTGCCGCTCCGCCAGCGGGAGGACATTCAGCACCTGCAGGAGCAGCTCAAGCAGAGAGACGAGAGAATCCAACAGCTGGAGCTGGAGCTGATCAACACACGCAACCACATGAGAGCGTCCTTCTGAGAATCGACAATCACAGATGACAACATTACAATTGCCTGTGAACTTTTCAGGAAGCGTGTGTGTGAGTGTGTACATATGATTCATTGATGTGGACACTGGTATAGTTATCATTATTGGTGTGAACGGGTCTTTAATTCTTGTTACACAGAGGACAGATATGTCTGTGTCTAAAAATAGTCATTAAAATTTTAAATAGATTTTTTTTTTCTTCAGTTTTTACTGATGGGTCATTCTGTGTCAAATCAACCAAATTTCAATCAGACTTCCCTGGCTCAAATTTTTGATTTTGCTAATAATTTTTCTGAAGAAAGATAGACATGTATAGTGATGAAAGCCAAAATATTAAATGTCATGGATGAATATTTACTGAGTAATCCACTATTTTGTAGAGGGAGGTCAAAATGACAATTTTCATCTGAGATTCAGAACCAAATTACAGGGGGTTAAAAATGACTTCAGAAAGATGCAGCATCATGATGTTACTCAGAGATTAGTAGCTCTGTTAGTAAAATCTGTTGATTTTAGCAATCTTTGCATTATGTGCCAATGGTGACCATTCAAAAATGAGAAAAGAGCACTTTTCTTACTCCAAAGTTTGCATGCCTGTAACTCATGACCTTTTAGATATTGGCTCTCAACAAACTTTCCTTTTGGCATCTATATTTTAAGGCCTTACATGGTTTGGTTCCAGAGATACTGGAATTTCAATATGGCTCCAGGGGTAAATGGTTAAATTGCACACATTTTTAGTGGTCAAACACCAAAAAAAATGTGGATCAATATATGCAAAAATATGATGATGTTGAAACTAGAGATGTATCTCATCTCCTTCTGTCAAAACAACTGTATTAAACATACCTGTCTGGGACTGAGTGCTATAAATATTCTTTTTCCAAAGTTTGTGTGCCCATAACTCAAGAAGTATTAAAGATATTTCCATATGATTTTAGATTCAAGTTCTTAATAAATCTTTTTTTGGAGTCTTCATTTCTAAGGCCCTGCATCATTCAGTCCCACAGATATGGGCACTCAAATGTGTGTTTTATACATGTTGTTTTGATAGAGGGGAACAAGATAGAATTACTTATTCTTCAGACATTTGGCTTGAAATACAACATTTGGTTTTCAACCACTGAAAATGGATCAAATTCTGGACATGGAACCTTATTGAGATCCCCATACACTACCGTTCAAAAGTCTGGGGTCAGTAAGACTTGCAATTTTTTTTTATGAAGTCAAGGCTGCATTTATTTGATCAAAAATACAGAAAATGAACTGTAATATTACAAAATTTTATTACAATAGAAAATAATGGTTTTTATTTTCATATACTTTAAAATATAATTTATTCCTGTGATGCAAAGCTGATTTTTCATCAGCTGTTACTCAGTTTCCCAGGCTTAAGTGTCACATGATCTCTCAGAAATCATTCTGATATTCTGAATTATTAGCAGAATTATCAGTTTTGGAAACAGTTGTGCTGCCAGTGTTTTTTTTTTTTTTTTTTGAACCTGTATTTTTTTTCTTTCAAGAACATTTATTCAAACTATAAATCTTTTCTAGCAATGTAAATATATTATGTCACTTTTTATTAATATAACAATTTATTCATTTCTTTCAAAAAAAAAAGAATGAATAAACATTTACTGACCCCAAACTTTTGAACGGTAGTGTATCTCTAGTACTGAATGATGTAGGGCCTTGAAAATACTTAAGACTCCAAAAGAAAAGTTTATTAACAACTAGAATGAAAAATCATATTGTGATATTTTTGATACTTTGAGTTGAGTTATAGGCACGCAAACTTTGGAAAAATTATATTTATGGCACTCAGACAAGTGTGTTCAATGCAGTTTTTTTGACAGAAGGAAACATGATACATCTCTAGTTTCAACATTGTTCTTTAGACATTCCTCTTTAATAGAACAAGTTTAATATTTTTGCAAAAATGACTTACTCCGGGAGCCATACTGAAATTCCAATATCTCTGGATGCAAACCATATAGAGTCTTAAAAATAAAGCTGGCAAAAGGAAAGTTTGTTAAGAGCCAATATCTAAAAGGGCATTAAAATATGTTTAATGCTTCTTGAGTTACAAGGCTTGCAAACTTTGGAGTAAAAACTTGAAAAGTGACGTTTCCCCATTTTTGAATGGTCACCATTGGCACATAATGCAACAAAGATTGATAAAATCAACAGATTTCACTAATATAGCTACCGATCTCTTAATAAAATTAACATAATGATGCTGCCATCTTTCTGAAGTCATTTCTACCCCCCTGTAATTTGGCTCTGAAAAATTGCCATTTTCACCCCCCTCTACAAAATACTGGACATTTAATATATTTCTATACATATACTATACATTTTTAATGTTTCTTCAGAATAAATATTAGCAAAATCAAAAATTTGAACCTGGGACCTGTGGTTGAGTTGGCACGAAATGAGCCTGATATATATTTCTACTGATATCAATCCTTATCATAACTACCAAAAAACATTCATTTTAGAGCTTTTAACCCTTTAAATGCCAGTTTGTTTACATAATAACACGGTTATTTTTAATGAAAAAAAGACAAAAATATTTTCTATACACTAAATGCGGTGCAGTGCAGGCATTATTATTATTTATGTATGTATTTTTCAGTGTCAGACTTAAAAAAATCAAACAGAATAAAAAGTGTATTAACAAAGAATGCATGATTTGACACTTAAATGGCACTGAGATTAAATACTGCAGTTTTAATGGCATTTCAATGTTGTCCATAAGCACCTGAATCTGTAGAAAATAGGGTGAAATATTAAAATTACAGTAAAAGACACTGCCTTTGCATTTAAAGACAAAAAGTCCCTAAGGACGCACAAGGGTCAAAGATAAAGCTGGAAATGAGCAAGCACACTTTCATATTTAAAAAAGTTTATTAAACGACTCACGGTCCGTAACACTAAACAATTACTAACAGACACTCCTGATTGGTCCATGATCATGATTACAGTACAGTGATTGAGTCCTACTACTATCTCCTGCTCCGGATCAGTGTTATTGCTCGCTCACAAACAGCAGAAATTAAACCAAACGGATTCATGCACTTAGAGAAAGGCGTCTGATGCGCTCAGCTTTGAACCAGCATGAACACTGAGGCTTTTCTTCCTTCTGTTCCTCTCTGAGAACAGATGCATTATAATATCTGATCTGAGAACAGCTGCTGAACTGATTACAGTTCAATTTAAGTTAAACACAAGCATGTAAAAGCGATGGATTCGTCAATGATTGGTCGATTGTATCTCGCATAGTTTAAATTGGCTGGTTTCCGCAGTTTCTGATTGATGGAGAAACGCTGATTGATTGATTGTAAACTCGCAGAGATCTGAATTGGCTTAATTTCATCACAGTGTCACATCAAACAAACATAGAAAATAGAATTGCAATAGAATTTCTCTGAACATGCTAACTGTTGTGCCCAGCTGTGCATAAGCTCTTTGTTGCGTGGAAGACTAGCGGAGAACCAGAGCCGTCGGCTGCAGTGCATTCTGGGTAGTGTCTTTGACATGACATCTCCTGCTGTTTGGTTTAGAGGTGGCAGTGCCAATCAAAGCTTGACCTTTGACCTTGATACCCTGAGGAGGACTGTAAACGCTACTGAACCGCGTCCGTCAGGAGGTACGACTCGTCTCTGTCACTCCTTGTAGTGGCTTCCCATGAGCCTTTGCGACATCAGACAATTTCTGAGGAAATCTGTACTGCACTGGAAACTTCCTGTTGCTTTTTAAAGCATCTCAGCGGTTGTCACAGTATCAGACGGTGTGTGTGTGTGTGTGGTTTCTCGTTAGCGTTCAGTGCAGTTCATTTCATAGCTGCCCACAGTTTCTTTCCTGTGGTGACGTATTTCCTATTGAAACAGGAAGTTGGGACACATCAAAGTGCTCGTCCTGCTGAAGGTCGTGTGACTCTCATATTGTGCTTGAACCAAACGCCGGCGTGTAGCGGTTTGACCTCGTTAACAGCTAGCGTGCCACATTTGAAGCTCGTGTGCGCAGAGGAAACGAGTTTCCGTCCCAAAACAAATAAATCAGATTTAACGTGAAGAAAAGAAAGTCTCATTACTGTATAAATACAACAAAAAATAAAAATAAAACTGGAAAATACAAAACCGTATAAAAAATATCTACATAACAGATCACTATTTTTGTCATGCTACTGTAAAGAGAATTTGGACTAATTGTGTTTTTATCATCATGACACAATGCAAATCTTAAAAACAGACTTGCAGACTTTATACTGAGTTTCTAATATCATTCCTTCAGTGTTGCTTGTGATTGTGTGGTGGAATATAAATGCAGTTGGTCATAAGTTTACACTCCCTTCACTGAATCATAGAAACGTCTGTTATGTAGTGCTGCACTGAATGTCTATATTCACTTAATTCTTAATACTGGTTGCCATTACCATGATGATCCATGACTGTGTTTGTGTTTTGTGAACATTCAGAAGCTTAATGCATCTTTTGTGCTTTAGTCGCTCATTCATTCTCAGTGTGAACAGATGGATTTCAAAATCATGCAGTCACTGCTGAGAAGAGCTCAAATGTGCAGAAGACGCTGGAAAACGGCAGGATTCTTCTGGAGAACAGTTATATGAGTGGAGTCTAGGGATGTAACGATATCAAAGTCTCACAATACGATAATATTAATTTTATGATACAGCATTTATTAGCGATATTTAAAAGTTGATTTTTTATTTTTTTTTTACATTTTAAAGTTAAATTATTTTAGCAAATTCACTTTGAGAGTTCAAAATTAAGAGCTCCAACCCAAGTTCTTAACTAAGAATGCTTAAGTCAGAAAAACAGTCAGTGAATTGACTTGTGTACCTGAACTTTACAGGGGACTCAACCCTCTTTTTATTTGTGATACACTGTCTCAGACTAAATTACATTCCACAGTGGTGTTTTAGAAGCCAAACAAATGTAATATAATAATAATAACTATTTTATTTTATTTTTATTTCATTATATTATTTTTGCTTTACACTACAGAAGTGATCCGAATCAAATTATTTGCAAACTCGCTCCAAAGTTCCGATTTGAATTAAATGGTTTACTCTTAATGGACTTAATGGTCATACTTTTTCCCTTATTTCTACATTTTTTTAATTTGGACTGCATTTAAACCACTAACTTGTCAGCTATTCATACTGCATTTTTAAGCTTTTATTTGACAGAAATGGCAGTATAGCTTTTATTTTGAAGGAAAATACTAGCTTCTGTAAAAACAGGTTTAGAAAAACACGTCTCACTACAAAACTAGTGAAATGCTGTAATCATCTACTGCAAATATAAAGCATAACCGGTGACCGTTCTCAAACTCGCAGCACATGCAATAAATGAGTTCACTGCATTCATTCGCTCTGAACGGAGCCGTTCTGAGGCACAGAAAACACCGGATCACGAGCTGATCGCCTGAACGAAGTGCGCATTTTGCTTTGAAACGCACAGTGAAAACAGACTTGATGAAGGGATTTAGCCATATTTTTAGTTCATTTGACAGATACTTGTCAAAGCATAATGGCCCAAAACACTTTAAAGAGCTTTTATGTTAGCATAAGAAGTATGAATATATTTTAAAAACAACACTTTTTGCCTGGAAGACCTAACGTTTCATATTTTCACGATAATATCGTTTTGATATTGTGATATCACGATATTGATAATATTGTTACATCCCTAGTAGAATCTGATAGCAGGTGTGATTTCTGATCATCCCACCAAGTTTTGTGTCTCGATGACAGATTTAGTGCAGAAATATAATGATAAGAAAAAGAAGACAATCTTTACAAATACAGCAGGCTTGAACTCCTAAAAACAACATGCCATTTTCGTTTTTATGAACTCAAATGATTACGTTTTAGCAGATTCAGTGAAGGGGGTGTAAACTTATGAGGCACACTGAATGTGTGTGTGTTATATGCAGTGTTGGCAAGTCACATAATAATGTACTTTTTTCAAGTAACTAGTAAAGTAACGCATTACTTTTTAATTTCGAAGAAAATATCTGAGCTACTTTTTCAAAAAAGTAACGCCAGTTACTTTTTATTTCCTTAATGTATTTAATCCCATTTTATTAACTAATGACTTTACTGCTGACCTTTGTTGATCCAATTCAACCGCACACTGCAAAAATACTCTTCTTAGATTTTTTGTGTCTTGTTTCCAGACAAAATATCAAAATATTCTTAAATCAAGAAGGATTTTCTAGACAAGTAAATAATTATTTTCTTATTTTTAGAAAAAAAAAGTCAAAATTAGGTGAATTTTTGCTTAGAACAAGCAAAATAATCTGCCAATGGGGTAAGCAAAAAAATCTTATTTCAAACAGAAAAACAAGATTATTTTATTTACTTACCCCATTGGGAGATTGTTTTGCTTGTTTCAAGCAAAAACACACTTAATTTTGACTTGTTTTCAGAAGAATTTTTAGATATTTTGGCTAGAAACAAGACAAAAAATCTAAGTAAGAAAACCATTTTTTGCAGTGTACTAATAAGCAAAACCTACTTTAGATGAACTAACATTTGTGTTTTTTTCTCTCATTGCTGAAGAGTGTTGAACTTTCTTTTCCTACAGTTCTACTGTACAGACGTCAATTTAATTTTAATTTAGCCTTAGGCTTATTCACTTCATTTCATTTTGGTGTGAAAGGGCTTTTACATTTGATAAGAATCGAATGTTTTTATATTAAAAACAAACAAGCAAGCCCTGCCCAGATTTAAAAAGTAACGCAAAAGTAATGTAACGCATTGCTTTCCACAAAATGTAACTGAGTAACGTAATTAGTGACTTTTTTATGGAGTAACGCAATATTGTAACGCATTACTTTTAAAAGTAACTTTCCCCAACACTGGTTATATGAGTGAGTGTGTGTGTGTGTGTGTGTGTGTGTGTGTGTGTGTGTGTGTGTGTGTGTGTGTCAGTGCTCGTTGGGCATGTGTCGGATGGTATGGAATATCCAGTCCATCTTGGTGGTCCATCCTCCATGGTGGGCGTCGTTCATCTGTTTGGTGAAGTACTCCAGAGCGTCCTGCTGGTTCTTCTCCAGCGCCAGGGTCTTGCGCAGGTAGGCGATGTCGTCGAAGCTCTGCAGCTCAGGCATCCCGCAGCCCAACAGCAGAGAGAAGAGGTTGATGAAGAGGCTGGCGTGTTGACGGATAGCCAGATACGCTTTATAACACATCTCCTGAAACCTGACCGGGAGAGACACAGCATACTGAACATAACTGCACTCCACACTGTATATCCCCTACATTATGGGGACCAAAAAACATACCAAGTGAATTAGTGTTGCACGATATACCGCTGCTAAAAAGGTATCGTAATACCTTGCTTTAAAAACTGGTACGATTCTGCATTTTACTAGTACTGGTACTTTAAGACAGCATTTTGATAAGAGCCGTATTAACACTGATTATTTAGGGTCCTATGATTAAAGAAATAGTGAATGGAATCACAGGATCCTGTCTTATATACTGAATTTACTGTATAACATGGAATATCATGGAATTTGCCTATTGAAATATGAATCCTGCACATTCTGCCGCCTCAATATATGAGCACATGAACACATAAACTATCTCTAGAACTGAAAACCATCGTCATTCGTATACAAACGTAAAAACGACAACGACAACCCATCAAAATAAAAATTTTGGTTTGATAGAAATATTACTTCATGTAATGATAGTACTACTACTACTACTACTAATAAAAATATGATTAAAACAATATTTAAGGAATATTTACCAAAAAAATGATTGACCAGAATTTATTTACAATAATAAATAATAAATAATAATAAATAATTCTTTATAAAATCTCATTAATCTTTAGAAATAATTAGACATGTATTTTGATGATTAAAATTTAATGGAACTATTAAAATGGAATGCAGAACATTTATAGAAAACAGATTCACAGAATTTGAAAATAACAAAACATATTTTAGAGGGCCTTAAAATTTAATTTTTGTTCAACTTTTAAGGAATTGCTTTTAAATCATGTGCATTTCATGATTTCAATTAATTACACATGCTTTTTGATTCCTATTTTTTATGCAACCATTAAAACAGAGTCTAGAAAAATTCAAAACAGGAAATGGAATTTGGGAATAAAACAAATTTCATAGGGCCCTATTTATTTCATGTGTGTCTTTGTTTTATTGTATTTGTCCTTTAGTTTGTTAACTGCATCTATGTTCTTATTATTAATAACAAAGATAAAATAACAATAATTGACTATATGATGTTATAAATTGTCATTGTGAAAAAAAATGTCTATATCATGAAATAAGATTTGGCTTTATCCTTTTAGCTCTTATCAAAGTTGCAAAGATCTCTATATACCTGTACACTCGCTAGTTGCTCACCATGGTCCTGTGTTGTGGCACTCAAATGTGATTTTTATTATTTTAGAATTTTTTTAAAGGCAAATTAAATGCTTTTTTTTTATTTAATAGATAAAATAGCTATAACCTCTATTTGGATAATTTATTATTTGTTTACTTTGTCTGTTGTTCTGTGTTTTGGTCGTAGTATCAGTTCACTAGTAGTATGGAGATATTTTAGTCAGGTATCAGAGTCAAAATTTTGGTATCGTGACAACACTAATATTAATATCAGTCAATTTTGTCCTTGTGGGGATATTTTTTGGTCCCCATGAGGAAACATGCTTATAAATCAGACAGAATGAAGTGTTTTGAGAATGTAAAAATGCTGCAGCTTAGTGTGAGGGGTAGGGTTAGGGTAAGGGGATAGAAAATACAGTTTGTACAGTGGAAAAATCATTACACAGATGGAATGAACCCGTAAACCACACATGCAAGAAAGTATGTGTGTGTTCACACCTCTCAAACTCTTTGGTTTTTGTGCACTCCTGCACACCCTTGCTGATGACGATCAGGAAGTCTTGTGTGAGAACGAAAGGAACTCGCTCTCGCTTATATCCAAATTTCTTCTTTTTGTGATCCAGGAAGTGACCAAAGTCGATGTGGAACAGCTGCAGGAAACACGTGATCAGTTTCAGGACAGTGTGTGTCCGATGAGTCTTAAAAAGACACTTAATATTCACATTATTGATTTACTGCACAGACAGATGAGACACAAAACCTGAACGGATCTGATGTGAATAATGACTCTACTCATTGCAAAAAAAAATGCTTTTCTTCCTTAGATTTTTTGTCTTGTTTCCAGGCAAATGTCTAAAAATGCTTAAATCAAGAAGGATTTTCTAGACAAATCAAATTTTGTTTTCAGAACAAAAGGTGAGTTGAAATTCTTCTTGATTTAAGAATGTTTAGATATTTTGGCTGGAAACAAGAAAAGCATTTTTTGCAGTGTTGTCTCATTTAGAGCTATAATTGATTATTTTACAGCATGAACACTGTTGCTTTGTGTGTGTGTGTGTGTGTGTGTGTGTGTGTGTGTGTGTGTGTGTGTGTACCTGTCCGTTCTCCTTCACCATGATGTTGCTGTTGTGTCTGTCGCCGATGCCCAGAATGAAAGTGGCCACACAGTATCCGGCACATGAGCGCGTGAATAAATCGATGGCTCTGTCGTACCTGAGAAACAAACAGGTTTAGTTCAGAGCGGAACAGTTGATTCTGGAAATAAAAACTTTTAAAAAAGACAGATCTACTGTGAGCTCTGAGTTTGTTAATCAGTGGTCATCTGTACACATTATCACATTATTTCAACAATTAACTACATTACAGAAAATTCCACCCGTCAGAAAGTAAACAAACCGAGTAATCGAGACAGTCACTACACTCCCAAAATACCTGCATATTTGCATATATAAGCATATTGTGAAATGAACTTAAAATACAGTTTCTTAATGTGCAAACTTCCTTAATTATCAATAAAACACTGTCTAAAAAGACTTAGTTCATTGCGATCTCACAAACTTGCATTTTAATGAATAAAGCTCTCTATACTGCACACTGAATCTATTATTTACATCGTCTCTCCATTTTGTTTGTTAGAATTAGTGCTGTCAACTGCAATTAATCAGATCCAAAATAAAAGTTTGTTTACATACTATATGTCTGTGTACTGTGTATATTTATATTTATGTATCTATTAATACACACACATGCATGTATATATTAAGGAAAAATATTTTAGAATATATATCTAAAATATATATATTCATTTTTAATCTAAATTATATACAGGTATATATATATATGTACATATAAATATTTTTTTTAAATATGTACATGCATGTGTGTGTATTGATATGTATTAAATTAACCTAAAATACAGTTTCTTAATGTGACCCTGGAGCACAAAACCAATCTTGAGTAGCACAGGTATATCTATATTTGTAGCAATAGCCAACAATACACTGTATGGGTCAAAATTATAGATTTTTCATTTATTCCAAAAATCATTAGGATATTAAGATCATGAAGATGTATATCAAAAGTTAATTTTTGGTTAGTAATATGCATTGCTAAGAACTTCATTTGGACAACTTTAAAGGTGATTTTCTCAATATTTAGATTTGTTTGCACCCTCAGATTGCAGATTTTCAAAGAGTTGTATCCTAACAAACCATACATCAATGGAAAGCTTATTTTTTCAACATTCAGATGATTTCTAAATCTAAAGTTTGATTCAAATTGACCCTTATTATTGGTTTTGTGGTCCAGGGTCACATATAATCAACATCTTTACATCTATAGTTTTATATTTCTCCATTTTCTAAATGTAATTATGTTGTTAGCTGTGCTTCATGGGATTGTAGTTCTTTACCTCTTTAAAGTCATTAAGTTCAGTCTTGTGTCTTTGCCTTTTTGTCAGATAACAAGCACTTTTTTGCTTCAAATCATAGTTTGTAATGTTGTGTCTCTCCTTGTATCTGGTTGCTGGTTGGTTCGTGGATCATAACTCTAAAATGAAAACTTTTTAAAATCCTATGGGAAAAATGAATGGACGAAATACTTCCAGAACCAGTATCATTAGTGATGTTTCCATCACCCTTTCATGTGCATTTTAAAGTATCTCATCAGAAACGAGTGATAGAAACGCCACATGTCGAATAAAAATCCCTTTTTTACATTCGCTTGAGGTGGTTTTTGACTTGGGAAAGGAGATTAAGAATCAAGGGGATGTAAACTTACGCCTCTCCCTTGTTCTTGTCTCTGATCCAGTGGTGCAGCGTGTTGCTGTTGAACTGCAGCGCCCCCTTCAGGCCTCCTTTACACTGAATCTGCATGATGGTGTGTGAGTTCTTCACCACCTCGATGAGACCGACACAGTCGCCGATGGACAGACAGCCGTATGGCAGCATTCTACACACACAGAGAGAGAGAGTTAGCCAGCTGTGATTGGTGGATGTGCGTAAGCAGCGGGCTGTGATTGGTCGACTCACCGCAGATCCAGCCCCTGATTCTGCCAGATATTCTCCATGATTTTAATAATCTGCAGCGTCAGCATGTCTTGCCGTAGATCTGCGGCACACACAGATATTGCACATTTTAGGACAGATCCGGTCGTGGCGTAGGCTTACGGCTAAATGAACACATGCCTCACCGTCTCCGTTTTTAAAGATGATCTCATTATTAGTGAAGAGCAGCTCGCTCATGATATCTGGATTCTCCCAGTTCAACCACAGCGGCCGCTTAGCTGAAGACATGATACGACACTCCTCCAGCCTACAGCACAGAAATAGCACAGATTTACAGATGTGTCTTTTTAGCTCTCTATAAATCAGACACATTTTCACCATTTCACCATTGTATACAAACAAAAAATAACAAACGTTTAGTATGTAGAGAGTTTTAAAACTGTAAAGTTTGGTGTTTGTGAGAGAAAAAACTCTTCAAAACATGTATTGAATTGAATTCTGCAGATGCAAATTGATAAAGTGCAACAAAATATACTCCTAAATGTGTATTTGGAATGTTTTATTTCCACTAGTCTTAAAAAGATGTCTATGGAAGCTGTTTCCGCCACTGAATAAAAAAGGTCATTGCAACTTTTTATCTCTCAATTCCTGCTTTTTTTCTCTGAACTGGGAGATATAAAGAGTTATAAAGTCAGAACTGGGGGATATAAAAATTCACAATTGCGAGAAATAAATTCAGAATTGTTTTCTTGCAATTGCGAGTTTATATCTGTCACGCCCCTGGACTGTGTTTGTTGTGTTTCCTTCCCCATGTGCTCTGTGTTACCTAGTTTCTGTTAATTGGTTAATTTAGTTCAGGTGTTCGTAATTATCTAGCCTTTATAAGTTCCTCCCTGTCCTATGGTTTTTGTCCGGTCTTCGTCTATGCGACCTCACGTCTATGCAACCTCAGTGTGTTTGTTAACCTCCTGTATTGTAATCCTTCTTTGTGGTATATTAAAAGACTGTATCTTCATCCTCTTGAGCCTGCGTGTTCCTACACACACCCGAGTGTGACAATATCTCACAATTCTGACTTTTTTTGCGAGTTATAAAGTCCAGTTCTGAGGACAAAAAAAGACTGATATGCTTGTGATATCTGTGTATGCTGATACACAGAGTTTATATCTTGTAATTCTGACTTTATAACTTGCAATTGTGAGTTTATATCCAGAAATTCTGACTTTATTAGGGCTGCAACAAATGTTTATTTTGATAATCAATTAATCTAACGATTATTAGAACGATTAATCGACTAATCGTTAATTATTTCACTGATTAATCAGTAGATTTTGATTGATTATTCAGCTTTTAATAATGATAATTTTAGATGACCTTTCGGATACCTTTCAAGCCCTTTATAATCTATAATAACAGTTATTAACAACTTATTTCATATTTTATTTAAACCTTAAGACTGGCACCTGCAATTCCAGCCGAATTAAAGATCAGTTGTGTGTGAATTTGCATGTGAGCATCATTAATGACCCCCTGTGT
The DNA here is from genome assembly GCA_033026305.1 of Cirrhinus molitorella. NCBI lineage: Eukaryota > Metazoa > Chordata > Actinopteri > Cypriniformes > Cyprinidae > Cirrhinus > Cirrhinus molitorella. The sequence goes on from CM065132.1 coordinate 31,453,139, forward strand.
TTAATAAAAATGTCTCTAATTGGCCTGTTTAGCTAAGCCCTCATAACACTTCTCATTTACTGCTACAGTATTGCATGATTTGTAGATTATATTTAATAGGTTACACTTATTTGCACTTAGCTTTTAAAAGGTTAAAACATTACATTCTTAAGGATTCTACACTTACATTTCTTTTCAGGAGCACTAGTGCTCCTACTTAAAAAAAAAAAATTAAATTAAAATAAATTAGGAACAGTGATAGAAATTAACCTCCCTGTTAGAAGGTGATATTTAACTCCCTTTTTAACCTTTGTAATGCCATTTAAATGTCATCTTTTGTGCCAAAAAGTTTTGATTTATAAATTTGTATCAAAATATTTAATTAAACAATAAATTCAATTAAAATAATAAGATACAATCAGGCTGAATAAGTTACCAATCAAATGAAATCAGCATCAACAATTCATCTTTGCATGGTACAGAAGAGCTCAAAGAGCATTTCATAATAACAATGTTATGAGATTGTTTTAAATATATAGTTTTGAATATAGAAATTTAAATCATTTAAATGACACCATTTATACTTTAAAAATGAAACTGAAACTGCCAGTAGGTGGCAGTAAGTCAAAGTCTTTGTGACTGAATAATTAATTAAATCGATTTGTTCAAAAGCACAGTTTTGTTCATAAATGAAACAGCGCTGTGTCAAATGTGCAGCTGTGTGCAGCAAATGTGCGACTCAACTGTGGCTTTGTTTGGAACCATTTTTGTTGATGAAATAGAGCACAATCAGACAACAGTGTTCATAAAGTGTAAATCACTTATTATTAACTTTTGTATAAAATCAAAAATGTATAAAACTGTTGTATAAATTCAATGTCACATTTGCAAACTTCCTTAATTATCAATAAAACACTGTCTAAAAAGACATACATGAATAAAGCTCTCTATACTGCACACTGAATCTATTATTTACATCGTCTCTCCATTTTGTTTGTTAGAATTAGTGCTGTCAACTGCAATTAATCAGATCCAAAATAAAAGTTTGTTTACATACTATATGTCTGTGTACTGTGTATATTTATATTTATGTATGTATTTTAGAATATATATCTAAAATATTTATATTTATTTATAATCTAAATTATATACAGGTATAAATATATGTACATATAAATATTTTTTAAATATGTAAATGTATGTGTGTGTATTGATATGTACATAATATATATACAGAGTAAACACACATATAGTATGTAAACATAAACTTTTATTTTGGATGCGATTAATTGTTTGACAGCCCTAGTTATAATGAATGTCAAAAACTACAGTCTGCTTTCACAATCTGTGCTGTGAAGAGCAGGACGTGCATCGACAGAGAAGCATTTCTATTGGCTGCAGTCTAATACGGCAAAAGATGGCATTGCGCAGCGAACCGTAGACACAGATATCCCGTTTTGTTTTTAGCTTGTTTATATGTAGAACTGGGATCGCTTTCATAGTCTTTTGAATGGGTGAATATAGAAATCACTTTAATTTTCTTCGTATGCTCTGAAGCACTGTGTGTCTTTTTCTCTTGAATTGCATCCAGGAGGGCTGAATTACAGTCATTATTGCAGGCTCTTTACATTGCGTCATATGACATCAAGCGACTACTCCACAATAAAATTATTTGTCCACAATCTTTTATTTATATCAATATATATAACAAGTTACAATGACCTTTTTCAATTTTTTTGTCATAGAAGCAGGCAAAAACACTGGTTTTGCCTGTAATTTTGTATTATGTGTATATACATATGTACTGTATGTGTTGTTGTGTGTATTTACCTGAGATTCCCCAGCTGGTGTACAGGGTTCAGAGGAGAGACAAACCCCTGCAGCGCCTCCATGTAATCTGGGCGGGACATGTGCTCCACCAGGAACTTCATCTGAGTCTGCAACAGCCAATCAGAATGCAGGATGAGCTTCATTAACCAATCAGCAGTCTCAGTCAGGATGAAGAAATCATCAGGTCTTTGAAAGACATCGCTGCCTGTAAATGTTATTGAGCGTCTAATGTCTTACCTTCTGCGTCTCGTCTTTCTTCTCCTGCTTGAGTGTGTCAGTGAGGTTCACCAGCTTGTCCATGGCCTCCACCTGTCTGTTCAGGTGTTTCAGGTACATGCCACACGCCCGACAGAACGCCTCCAACAGCAGCCCGAAGCGCCGAGACACCGTTTTATTGTGCATCTCAGACCTACACACACACACACACACGGGTTATTATCCTTAACTATAACTAAAAAACACCATTACTGGATATAAAATAAACAGCAAATGAAATACATACATAAACAAACTTGTTTAATTTTCAGCTATTTGCTGAGGTAACATTTCTTATTTTTGTTTAGTACAAGTTGAAGTATTAAAATAACTAAAACTAAAATTTTATAAAAACTATATATAACATTTGACCTTGCAGCACAAAACCAGTCTAGTAGCACAGTTATATTTGTAGCAATAGCCAACAATTATACATTTTTTCTTTTATCCCAAAAATCATTAGGAAATTAAGTAAAGATCATGTTTGTAAATTTCCTACTGTAAATATATCAAAACCTAATTTTTGATTAGTCATATGCATTGCTAAGAACTTCATTTGGACAACTTTAAAGGCCATTTTCTCAATATTTAGATTTTTTTACACCCTCAGATTCCAGATTTTTAAATAATTGTATCTTGACCAAATACTGTCCTATCCTAACAAACCATACATCAGTGGAAAGTTTATGTAGTTAGTGGAAATCTCACAAATTTCACAAAACTGACCCTTATGACTGGTTTTGTGGAGCAAGTTCACATATGTTCAAAAGCACAACAAAATTGCCAATATTGAAACTAAAATTCAAATCTAATAAAACAATATTATCAAAAACTATGATAACAAATTTAGAATAGGGAACACACTATTAACTAAGAGTTTTGGACTTCAAAATAAAGTGTTATAAAAATTATAACAGTATACTGAGTCTCATAGGACCTGTCATACAATAATGAGAATCTAGTAATGACAACCACATGTTTACATCACAATTGTGAGCTTTTGGAGGTAAATGTGTGTAACTCTCATGAAAATAAAGTCTCTTGCTTTTGATTTGGGACTGAAATGTGACCTGGATGTGTTTCCATGAGATTCACACAGATTCATGTCTGAACTCACTTCAGATGCCAGAAGAAGAAATGTCCGATCCTCTGATTGGTCAGCGCTTTCTTGATCAGGAACCGAGCTAACGGGTTATCCAGATACATCTCATATTTCAGAACCTAAACCACACACACAGATACACATGAAACCTGTGTGGAATCTGGAGGGATGCAGTTGGATTCTTACTAGGAATGTAACCGTAGTATAAATATCATAATATCACAATAGCAAAACTGTCTGGATATTATTATGGTCACATGACGATATAAAACAACAGGTCTTCCCGGCATAACATAACATAAAAGGTCATTATGTTTTTGAAGTTGGGGAAGAAAACAAGATGTGAGTTTTTGGACATACCCTAACTGTATTGACCCAGATCACACAAACTATGCATGTGCATCACATAGAAAAAACAAGACGAGATTAAAAAGTATATAAATTGTCAATTGTTTTTGAAAATGACTGATCGTTTCGCTGGATAAGACCCTTCTTCCTAAGCTGGGATCATTTAGAGTCCTTTGAAGCTGCATTTAAACTGCTTCCTTAAACTGCATTTTGTAAGTTCAAACTCAAAGGCACCATAGAAGTCCATTATATGGAGAGAAATATTGAAATGTTTTCCTAAAAAAACGCAATTTCTTTACGACTGAAGAAAGAAAGATGTGAACATCTTGGATGGCAAGGGTGAGTACATTATCTGTACATTTTTGTTCTGAAAGTGAACTAATCCTTTAAGTTTTCTTACTTAAGGACATGAGTTGGAGCTCTTCATTTTGAGCTCTCAATATGCATTAGATAGAAGAATTTAACATTGAAATGTACAAAATGTAAAGTCTTCATTTGTCTTTTTTTTAAATATTGCAATAAATAACTTATGGACTTCATATCGCAATATTATTGTATTGTGAGACACACACACACCTGCACGAGCTGCAGCAGGTACTGGCTGAGTTTGTCGTCGGTCAGGCCCTGGATCAGGCAGCGCAGGGCAAACTCTCGCACCATGGGATCAGGGAAGTTACAGTCCAGCAGCTCCAGAGCAGATTCAGGCTGCATGAGCTGCCAGTCCTTCAGCAGACAGTAGATCTACACAAACACAGATGAGTGAGGTGAGCGCTGGATTAATGGATGTGTGTGTGTGTGTGTGTGTGTGTGTGTGTGTGTGTGTGTGTGTGTGTGTGTGTGTGTGTGTGTGTGTGTGAATCATCGCGTCTGTCGTACCTGAGACACCTCGTCCCGCGAGTTCCACTTGACGGACAGCAGGAGTTTGGGAAGACTTTCTGGGATATTCACACAGTAATGCCTGAAACACAAACGCATCGCTCTCAGAGTGCTGTCGTAATACTTGTGTGAGTTTAATCTTCCCTTCTGTTCGTGTGCGTTTACCGATGTCTCCACAGGAAGTCTTTCTCTTGTTCAGAGAGCTCATACAGCGGGTCTCGACTGCACAGCGCGCGCAGCTGCTCCGCGTCCGTCTGCGATATGGAGCTGTCACACGCCAGACGACTGCTCTGATTGACCAGAGACATTCAGCGTCAGTTCTCGATTCACTCTGATGTGTGTGTGTGTGTGTGTATATGTGTGAGTGTGTGTTGCATGTGTGTGTGTGTGTGTGTGTGTGTGTGTGTACCAGCCCCAGACAGTAGCTGTATCCCAGCTCACGAGAGATGCTCCAGTTGGCGTGTTCCTCGATCTGCTGCTCATCAGGAAACACCACTGTCTGATTAAACCAGGGAAACTCCAGCTCCACACACGGCGTCTCCTGCACATGCAACACACAACGAGATCAGCCGTGTGAGGCATTTGACTTCATGATATTTCACCATATTTATCATTATACTTCGTTATTTTAGCTGGAAATATTGTGCATTTTTATTACTTTCTTAAATATATATTTAGTCGCCAAGCACCTATTGTATCCATTACATTTCTTATTATTATTCTTCTTCTTCTTCTGCTCTGGACGTCTATGGCAGCCCATAGAACCACTTGCAGGAAAGTTGTGAAATTTGGCACACTGATAGAGGACAGTCTCAACATTAACCATAGCAGGTTTGGAGTCTCTAACTCCAACTCTCTAGCGCCACCACTTGTCCAAACTTTCACTCATGTTTATGCTAGTAACCTCTGAACTGTAAGGTCTAGAAGGAAAATTATTTTTTCCCGTGAATTCCTGGTTCATGCCGATTTGAGTGAACTCCAAATAAAAAAAAAAATCACAAAGGTTTCATATTTTTTCTATTTTTAATTGTTCGTAAAACCAACTTTTTCAAACTCATCCTAAATGATTTGTCTGATTTTCACCAAATTTGGCTCAGATCACCTTCACAGCATAATGGCAAAAAGTTGAGCAGTCACATGCAGTGTTGGGTAAAGTTACTTTTAAAAGTAATGCATTACAATATTGCGTTACTCCCTAAAAAAAATAACTAATTTCATTACTTGGTTACTTTTTATGGAAAGTAATGCGTTAAATTACTTTTGCGTTACTTTTTAAATCTGGCCAGGGCTTGCTTGTTTGCTTTTAATATAAAAACTCTATTTTTGGCAAATGTAAAAGCCCTTTCACACCAAAGGTAATATTAATACACCTCAGGCAGATGGAAAAGTAAATTCACGTCTGTATATTAGAACACAAGAAAACAAAGTTCAACACTATCAGCAATAAAAAAACAATGAAGCAAAAGCGTTAGTTTATCTAAAGTCATTTTTGCTTATTCGTATGGATGAATTGAATTCATCGAAAGTCAGCTGCAAAGACACCGGGTAATAAAATGGGATTAAATACATAAAGAATATTTGTGTTAATTAATTATTGCAGGTTTGCATCATATTGTGAGTATGCATTTCACTTTGTTTCATTTTGAGGAATACTGAATCTGTTTTTGTGAGTGAGATGAATTAATGCATGTTCACATTTAGTCTAGAACTACAGTAGCATCATGTTTACATGATGAAAGAGTAACTCAGATATTTCCTTGTAAATTAAAAAGTAATGCGTTACCCCCAACACTGGTCAAATGATTCTCAAATAACGCATGATTAAATTTGACAAAGAACACACACAAATTGAGCAACACCACCTAGTGGTCAGGAGATTTGAAAAATTGCTATTTTTGCTGATAACTTCTGAATGGCCATTTAGATTAGATTCAGTGCATCATGCCGAGTCGAACTATACCCAATTTCCCATGTCAGCCATTTTGGGTGTCAGCAATTCTCAATTGTGTCGTAAAATGCTATATTTTACTAACGCCATATTTTGTATTGTTACGAAACTCAGTATGCATGCTCGGCACCCTGACAGTACTCAAAAGTTTGGGGACAGCGGCAAAAGTTCTAAAGAAATTTGAAAAATGCTAACATTTGATTAAACTGGCCTATTGTAATGTAAGTGATCTCAATTTATTCCTTCAGTCATGCCGAGAACATAAATACCAATTATGCCAAAATTGTCTGAACGTCCTGCCCGCTGTTTTGAATAATGTTGAAAACTTTTTCGATACTCCTCCTATAACATTGGTCTAATTTTCACCAAATTTGACTAGGATCATCGTCAGACCATGCTGGCAAAAAGCTGTGGATTTCGTGTTGATATATGAAACAGAGTTATTATTTAACACCTCAATGAATTTGCTGGAATCATGCCAAAGAGCATCTGAGGCTGTATCTCTGCAAAACTTTGACATATAGACACCAAACTTAGTGTGTGCCATTGTCTCCTCACACTGGTACTGGTCAAGATTGATAAACTATTCATTGACCATTAATAATACAATTTCAAAAACTGCTAATAACTTTTTATTTTTATTTTATTGTTTTGTCTTTATTAACTTTTCATAGCATTAGCCTTTTGTAATGAAACTGGTCTCTAAATATTCTTTGGGTTACAAATTTTGATTTACATTGAATCCTACTTTTTCTAACTCCTCCTCGATCATTGGTCCGATTTTCACCAAAATCGAGTCAGATCATCTTCAGACTGTGCTGACAAAATTTTATAGATTTCATGTTGATAGACAAAACCATTTTTTATATAGCAACACAACAAAGCTGAGGCATGATGCAGACTATGACTGAGGCTGAACCTTTGCAAAGATAACATTTAGTGTTTTGTTTTTTTTCAGTTTCACATTTTCATTTTAAGTTTTTCATTTTTTAAACCTTATTGCAATTTTATTTCAGTTAATAGAAATGTTTTTAATAGTTTCCGTTAGTGTCACACACCTTGTTTGGGTTCGATCCAGACACTCCGATGGGGTTGAGGAGATCCTCCAGACCGTGAGGAACCGGCCACAAACCCAGAGCCACTTTTCCGCTGACCAGCGTGTCTTTATAGTCAAAGAGGTTGATGTTTCCCCAGGCCAGAGGACAGTGTTCCTACACACAAACACACACACACAGATAAATAGATCAGCAGGGAGGAACTCACAGTCACCAACAGGAGAAGGAAAGGTCAAAGTTCACCTCTTTGGCTCCCTTGCGACCCTTGACAGAGCAGATGGACAGACAGAGACGAGCAGATCGAGGGACATCAGTCAGGTAGATGTCATACGACAGCCACTCGTTCCACCTGTGAGTGACACGAGAGAAATCATCTACACATCTGAGAATGTTTGGCTTCTTTTGTGCAGTCTCTTTATTCAAGCACAAACGTAACCCTGGAGCGCAAAACCAGTCTTAAGTCGCACAGGTATATTTGTAGCAATAGCCAACAATACATTGTATGGGTCAAAATTATAGATTTTTCTTTGATGACGAAAATTATTAGTATAATAAGTAAAGATCATGGTCAATGAAGACATTTTGTAAATTTCCTACTGTAAATATATAAAAACTTTGATTAGTAATATGCATTGCTAAAACCTTCATTTGGACAACTTTAAAGGTGATTTTCTTAATATTTAGATTTTTTTGGACCTTAAGATTCCAGATTTTCAAATATTGTCCTTTCCTAACAAACCATACATCAGTGGAAAGCTTATTTAGATTTAGATATACATTTGCAATTGTTAGAAAATAAGTCAGAATTGCAAAAAAAAAAAAGGGTGGTAGAATTGTGAGAAAATGGTCAGAATTGCGATATAAAACGTCAGAATGGTCAGATATAAATTTGCAAATGTGAGGAAATAGTCTCTTTTTTCATTAGAATTGGAATTTATAACTTGTAATTGCTTGTTTATATCTCACAATTCTGAGAAAATAAGTCAGAATTGCAAAAAAAGGATAGAATTGTGAGATTAAAGTCAGAACTGCAAGATATAAACTTGCAATTGTGAGAAAATAAGTCAGAATTGCAAAAAAAAGTGGCAGAATTTTGAGAATAAAGCCAGAATTGCAAGATACAAACTTGCAATTGTGCGAAAATGGTCAGAATTGCGAGATATAAATTTGCAATTAGAAAATAAGCCAGAATTGCAAAAAAAGAAGGGGCAGAATTGTGAGAACAAAGTCAGAATTGCAAGATATAAACTTGCAATTGTAAGAAAATGGTCAGAATTGTGAGATATAAATTTGCAGTTGTGAGAAAATAAGTCAGAATTGCAAAAATTGTAAAAAACATTGAATGGGTCAAAATTATTGATGATTTTTGATGCCGAAAATCAATAGAGGATATTAAGTAAAGATCATGGACAATGAAGACATTTTGTAAATTTCCTACTGTAAATATATCAAAACTTAATTTTTGATTAGTAATATGCATTGCTAAGAACTTCATTTGGACAACTTTAAAGGTGAGTTTTTCAGTGTTTTGATTTTTTTTTTTGCACCTTCAGATTCCAGATTTTCAAATATTGTCCTATCCTAACAAACCATACATCAGTGGAAAGCTTATTTATTTCGCGTTCAGATGATGTGTAAATAAATGTACCCTTATGACTGAGGTCACATATGTGTGTTTGTGTTACCTTGGGTTGGAGCAGGGCACTCTCTGTGTATTGACATTGTCACACAGTGGTTCTCCTCCGTGATATATGCCTGTCCTGACGTAGATCTGTCTCACACACACACACACACATAATGAGCAAATGACTGATGCTGTCTCTTAGTCCCTCAGTGTGTGTGTGTGTGTCTCACCTTGTCTATGTCTCTGATGTTGACGTTGACGTAGGTGGCACACAGCAGGCGTACTCTCAGATGTGTGTTGAAGGCCCAGAGGGATCGCGGTGATCCGGGGTCTCCGCCGCCGGGGCAGGGGCTGGGCTGAGGCGTACGCCGACTGTAGGACGGAGGCATGAACCCGCTGGCGGGCAGCTGACTGTACAGACTGTCCTTACTGACCAGCATGAGGTGAGGCAGACGGCCCAGCGTGATACAGCTCCTGATATACTGAACACACACACACACACACACACACACAGCCGCTCCATCACACTCTGACTGATTCATTCATTAACCCTACCCTCAGATGAGATGAACCAGAGAGAAACTCTTGCTAGTTTGGATCAACATGAGAGTCAGTGACTGTTTTGGGTGAACTGTTCCTTTAAGACAAGAAGCCCATTCAATAGTAAGCCTCTCTGAACCGCCTCATCAACACTGACTGTGAATGAACGGCTCAGATCAGTGTCACCACCTTGTGGACAAAATGTACAGGAGTATGCACACTTAAAAAACATACTAAGATGAATCACGTAAAAAGTTCAAGTGTACTGTGGACTTAAAGGGACAGTTCACCCAAAAATGAAAGTTCTGTCTTCATTTACTCTCCCGAATTTACTTACTCAACCGGTATAAGTTTCTTTTGACTTTCTGTTGAACGCAATATAAGATATTTTGAAGAATGCTGGTAGCCAAACAGTTGACGGTAGCCATTGACTTCCACAGTATGGACAAAAATATGATGGAAGTCAATGGGTTGCGAAATAAATTGGATTTTAATTTTGATTGTGATTATTGCTTCTCCCAGTTGTTTAAGCATAATTGTCTCTGACACTGGCCCACTGGTTATCTAAACTAAAAACATTTTTTTGGCATTTGCATTATCTTGCATTGATTACTCCTCTGAATAAAAAATGTCAAAATGTAATTGTGACTTTTTATCTCAAATTTGATATAAACGATATAACTCACAATTGTGAGGAATAAAGTCAGAATTATGAGATTTAAACATGAAACTCTGAAAAATTAAGTTGCGATTCTGAGAAAATCAGGATTGTCAAGATATAAATTTGCAGTTGTAAGTAAAAATAGTCTCCTTTTTTATTAGAATTGGACTTTATAACTTGCAATTGCTTGTTTATATCTCACATTTCTAAGAAAATAAGTCAGAATTGCAAAAACAAAAAGGGCAGAATTGTAAGATATAAACATGCAATTGTGAGAAAATGGTCAGAATTGTGATATAAAAAGTCAGAATTGTCAGATATAAATTTGCAATTGTGAGAAAATAGTCTTTTTTTTTCATTAGAATTGGAATTTATAACTTGTAATTGCTTGTTCATATCTCACAATTCTGAGAAAATAAGTCAGAATTGCAAAAAAAGGATAGAATTGTGAGAATAAAGTCAGAATTGCAAGATCTAAACTTGCAACTGTGAGGATATGTCAGAATAGCAAAAAAAAAAGGGGCAGAATTGTGAGAATAAAGTCAGAATTGCAAGATATAAACTTGCAATTGTGAGAAAATTATCAGAATGCAACATAATAAGTCAGAATTGTCAGATATAAACTTGTAGTTGTGTGAAAATGGTCAGAATTGCAAGATATACATTTGCAATTGTGAGAATAAAGTCAGAATTGCAAGATATAAACTTGCCATTGTTAGAAAATGGTCAGAATTGCAATATAAAAAGTCAGAATTGCAAGATATAAATTTGCAATTGTGAGAAAATGGTCAGAATTGCAGCATAAAAAGTCAGAATTGTGAGATATAAATTTGCAATTGTTAGAAAATTAGTCAGAATTGCAATAAAAAAGGGCAGAATTGTGAGAATAAAGTCAGAATTGCAAGATATAAATTTGCAATTGTGAGAAAATAAGTCAGAATTGTGAGACAGAGTTGCAATTATCTTGTTTATTATTTTAAATTTAGTGGCGGAAATAGGCTTCCATAAATTCGAGCTTTTCACTTAAATGGATGCATTTTCTGCCCAGTGTTTTACTTAATCCTCCCAATCTGGCAACCATTCGCACACATTTTCTCTACACTGAGAAAGCATATGCTCTCTTTCCACTGAGAAAAAAGGCACTGATGCTCTGAAAACTCTAGAAAACATGTATGAGTTCCTCTATTGAGATGTTCTCTATTGAGGGGGCAGCCGTGGCCTAATGGTTAGGGAGTCTGACTTGTAACCAAGAGGTTGCGAGTTCGAATCCCAGGTCCGGCAGGGATTGACGGTGGGGGGAGTGAATATCCAGCGCTCTCTCCATCGTCAATACCACGACTGAGGTGAGACCCTTGAGCAAACCCCCAACTGCTCCCCGGGCGCCACAGCAATGCAATGGCTGCCCACTGCTCCGGGTGTATGTTCACGGTGTGTGTGTGTGTGTGTGTGTGTGTGTGTGTGTGTGTGTGTGTGTGTGTGTGTGTGTGTGTTCGTTCACTACTGTGTGTGTCACCATACTTGGCCTCACGTCTCGTTACTTTTTCATGACAATAATTGTGAATATAAATGTTGAGCAAAATCATGGTGATTATTATGAGTCCCTGACATAGCAGAGTATTGATTCACACCTTGTACTGGCTGAGAGGGTATTTCTCCAGGAAGTACTCGTCGCATCCGCACACTTTGAGGATGTACTGGCCCTGGTACTCCTGAACGCAGAGGCGCAGCTGCTGCGCAGACAGATGCATGCTGCGCGTCTTCTTGCGGATGGCTTCCGCGATCAGCTGCTCCGGCAGAGAGTCGTGCGCGATCTTCAGCGTGTACTTCTGCTTAGAGTTGGACGGGGACACGATCACCCAGATGGTGACGATCAGACGGCCTGCAGAGAGACAGACGGGTGAGACTGGAGGAAGATGGGGAGGCGGGACGTGACGCAGACGCAGACGCACCTTTGTCGAGTTTGCTGTAGATGTGCTGTGGAAGATCAGGTGAGGACTCCACATTGGGAGGATAGACGTACAGCGCCTGTGTGTGTGCGCCTCCTCCCTCTCGCTCCTCCACCGCCTCCCTGCACACGCTCAGAATGTTCCTCCTGAACTCCTGCACCTCCGGATCCTTCACCAGCTCAAACTCACAGATGGGCATCCCTATGGCGAAACCTTAACACACACACGACCAGCATTTACAACTAAATGGCAAACATTTGAGAATCAAGTGCACGTCAAGATCAATCAAGTCATAGAGCGCAGAGCTTTACTGTTAACAGCTAAACGTTTAATATCTGACTGCCAGTGTTGGGGGTAACGCAAGTTACATAATAATATTACTTTAAGTAAATAGTAAAGTAATGCATTACTTTTTAATTTCCAAGAAAATATCATTAATAATCCCATTTTATTCACCAGTGACTTTGCTGCTGACCTTTTTGATCCAATTCAACCATATACTGCAAAAATGCTTTTCTTACTTTGATTTTTTGTCTTGTTTCCAGCCAAAATATCAAAAACTCTTAAATCAAGAAGAATTTTCTAGACAAGTAAATAATCATTTTCTTGTTTTTTTCTGAAAACAAGTCAAAATTAAGTGAGATTTTTTGTTTAGAGCAAGCTAAGTAATCTGCCAATGGGGTAAGCAAAAAAAATCTTATTTCAAACAGAAAATTATTTTGCTTACACCATTGGGAGATTATTTAGCTTGCTCTAAACAAAAAATCTCACTTAATTTTGACTTATTTTCAGAAAAAAACAAAACAATATTTTACTTGTCTAGAAAATCCTTCTTGATTTAAGGATTTTTATATATTTTGGCTGGAAACAAGACAAAAAATCTAAGTAAGAAAAGCACTTTTTTGCAGTGTACTAATAAGCAAAACTTACTTTATATTAACTAATATTTGTGCATTTTTCTCTCATTGCTGAAGAGTGTTGCACTTTCTTTTCCTACAGTTCTACTGTACACACTGCAAAAAATGCTTTTCTTACTTAGATTTTTTGTCTTGTTTCCAGCCAAAATATCAAAAAATTCTTAAATCAAGAACGAATTTCTAAACAAGTAAAAATGATTGTCTTGTTTTCAGAAAAAAGAAGTCAAAATTAAGTGAGTTTTTGCTTAGAACAAGCTAAATAATCTGCCAATGGGGTAAGCAAAATAATCTTATAAATAATCTTATTTCAAGCCGAAAACGAGATTATTTTGCTTGCCTCATTGGCAGATTATTTTGCTCGTTTTAAGTAAAAACTCACTTAATTTTGACTTCTTTTTTCTGAAAACAAGACAATCAATTTTTACTTGTCTATAAAATCCTTCTTGATTTAAGAATTTTTTGATATTTTGGCTGGAAACAAGACAAAAAATCTAAGTAAGAAAAGCATTTTTGCAGTGCAGACGTCAGTTTAATTTTCCTTTACACTTAGGCTTATTCACTTCATTTCATTTCAGTGTGAAAGGTCTTTTTCATTTGATAAGAATCATAAATTAAATATAAACAAGGAAGCCCTGCCCAGATTTAAAAAGTAACACAAAAGTAATGTAATGCATTACTTTCCATAAAAAGTAACTAAGTAACACAATTAGTTACTTTTTTAGGGAGTAACGCAATATTGTAACGCATTACTTTTAAAAGTAACTTTCCCAACACTGCTGACTACTTCTCTACATTAGAAATAACAAACAACCAAAAGTAATATCCTGTTATGCAAAACTACTCTACTTCTTTGTAAAATCATTGAAAACATAGACTATTATTTAACCGATTAGTGTCATTACTGAATATGACGAGATGTAAAACATTAATAGAGCTGTTTTCAACATACAGTTAAGGTCAAAGTTTACCTCCCCCTTTCAGGATCTGCAAAATGTTAATTATTTTACTAAAATAAGAGGGATCATACAAAATGCATGTTATTTTTTATTTAGTACTGACCTGAATAAGATATTTCACATAAAAGATGTTTACATATAGTCCACAAGAGAAAACAATAGCTGAATTTATAAAAATTCCCATCCCCTTGATTCTTAATACTGTGTTGTTCCTGAATGACCCACAGCTGTGTTTTTTGTTTAGTTATAGTTGTTCATGAGTCCCTTGTTTGTCCTGAACAGTTAAACTGTCTGCTGTTCTTCAGAAAAATCCTTCAGCTCCCACAAATTCTTTGGTTTTCCAGCATTTTTGTGTATTTGAACCCTTTTCAACAATGACTGTGTGATTTTGAGATCCATCTTTTCACACTGAGGACAACTGAGGGACTCATATGCAACTATTACAGAAGGTTCAAACACTCACTGATGCTCCAGAAGGAAAAAACATGCATTAAGAGCATTATGAAAACTTTTGAACAGAATGGAAATGTGTACATTTTGCTCATTTTGCCTAAATATCACATTTTTTTTCAATTTAATTCTGCCCTTCAGAGGTTACAGAAGATACTTGCATGTTTCCCAGAAGACAAAATAAGTTAAGTTTACCCTGATCTTCAATTTTTTTAGCTTTTAATTTGTGGGAACTGTAGGATTTTTCTGAAGAACAGCAGACAGTTGAACTGTTCAGGACAAACAAGGGACTCATGAGCAACTATCAATAAACAAAAAACACAGCTGTGGGTCATTTTTATTAACTGAACTATCATTTTCTCTTGTGGACTATATATAAACGTCTCTTATGTGAAATATATTTTTCAGGTCAGTACTAAATAAAAAATAACATGCGTTTTGTATGATGACTCCTCTTATTTTGCTAAAATAGTTAACGTTTTGCAGATTCAGAAAGGGAGATGTAAACTTTTGCCCTCAGCTGCATTAGGCCTGTGATTAAGAGTGCTTATTTAAAAAGATAAATGTTTACCAATCTCCCTGTTGAGTATCTTCTCCTCTCGGTTCCCCAGTGGCTCGATGACCTTGAGGATGGGGTGAAAGAGCCGTAGGTCACACAGGCGCCGCGTCTCATCGTAGAACTCCTCTCGCTCCGCCTCCTGCGTCACTCCCACAAAGATGTAGCAGGACTCCTCCTGCGGGCGGATCAGAGGGTGATCAGAGAGCGCTGTGTCTCGTGGCGTCGGTGTGTGGAGGTGTGCGTACCTGCAGCAGGTGGTAGAGCGGGTATTTGCGGGCCTCGCTGAAGAGCTGCTGCTTGATGCTGGTCAGCGGAGCTTCTCTCAGACACTCCAGACTGACCAGGATGCCGTTGGGCAGACAGCAGTCCACCAGGATACGAGGAGGCATCAGGTGGAGCCCCCATAACTCTCCCGACGACGGCCGAGGAACCATACTGGCCCCCGACACTCACACTCAACACCTGCACACACACACACACACACAGTCAAATTTCTTTTAGTGTAATTGTACAAACGTTCTCCTTCAGCTGGTGCTTCACATGTCTTTTTGCTGTCAAATCTTGACTGATTTTGATCAAGTAAACGTCAGAATAACTGTAGTCATGTTTCCAGATGAACACTTACTGGACTGAAGCAGCTTGGCTTTACTTGATTCTCCATCAATCATTTTTTAGTCTCAAATCTGATCATCAGGATCTTTTGAGGAACGTTTGTTTCCAGAAGCTTTACTTTCACTGTTCCTCAGTGGAGGAATGATCTTCCCAAGCCTCCAAAGCATCTCACATCTTTTGAGGAACATTAATTTGTTCATCTCTCAAACATTTTCATCTCTCAAATCAATTTCATCTTAGTAAAACATATTTTTGGAGATATAGCCTGACCACTCATATTTCAGTGTTGGGGTAACGCATTACAAGTAACGCAAGTTACGTAATAATATTTTCAAGTAACTAGTAAAGTAACGCATTACTTTTTCATTTCCAAGAAATTAGCTGACTTACCAGTAAGTCAGTTACTTTTTGTTTCCTTTATGTATTTAATCCCATTTTATTAACCAATGACTTTGCTGCTGACCTTTGTTGATCTAATTCAACCATATACTGCAAAAATGCTTTTCTTACGTAGATTTTTTGTCTTTTTTCCAGCCAAAATATTAAAAAAAATCTTAAATGAAGAAGGATTTTCTAGACAAGTAAAAAAAAAATGTTTTCAGAAAAAAATTAAGTGTGTTTTTGCTTAGAACAAGCAAAATAATCTGCCAATGGGGTAAGAAAAATAATCTTATTTCAAACAGAAAAACAAGATTATTTTGCTTACCCCATTGGGAGATTATTTTGCTTGTTTCAAGCAAAAACACACTTAATTTCGACTTGTTTTCAGAAAAAATGAGACAATAATGTTTACTTTTCTACAAAATCCTTCTTGATTTAAGAATTTTTAGATATTTTGGCTGGAAACAACAACAAACAAATCTAAGTCGAAAAGCATTTTTTTGCAGTGTACTAATAAGCAAAACTTACTTTAGATTAACATTTGTGCTTTTTTCCTCATTGCTGAAGAGCGTTGAACTTTCTTTTCCTACAGTTCTACTGTACAGACGTCAATTTAATTTTCCTTTAGTCTTAGCCTTATTCATTTTGGTGTGAAAGGGCTTTTACATTTGCTAAGAATCAATCTTTTTATATTAAAAACAAACAAGCAAGCCCTGCCCAGATTTAAAACGTAACGCAAAGGTCATGTAACGCATTGCTTTCCATAAAAAGTAACTAACGTAATTAGTTACTTTTTAGGGAGTAACGCAATATTGTAACGCATTACTTTTAAAGTAACTTTCCCCAGCACTGTCATATTTATATATGTTAGTATCTGCTGTAGTGTTATATAATCAGAGAATTTTATCATAGAAATATCAGTTTTCAGCAGCAAATTGAGCTCAAAACTGAGGTGTTTTTTTCTTATATTCTCACTATATCAGATTATATGAGCCATAAAAGCCTGATGATCAGATATGACGCAAAATATAAAACAAAAACACATCTTTTTTAAGTTAGCAATAAATTAATATTAAATATTCTCTCTCTCTCTCCCTATATATATATATATATATATATTATATTATATTATATTATATTATATTATATTATATTCTCTATTTATTATTTTTTATGTATCATTCAACTATTATTTGTGACCCTGGAGCACAAAACCAGCCTTAAGTAGCACAAGTATATTATTTGTAGCAATAGCCAACAATACATTGTATGGGTCAAAAATCATTAGGATGTTAAGTAAAGATCATGTTCCATGAAGATATTTTGTACATTTCCCACCATAAATATATCAAAACTTAATTTTTGATTAGTCATATGCATTGCTAAGAGCTTCATTTAGACAACTTTAAAAGCGAATTTCTCAATATTTTGATTGTTCTGCACCCTCAGATTGCAGATTTTCAAATAGTTGTATCTCGAACAAATATTGACCTATCCTAACAAACCATACATCAATGGAAAGGTTATTTATTCAAATTTCAGATGATGCATACATCTCAATTTAGAAAAAAAAATGACTTTATGATTGGTTTTGTGGTCCAGGGCCACATTTAATACCTCAGGCTTTACAGAGTTAAATAAATCCGGCACATTATTCATCTTATCAGTGTTTAAACGTAGTGAAATGATTTTTAAGCTTTGTTAACATTCCTGGATGAACCAAAACAGACTCATTCGTTGATGTTTTGATAATCTCATATGATGTGATATTGCAGCTCTTTTGTCCTGATCGTTGTGGGAGCGCGCACGGGCACGCGCAGCTGCGAGCTGGGGGATGTGGGGCGCGAGCGGCACAAAGAGCAGAACCCTTAACATCTGTGACGAGCTACAGTAAATCTGGAAATACTGTAAATATCGATCAGGACAAAATATGGTACAGACATAGCGGTTGTGACAAAAAAAATATGCGACGAAAGCTTCTGCTGACTATATAGCCTAGGCTACTATAAATATAAATCGAGAAAGTAATATCAATACAGTCGTGACAGAAATATACAGTGTTAGGGTTAAATCGCCAGTGACAGGGATATAAAGTGCTGTTATTGTTTCAGTGAACGCGTAGCATGCGCGCGCCCGCGGGTCCAACCGGCACCGGTATAAATCGATTTCACAACAAAAGACAAACGTGATGTTTATGACACAAAAACACATTAAACAGCCGAAAGAGAAGATCGCAGAAGCGCAGTGATGGTGTTTAATCACAGCAGAGGCTAAATCGATTACACAAACACCGGTTCATGACAAACCCATCACACAGAGAAATAAATACCGCACAAAGAACGCGTTGAGCACAGACACAAACCCACCTGCGCGCCACTCACTGTCAGTGTCACACCCGCATCCCGATGATGACCCGGTGAGCCGGTGACCCGACAGCCGCTGATGAGCTGATGTGATGTCAGCGGAATAAAGCCATCATCATCATCATCAGCCGCCTCAGTGTTGCCCACCGGTCAGTATCTGCCCCCTCTCTTTCTCTCTCTCTCTCTCTCTCTCTCTCTCTCTCTCTCTCTCTCTCTCTCTCTCTCTCTCTCTCAAAGCATCTTTGTCCCGTTACCGGAGAACAATGAATCCAGCGGGCGCGAGTGCGCTTTTATCGGGAACGCGCTCGAACTGTCAACGTTTATTATGAGACATCATACGGAAACATGAGCTGCCGGGCCACGTTTTAAAACGTGTATCAATATTTATTTTATTTTATTTTGTTGTTATCTATTTTTTATTTGTATATGGGCCAAAGATGTTAAGATGTCCACGTAAAAAGAATAAAAAAAAGTGCTTGTGGTTGCAATAATGTTACATTGTCATTCAGTGTAAAACTATATTTTTGTAAAACATGCTTATTCTGACTTGTACATATTAAAATATATCAAAGAATAAGGGAGCATGTTCAATTTGATTGTTTTCAATGAGTAAAAATTATTGCTGACAAATGGGCAAAACCTAGGATAGTGGCACAGTTTTAAAAACTAATTAGTAGCTATTTGAGGTGAAAGTAATTGGTCTTCTAATATGTCATCAATTGATTTTTGTTGTATATGCCTGACAAGATTGTTATACTGAATGGCATTTTAGTGTAATTAGGAAAAAAAAATATATATTTTTGCTCAGAAAAACAACAATTAATCAGAAAACGTTTATTTTAAAAACATTTAAAAAAAAATAACAACAATTTAAAGCAGTATTACACAATGTTTTTATGCTTAAACCATTTTTTTTTTTTACCCATATGTGCATATTTAAAATTAATTAATATAAAATAATGGAAATATGCTGGGCCACATTTTAAAATATGTATTAGTTAATTATTTAATTTAATTTTTTGTGATATTTTTTATTTATATATGTGTACATATTTAAAATAAATTAATATAAACTGCCGGGCCACATTATAAAATATATTTATTTTGTAATATGTTTTATTCATATATGTATATATATTCAAAATTAAAAATAAGTTATACTTATAAAATATTTTAATTAATTTCATAGGAATGTCTTTTCTAAAACTATACATATCGTACAACTTGTTCTTTGATTGGGCATAATATAATTTTTCTTTATCTATTTGTTATTTTTATTATTTAAATAAATGTCAAAATTAGAATGAATTTAAACAAAAACTAATGATCATTCACACACTATAACTTGTTCTTTGACTCTATTCTTATGAAAAAAAGATGTATTATGTATATAATACACTTTCTACAATACATAAAATATCATCACACAACAAAAACAAAGCATTATACTCCATCTGTCCTGCTAATAACTGAATTGAAGTTAACACAGCCGATCAAACGAGTGTAATTTTTTGTGTGTGTGTTGTTGTTGTTTGTCAGTTGTTCAGCAGATGTGATCTGACAAATGACTGTTTTTCTCTCATCTATATGAAGATTAAAATCAGTTGACCTCTTTTCCTCTAATCTCTTTCTGTCATTGTCTCCTTCACTAACGGCCCGCTGTGTAATTAACTGAGCGTCTCATTAAAGACTCTGTGTGTGTGTGTGTCAGCTGTGGAATCATCATCACGTGTGTGTGTGTGTGTGTGTGTGTGTGTGTGTGTGTGTGTGTGTGTTACTCACCGGCCGTCTGTCTGTATGTCTGTGTGGATCATCTCATCATCACGGTCAGGCGTGTGTCCGTCAGGATCATGTGAGATTCACACTCAAACTCCTCTGGATTTTCTCAGGATCTGCGTTTCCCTCCTCATTCCCTCTGTACAGGAACAATGATCACTTCCTCTCTCTCTCTCTCTCTCTCTCTCTCTCTCTCACACACACACACCTCAACACAATCTGACAGCAAACGCTCTGAATGTGTGAACGCAGCATTTATAACTTAAATCCAGTGAAAACTTCGCATAAGCACAGATCGCTCACACACACACACACAGGTTTGGCTTTGCCGGTCTATTGTTCATATTTCCTGTTTTCTAACCTCATATCTGTGAGTATGGGTGTGTGTGTGTGTGTGTGTGTGTGTGTTTATTATTATTATTGTGTGTGTCCTGTACTCTCTCTCTCTCTCTCTCTCTGTCCTTGAGCAACAACAGGAAGCAGCTCTGACTTACTGCTCAATCACACACACTATAACACACACACACACACACACACACACACACACACACACACACACTGCATCCTTCCATTAGATCAGAACAGCCATTGATGATCTCATACCAAATACAATCAGAGCTACTTTTGTGTTCACCAGTCACGGAGGCTAGTGATTTTCCAAAATTACTAGCCACTCAGCATTTTCACTAGCCACAGTGTCTTTGTGAAATTATATTTTATATGACTAAAGTTACTGCATACTAAAATGTATTTAATTTGTTTTTTGGCCTATATATAGGGCATGTTCCCTAACTGTATTATAGTTTTTCTCACTTGCTAAAACACTATAACCAGGCTTTTGAACTAAAATTTCAAAACCATAACACCATTTTTCTAAAGGCACACACCCATTTTTCTGAACCTTAAACACTATTCCCTGCTTTGACACATGAGTCAAATTTGGTGAACTGCTTCTGCAAAACTCTACACACAAATCCCTAGATTTGTCAGCGCTTACACCATGTGCTCGTTTAGAAAGCACTCGTTTTCAAAATTCTTCACTCAAGTCACTACAGCTGGAGCTCAATTAGCAAACAATTATTAGGGGAAAACACTAAGCTTCAAAACTGAACACACATCAATCAGACTCTTCAAGAATAAAAGGGGCTGAATCAGTTCTTTGAGTTTTGGAACAATGGCTCCACTGAGAAATGAAAGAATAGGTCAAAGAGGAAGAGGAGGACAAGTTGAAGGACAAGGGAGAGCAGGAGGTGGTGGTGGAAGAGGAATACGAAGATGAAGAGGAGAAGGAGAAAGAGGAAGAGAAGAGGACAATGACAACAACATGGAAGAGAAAGAGGAAGGACAAAGGAAAGAAGACAAGCAGTCTGATATATTTTAGTTGATGCTTGCCAGGCTTGAATCAGGCATAAGAGGATTTTACCCCTGCTGCCTGTAATGTTGAAGAGGTTCTTTGGCCTGTCCCAGAAGATGGGAAGCTGGGGCAGAATAATTTTGTTGTTGTTTGCTGTTTTGTACTGTACTCTACAGTACATTAAAATACATTAGATTAAGGAATAAAACCCTGGCAAATACACACATTTTTGTGTTAATCATGTGTTTTTTTTTTTGTTGTTGTTGTTGTTTTTTGGCACAAGCAACACTTATTACCAGTTTTTATAGTATTGTTTTGATTGTATTGATTGATCTCATTAGTGTTAAAACTGTGTTGCAGTTTGTGTGTTTTTGAGGGCTTGTGTGTGAGATATCTGAGTCCAACATTTAGTTTTTTAGCAAGAGTGGAAGGTTTTGAGTGTGGAGCTTAATTTTGACCTGAAAATAGGATGTTTGGGGAATTAGGTGAGACGTTATGGATTTGTGTTTACTGTTCTGAGAATACGAGGCGTAGTTTCAAGAAACGTGTTTAAGCAATCGAGAAAAAACGTAAATGCATGCATATTTCATTTTACATTCTTATATTTTATTACAGTTTTTGCCCATTGTTTACACACTAAAACTGAATGCTTAGACCAAAGCCTCAATACCTAAACTTCTTGTAGCATACCGTAAACACAGTGTAACCATAGCTTAAACACATTGTCAACTTTGCATTTCTTTACAGTTCTGTAACACACTTATTGCAAAACACTACACACGCTTTCTTCGCCTGTTATTGTTGGGAAAACACTATGTTCAAAAAGCAAAATTCATCTGGCAGTTGTAGGCACTTACATAGACATCTGAAAACACTTGCACAGAAAACCGAACGCCAATCGCTCTGAGCCTTAGCACTACAGACAGGCCTCAGGTGAGCCATTTTGAGAACTTTGGATCCCACCTTCTGTTTGGGTCTGGCCACAAGACCTTGTCAACATCACAGGTGATGTCCTCGCAGGCTAGGCGTCAGGGAAAATATCGCCTTGTGAATCCACCTTTGGACTGATTCCACCTCAATGTCTCCGCATGCCTCTTCCAAAGTAAACGTGTGTAGCGTTTTGCAATAAGTGTGTTACAGAACTGTAAAGAAAGTGCAAAGTTGACAATGTGTTTAAGCTATGGTTACACTGTGTTTAAGGTATACTACAAGAAGTTTAGGTATTGATGCTTTGGTCTAAGCAATCGGCTTTAGTGTGTAAGCAATGGGCAAAAACTGTAAATGACCAGTTTGACCAAAATACAGTGTATAAAAAGCAGGGCTGTCAAACGATTAATCGTGATTAATCGCATCCAAAATAAAAGTTTATGTTTACATACTATATATTTGTGTACTGTGTATATTTATTATGTATATATAAATACACACACATGCATGTATATATTAAGGAAAAATATTTTAGATTTACATATAAAATATTTATATTTATTTATAATCTAAATTGTATACGGGTATAAATATATATAAATATAAATATTTAGTTTTAATATATACATGCATGTGTGTACATAATAAATATACAAAGTAAACACACATATAGTATGTAAACATAAACTTTTATTTTGGATGCGATTAATCGCAATTAATCATTTGACAGCCCTAATAAAAAGTACTCTTCCATTCGTCTTTTGAACTTACCAACTGATTTTGGTGGCCACAGAGAATCTGCTAATATCAGGCTCTTTGTGCTGCCTCTTTCATTCCATGCACAAGAACATGGTCTATTACAGTAGCTCTAATTTCTCTGAAAAGACTGTTCTCAGTTTTGGTCTTCCTTATCCTCCTCTTCCAGCACCTCGTATTTGCACTCTTCTGTAGCTCTCAGATTGACAGATTCACCCGTGCCTTCTCCGCACTTTAAACTGGCTTATATTGTGTATATATAAATATTTAGAAACAAGTGTGAAGAATTTTGAATTATTGTGTGTCTTAGTGAGTGAGAATGTGTTTAGAGTTTTGCAAAAAGAGTGCATGAGGTCTGCAAACAGTGTCTAAACTACCTGAACTTGTTTAAGGTTTTGCAGAAAGACTGATTTATTTGACTTAATTGGTTTAGGCTATTGAGAATTTGGTTCAGAGAATGGTGTTTAATGTTTTAGCAAATGTGAAAAACTGTAAGTACTTGTTTAAACACTTGTATACATTTTTTGTTCAATTGCTAACAAGCAACACACCTACATCACACAATTAGCCAAATAGTTCATTTTCTTTCCAAAACCACATGTTGTTAAATAAATTCAAACTCTACATTTAAAAATGCTTAATACCTTTTCTACTTATACTAACTCTATAAAAACACAGCAAACCTTATTCAAAACTGCGTCATTCGGTCAAAACTTTAGCACTAGTTTCTATCCAACAGAAACATATCGTCAATCAGTGATTGTCAAAATACTAAGAGCTGATGGCTTTACAAAAACTGCATTACTTGTCATGTTTCAGTTCTACCTGCATATAATATATATATATATATATATATATATATATATATATATCTTTTTTTTTTTATTTAGTCTTCAGTTTGCCTTCAACGAAACCCATTTTACATTTTAAAGTGTTGAATGTGTTCTTTCTTGGCAACATACTATCTAACTGAATTGAGTCATTGCTTTACAGAATGCACAAAACAAAAAGGTAGGGTAACCTGTGCAGACATTCATTTGGAACCATTGCTTTCCAGTGTGTAGGGGTTGAATATGGATAGTGCCCCCATGGAAGCTGATGCCAGTGATCAACAAAAAATCCAACATATATGGTCTTTGGTTACAATTTTGCCACGGAATATAAAGGGTAAAGGCTAACTGTGACCTTTTTATCTCACAATTTTATCTTTTCTTGGAATTGTGAGTTTACATCTTGCAATTCAGACTTTATCAGAATTATGAGATAAAAAAAGTCACAATTACCCTTTATCCTTTATATTCTGTGGCAGAAATAAGCTTTCATAGGTTCCACATGTGTAGGGGGAATAAAACAAACAAATGCACAGTCCAACACATATTCTTACTCCTCTCCCCTACCTCTTCTTCTCCATTTCATTGATCTTTTACTTAAATATGTGTATCAGTTGTTACACTATTTTATATAGAGATATTTTCAATCATTTTGAGCTGCTATTATACAGAAATAGAGGCTTTATACTGTATTTAAGGTTTGGAACATTAGGTCTTCATTTCTGACATGCTGTGTTTAAGCATTTGCAAATAAGACTAAAATTACCCATGATTTTGGTTTTGGTAAGCTTGTACGAAAAAATAAAATGTTTGCATTTTAGAAACATGGTAATTGACTGCATATTGTGTGAAAACAACACAAATTCTGTTAATGGTATGGTCACAACAGACGGATGTTGTGCTAATTGTGTTTAGAGTTTTGAAAATATAACTACAGATTGGACAAAAGTATGTTAGCAGTTGAAAAAAACTGTAAAATCAATGTCAAATTTACAATCATGGATTTCAGGGGAAACTGCACTCTCCTGGTCGTGTCACGCTGCTTAACTAGACTATATGTTATAAATATCAAAACTTTTTAAAACATTTTTTACCACAGCATGTTTGTTCTGTGTGCAGTTGTTCATTTGACTGTCTCACACACAATCTGTTACTGTCAATACATTATCCATTGTCAATTGCGTACATAAAAAGTAATAAAATCAGAATAGTTCTTGAGATATGTTCAGATAAGTAAAATGGTTAATGACTGATGTGTGTCAAACTCTTCATCTTTGTCTTCATGAACAGTGTTGATCCTCTTTTTTCATCAGCGGTCTCCACAGGAGCGAACACATCTGCTGGTCACCTGTTGGTCTCTCTCTGTCAGAGGGTCAGAGGTCATAAGGTCAGGCACAAATCAAGTCTATAGCGCGTTATATAATACAGATTTATTGGAAGCAGCTTCACAATAACAAGCAGGATAATAGCAGTGTCAATACTGCAGAACTGATCAGTTATGAAACACCTTTTATCTGTACAGCAGCTCTGCAGCAGACAGCAGGGTCGTTATTCAGCTGAACAGCGTTTTGGTGGTGTTTGGTTGTGATTTGACAGGGCAGTGGCGCAATGAGGAAGGAGGACTGTCTTAGATAAATATAGTTTATTTATAATCAGCATTTTCCTCTGTTTGTTCTGCTCAGCTATTGTTCTTATGCATCGCTCAGTTTATTATGTGTTTTGGGGTTAGCTCTTAAAGCGATAGTTCGCCTAAAAAATCATTCTGTCATCGTTTGCTTGCCCTCAGCCTGTCAACCCAAACCTGCATGAGCTACTTTCTTCTGTTGAGCTCAAAAGAAGAGATTTGGATGTCAAATGTTTGCTGGAAGCCACTGCCTTTCCTACACTGCAAAAAGTCCATAATCTGTCTCTCACACCAAAATCCAGCCACATATTTGTTTAGAGCCGCTGTGGTTAATAAATCTTTCAAAGTGCTGCTGTAATATTGTTGGTTTTGCTTCATCGGAACGATGTCGTTATTGTCTATAGCTAAGACTTTAGATGACATGAAACTGCTGTCATAATTGCGAAAATGTTGTGGTCGCAGTTGGATGAAGAGGGTGTTGTCTGCTGTTTTGTCAAAATCAGACGTCGCTCTATCTGTGATGGTGCTTCTGTCCACTAGGGGGAGTGTCCTAGTCAGCATCCTGTGTAGGGTTTGACACACAGGTCATGTGACCGCACTGTTTGAAGTGTTCTTGGCTGTCTAATGCATACTGTATTTGAACAACAGTACACTAGCAGTCATTTATACACAGTCTCACTCTCCACACTCACATCAGTCACATTCATTAGTGTTTCCTGCTGGCTAAATTTCACATACATAAACAAAAATCTGGCTTTAAATCTCTTTGATCTAAACAAATACATAGAAACTATCCAAAGTTTTGTTCATTATAAAATAGTGAAAACTGCATCTCTGTAATCATCCTATGTGTCTTCTTAATGTGTACATTTATCACTAAATTTTGTGAACCTGGCAACCAGTGTTGGGGAAAGTTATTACTATTGAAAGTAAAATTACTTTTGAAAGTAATACGTTACAATATTGTGTTAATATTACGTTACTTAGTTACTTTTTATGGAAAGTAATGCGTTACATTACTTTTGCATTACTTTTTAAATCTGGGCAGGGCTTGTTTGTTTTTAATATAAAAAAGTTTGATTCTTAGCAAATGTAAAAGCCCTTTCACACCGAAATATAAATGAAGTGAATAAGGCTAAGGCTGAAGGAAAATTAAACTGACGTCTGTACAGTAGAACTGTAGGAAAAGAAAGTTCAACACTCTTCAGCAATGAGGGAAAAATGTTAGTTAATATGAAGTAAGTGTTGCTTATTGTTACACTGTAAAAAATGCTTTTCTTGCTTAGTTTTTTGTCTTGTTTTCAGCCAAAACATCTAAAAATTCTTAAATCAAGAAGGACTTCCTAGACAAGTAAAAATTATTGCCTTGTTTTTTCTGAAAACAAGTCAAAATTAAGTGTGTTTCTGATTGAAACAAGCAAAATAATCTCCCAGTGGGGTAAGGGAAATAATCTTTTTTTTTCTGTTTGAAATAAGATTATTTTTTTTTGCTTACCCCATTGGCAGATTATTTTGCTTGTTCTAAGTAAGACTCACCTAATTTTGACTTGTTTTTTTCAGAATTTATTATAGTTTTTTTTTTTTTTTTTGTGATATTTTGGCTGGAAACAAGACAAAAAAATGTAAGTAAGAAAAGTATTTTTGCAGCATACGGTTGAATTGGATCAACAAAGGCCAGCAGCAAAGTCATTGGTTAATAAAATGAGATTAAATACATAAAGGAAAAAGTAATGCGTTACTTTACTAGATACTTGAAAAAAGTAATATTATTACATAGTAATGCGTTACCCCCAACAATGCTGGCAACACATTTCTTACGAAAATTAACTGTGGTTTTACTACTAGTACTACAAAAATAAACATGGTATAGTTAAACCACAAATTTACCGTGGCTTTGATGCACTAGCCATAGTTTAGCCATGGTCATTGTAGTTAAGGTTTGGTTCTGATATGCCATAAAACAATGCTTTTACTATACTAAAACTAGGGTTAATTTTTTTAAAGATTTGCAATATGTGCTCCGAAATCACGACCCGAAGTTCCAATGTAAATCAAATGATTCAGTAAATGTGCTTCGAAGTGATTCACAAACCATGGCTGTGTTCAAAATGCCATACTATCGTACTACTCTTACTATTTCTGCAGTATCTAGTATGTACTGTGCATAGTATGCAAATTTTCTGTATGCATGGAATACCAGGATGATCTATCTATATTTGCCAGAATCTGCTAAAGTACACTGAAATCAGTTTAGAAGCTGTGTTCAGTATAGCATACTACCACACAACTCCTACTATATTGCAGTATGCTATGTGTATACTGTGAATAGTATGTGAATTTTCTGTATGCATGAAATGCCCGGATTACCTGCTATGCAGAAATTGAATGTTTCCCAGAATGCAATTCGCACCATGTGATGTTTCATCTTCAAATGAGTGAACTGGAGGCAGGGAATAGTGATTATAAATATAACACTTGTATCTGTACATATATACAAATACATGTAAACTACAAACTAAAAAAACAATATCATTAGTCGGACCTAAATTGTACTTTAATCTCTGGCACGTTTTCTATCAAGTCAAATGGCGTCACCTTTATCTCTATAGCAGTGCTTTATACAATACTGATTGTTTCAAAGATATTAAATAATAATAATAATATTGCAGTAATATAATATATAAATAACATGTATAAATAAAAATTATATTTTAATTATGCAAACAGAATTTAATTTCGCTATAAAGCAACTCTAATAAGAAACAGAGAGTGTTTACTCTAAGGCTCTAAGGACAAATAAACCGATTTGTTGGCAAGGCCTAAGAGGCCTCTTTGCATATATTGATGGTAAGAGGATTTCTGCAGAAGATCAGTTGGGCTCATCGAAGTTTCAGCACACCAGATGACTTTTCTGATACTCACAGAACGGGTATAAGTGTGCTCCGTTATTTTTATTTATTTATTTATTTATTTATTTTTGATTGTTTGACCACCTAATAAAAGAAGATAGGCTACAGGCAATTCAGAGTTTACTTTACCAATACTGTTCATCCAAAAGCAATGGAAACTGTATTTCTTTATTCATCCTCTGTGTCTTCTAAATGTGTAAATTTATCAAGCTCACTTTGTTGTTTACCCTGGCTACACATGTGTTTATATGTATATTCTGTGTCTAAAATACTGTTTAATAAAACTAAAAACACTCTGAAGCTTTGACCACTGGATTTACAAAAGGGTTTCAACATTGCATCAGCTGCTGATGAACACATTCATTTTTATTTCAATTATCACTCGCTAGGTTTTTTTAACCATGTATTATTGTGTCTTTGGAAGGCTTTTGTCTTTCATATTCATTAAAATGTGACGTTATTTCTTATTTACATGAAATGCAGGCATTCACAAACTTTTTGTCATCTAAACCTCTTTCACTAAATATATTTACTTTAACTACCCTGAGATTTTAAAATAAATATTTCAATAATTAAGTATCACATTTTCATGTTCACGGATCCTTTGATGTTGATTAATGGTCACGTGGCATGAAGGTAAATACAAATATTTCATCTTTTTCAGTACGTGTTTTATTTTAATTGTTATTTTAAAACAAAGACTAATGAAACACAGTGATGGTTCACTCCTATACTTATGAATGAAACTGCAACGTGCAATATGGAGGAATAGTCCCACCTTCTCAATGAAAGACACAAATTTCCCATAGAAACCTGAGGCTAGACCAGACAATGCACACGCTAGCCTGAAAAATAAGCCTTTTAAACACTATCTGAGCATAAGAAACAACTTTCATGGGGCAATTAATTTCAGATTTTTGTTTCTGATTTGATATATATAATTTAATTGTGAGTTCAGCAAGCAGTTTTTGAGATTTCAGGATTCTCCCATTCATTAAGATGGACTTGGTCTTGTATGAGCTGCCTGAGGCGTTGCAAATATGGCCACCAAGTAAAGAGACATTCCTTGAAAAGGACTTTGTTTTAAAATTATTTATTTTAATTTTTAATTTTATTAATGATTTAATTAATTGTTAGCTTTTCATTAAACCCATAAACCCTCTGCAGTTCCTTTATGAACCCTAGTTTGGGAAACCTTGATGTAATATAGTGTTTAATGCACTTCATGTTGTAAATGACAATGACATATTTTCTTACTCTGTGCATTTTTACATCATTATTCTACAAGATAATCCTATTTAAATCAATGTGATAAACAAGTTAAGTCAAAAGTAATCTAAAAGTAATCAGATTAGATTACCTAAAATATGTAATGTAACGGATTACATTACTGACTACAATTTTTGTCATGGAATCTGGAATCAGTAACTGATTACAATTTGCAA
The DNA here is from genome assembly GCA_033026305.1 of Cirrhinus molitorella. Classification (NCBI taxonomy): domain Eukaryota; kingdom Metazoa; phylum Chordata; class Actinopteri; order Cypriniformes; family Cyprinidae; genus Cirrhinus; species Cirrhinus molitorella. The sequence goes on from CM065132.1 coordinate 31,483,162, forward strand.
GTACTCTTCCCAGCTCTGTGTGTTACTTCCTTAAAACATCTACTGCTTACACAAATGTTGTTTACACTACAAACAAGACAAAACTATAATGCTATAAGAAACAGAAAAGATGAATTCATTAGGCGCGTTTCCATTACAAATTTGCGCAAAACTTTTGCGATATTTTCTAAATGTCGATAAAAAACTGTTGCGAAATGACGGTGTTTCCATTAACCATATCATGCGACTAAAACTCGTCCTCTCGCAATAAGTCATTAAAACGCTCTAGCCGTTTTTAATGAAATCGGAGCCGTAGGCACGTTATACAAGCAGTAATGGCACGACAAGCCCCCTATACTTGGGAGCAGCCACGTATGCGCTTGTTCTGGGAAGTAATAGTGAGCGATTTCACGGAGGAACTGTGGATTCAGAATTTCCGGATAAACGCATCCACTATTTTTGAGCTGTGCAGTGCAATAGGGCCTCTTGTAGCACCTGCAGTATCATGCCCAAGAGTGCCAGTTTCCACAAATTAACAATAAAGAATGATCATATGACTGTTCACGTATATCACGTGACCTGGAAATGCGAAAAAAAATGTTTCCATTGCCGTTTTGTGAATTATTCCTTTTTCGCATTGTCTGAAAAACCACCTCATGCGAGCGTAAAAACTTTTTTGTGATATATGGGTGTTTTTGCGAATTTGACGCGTTTCCATTAGGTGTATTTTCAATTCGCAATTTCAATTTGCACATTTTGAAGGGTAATGGAAACGCACCTAGTGTTTACCTGGGTCTTAGCTCACCTCACCTCTTATCTGACAAGTTTTCGGGTTTGAGTCATTCGTTCATCACGTGACAGCCCCATAAGATGAACGAACGACTCAAAAACCCAAAGACTCGGAGCAGGTGAACTAATTCCAGTACTGAACCTATAGGACGCTGTGCTTGTGCGACTGAACGAATCACTTCCCGAGTCACATTAAAGATTCATTAGTTCAAGAACGCCCCATCACTATCGCAAACACGTTCTGAAGCTCCGAATTAAAGTTCAGAACCTCACCAAGATTTAGTTTGTCTCGTGGAGTAAGACAAGGCTGTCCTATATCTCCTTATTTATTCTTACTTGCCTTTCAATTTTTAGCTCTGCATATTTCCACTAATAATTTACAAGGTGTCACAACCCTGCTGAAAAAAACAGCATATGCTGGTTAGGTAGGTTTTGATGCTGGTATGCTGTTTTTTTCAGCAGTGAAATGACGATGGACATATTAAAATTAGCCAGCTGGCTGATGACACTGCTTTATTTCTGAATGACGCCTCCCAAATCCCTTTAGCTTTAAGACCAAATGAGTCCTTTTCCAGAGCTTCGGGTCTCTGTCTAAATATCAACAAATGTGAGTGTCAATGTCAATTAAACGCTGTGAAGTTCTCTCTATATGCACCATCTCTGTGAAGTACATACTTGGGTATTGTAATTAATAAAGACCAAGCATGTACACTAAATTTAAACTAAATTTTGACCTTTTAATAGTGAATGTGCAAAGGAAACTCAATATGTGGCTACAGAGAGACTATCAATAAGAGGAAGAATTCTGCTCTCTAAAGCCGAAAGAATTGTCTAGACTAACTAATTACATTACTTAGTTACTTTTTGTGGAAAGTAATGCGTTATGTTACTTTTGCGTTACTTTTTAAATCTGGGCAGGGCTTGCTTGTTTGTTTTTAATATAAAAAAGTTTGATTCTTAGCAAATGTAAAAGCCCTTTCACACCAAAATGAAATGAAGTGAATAAGCCTAAGGCTAAAGGAAAATTAAATTGACGTCTGTACAGTAGAACTGTAGGAAAAGAAAGAAACACTCTTCAGCAATGAGAGAAAAACACAAATGTTAGTTCATCTAAAGTAAGTTTTGCTTATTATTACACTACAAAAAATGCTTTTCTTACCTAGATTTTTTGTCTTGTTTCCAGACAAAATATCTAAAAATTCTTAAATCAAGAAGGATTTTCTAGACAAGTAAAAATTATTGTAATGTTTCTAAGCAAAAAAATTTAACTTGTTTCTTTCTGAAAACAAGAAAATAATTACTTGTCTTGAAAATCCTGATTTAAGAATTTTTTCGATATTTTGGCTGGAAACAAGACAAAAATGTAAGTAAGTAAGTAAAGTATTTTTGCAGTGTACGGTTGAATTGGATCAACAAAGGTCAGCAGCAAAGTCATTGGTTAATAAAATGGGATTAAATACATAATGAAGGCAAAAAGTAACTGGTGTTAGTTTTTTGAAAAAACTAACTCTGATATTTTCTTGTAAATGAAAAAGTAATGCGTTACTTTACTTTACTTTAGTTACTTGAAAAAAGTAATATTGTTATGTAACTTGCGTTACTTGTAATGCGTTACCCCCGACACTGCTCCTAATTATATTTTCTCTAAAGTTGGTGGCCTGAATTTTCTAAGATCCCTGTCAAACTTTCTAATTTCCACAAGTAGATGTGCTTGGCCTGGTCCCTCATATACAAACACAACTTTTCTCCACACAAATATTACTTATGGAACAAAAAGGATATTCTTTACAAGAATAAATCACTTTTCTTCAAGGACTGACCCGAAAACAACCTTCTTTTAGTTTGTCAGCTCTTTAACTCACAAGGAAGACTATTCAGATTTTTACAGAAATATAATATTCCTGTATCTGCTGATGAATATGCGGTTGTTTTCAGTGCCATTCCCCCAGGTGTGTCCTTTCTGTTGCAAGGTACTACATTTCCATGGCCTTGTATTTATACTCTCTGAACTTGACTGACACAATGATTGGAAATGGAAAGGAGCTGTGGTGATGTCATCAATATCACACACTCCATTCAGTGAGGCATGTGAATGTGAGCAACACTGTAGATTTTATGACCAAAAAACAGATTTTCAGGAAAGAAAGTATTTTTTCTCATTTAGATCATTTTTTTGCCTAGCAATCATTGTATTGTAGATACAATTATTTTTGTCTTACATAACCTAAATAGCTGTTTCTCAAGTTTAATATGATACTTTGCATTCATGCCACATGCTAAAACAGTTTGCTATGTTATGGCTGTTTTTGGGTGGGGAAAGTTGTAACAGTTCATTAAAAATGTTACAACCAACTCTTTATGATGATTCCAGTAATTTCAATTATTCAATTACATAAATAAAAACACTATCCGCCTCAAATGAGCATGTTTTTTATGCACATCTAGACATTTCCATCCGGCATGTTTTTAATGTGATATTCTAAAATTGACATAAAAATAGGAAGATGGCAACACAGCACTCACACACACACAGCTGTTTTTGTGCTAAATGTTTTTGTCACTTTACAGTTTTTTTCAATTGCTAACAAGCATTTACCAATACTTAAAGTACTTTTTCTAAACTCTTAACACAGCAACACAACTACATCACACAATTAGCCAAATAGTTAATTTTCTGTGCAAAACTGCATTTTTTAAATAAATTCAAACTCTACATTTCGAAATGCTTAATACCTTTTTCATAATACCTTTAATACCTTTACCTTTACATATGCGAACTCTATAAAAACACAGCAAACCTTATTCAAAACCGAGTCATTCGTTCAAAACTTTAGCACTAGTTTCTATCCAACAGAAACATATAGTCAGTCACAGTACAGTGATCGTCAAAATACTAACAGCTGATGGCTTTACAAAAACTGCATTCAGTTCTACCTGCATATAATAGATAATAGAAAATTGAATCAAAATTGAATCCATTGTTTTTTTTAAGTTTGGCCTTCAATTTGCTTTCAACTGAAACCCATTTTACATTTTAAAGTGTTGAATGTGTTCTTTCTTGTCAACATATATCTGAAACTTTGAGTTGACTCATTACTGTACAGAATGTACAATTCGAAAAAGATAGGGTAACCTATGTAGAAATTCAGCTGGAACCTTGATTGAAATTGCTTTCCAGTGGGTGATGGTTGGATATGGATGGTGTCCCCATGGAAGCTGATGCAGTGATCAACGAAAATTCCACCATACATAGTCTTTGGTTACAATTTTGCCACGGAATATAAAGGGTAAAGGGTATTCTTGGAATTGTGAGTTTACATATTGCAATTCAGACTTTATCAGTATTGTGAGAAAAAAGTCACAATTACCCTTTACCCTTCATATTCCATGTCAGAAATAAGCTTTCATAGGTTCCACATGTGTAAGGGAAACAACAACATAAAACTGCAAAGTTCAACACATATTCTTACTTCTCTCCTCTACCTCTTCTTCTCCCCTTTTTCTAATCCAACTCCTCCTCTTCCTCCTACAACAGTTTCTCTCTCGCTCCCAGGCATTTTCTCTCTTTCTGATTCTTTGTGTTGTTCTGCATCCACAAAACCAATTCAAAGAGGTCTTTTTACTCTATGCTGATGTAATGAAAATAGCTTCAACACCTGACTATTCCTCCAACTGAGACTGGAATCAGCTATTTTTAAATATTTCATTGATCTGTTACCTAAATATGCTTATCAGTTGTTACAATATTTTAAATAAAGATATTTTCAATCATTTTGAGCTGCTGTTGTTGCAGAAATAGAGGCTTTATACTGTATTTAAGGTTTGGAACATTAGGTCTTCATTTCTGACATGCTGTGTTTAAGCATTTGCAAAGAAGACTAAAAAGACCCATGATTTTGGTTTTGGGAAGGCTTGTACGAAAAGAAAATGTTTGCATTTTAGAAACATGGTAATTGACTGCATATTGGGTGAAAACAACACAAACTGTGTTAATGGTATGGTCACAACAGACCGATGTTGTGCTAATTGTGTTTAGAGTTTTGAAAATATAACTACAGATTGGACAAAAGCTTGTTTGCAATTGGAAAAAACTGTAAATGGCTCATGCTATTACAGATTTTCACGATTGCTTAGACGCTAAAATTAAAAATAACACACAGTTAGTGAAACCTGACACTCAAGGTGCAAAACCTCAGCCCAAATCTACACAACTATAAGCACATTCTCATCCTCACACTTTTTGCAAAACACACTTCTCCACATTAGACACAGAAATCTAACACAATGTCACTTCTTTGCCATTTTAAGACACTGCTTTCCAAAGTACTACACACACGAACAAACTGATCAAACACGGCCATCAGGTGCAGACACTTAGGTGCTTATCTGTAAACTCAACAATCAAGGTGTAAGCACTATAAAAAGGCAACAGATGAATTTTTGTCTTCAACAAAAATGAAAGGCAGTGTTGCAGTAAGAGGAATGGGGAGAAACATCTTTGGTCACAGAGCTATTTTGAATGTCCCGGGCCAACATGGTGATAACATCACAATATATGCTACATTCACGCAGAATGGGGTCATATACCAGCATGACAAAATAGGTCCTTACAAAACAGATCACATACTCACATATGGACAGACTGGGTATTACGGTTTTTGCCCATTGCTTGAACACTAGACACATGCTTAAACCTAAGTAACTTAACTTGAAGTTGTTGTTACTCTACCTTAAACAAAGTATAACCATACCTTACAGTTTTTGCCCATTGCTTACACACTAAAACCGAATGCTTAGACCAAAGTCTCAATACATAAACTTCTTGTAGCATACCTTAAACACAGTGTAACCATAGCTTAAACACATTGTCAACTTTGCACTTTGTTTACAATTCTGTAACACACTTATTGCGAAACACTACACACGTTTTCTTACATTTGACACTTTGTTCAAAAACAAAATCACCTGTTATCATTGGGAAAATACTGTGTTCAAAAAGCAAAACTTATCTGGCAATTGTAGGCACTTAAATACACACCTGAAAACACTTGCACAGAAAACAGAACACTAATTGGTCTGAGCATTAGCACTACAAATAGGCCTCAGGTAAGCCATTTTGAGAACTTTGCAAGAGGCATGCGGAGACATTGAGGTGGGATCCATCCAAGGGTGATATTTTCACAAGGCGATATTTTCCCTGACGCCTAGCCCGCGAGGACATTGCCTGTGATGTTGACGAGAACTTGTGGCCAGACCCAAACAGAAGGCGGGATCCATAAGCCTCCCCATCACCCCATTTTTTTTTTACTTTTGTATTGTTGCTAAATTTACTTTATTTCTGTAAGAATGTTTGTTTATTGTAAAAACTATTGTTTGATTGCTGCTGAATTTCTACTTTTGAGTTTTACAGAAGACTGAGTTTGAGCAAATGACAATTAAAATAGAAACACAAAGACTGCAGTGTTTTATATAAAGCCCATCAGTGTGTTGCTGGTGATATGAAAGAGTAATTCAAATGGTGCTTGTGTGTATGGTTTTGTTGCAAGAATTTCATTTTTAGAAAGGAGTGTTACGTTTTGATTGCAATGTTTCATTTTGGCATAGATGTGAGTTGGTAATCTCCAAGTGCTATGTCTGATTGGCTTGTGTGTAGAGTTTTGACATAATGAGCCAAATTCTGCAAAAAGTGTGTAAGCAATAGGCAAAAACTGTAAACAAAAGAGCTGCTTTGCACTTTAGTTGCAATTCTGTAACACACTTGCTCCTAGACACTACACACTATTTCATACATAAGACACTTAAGTTCAACAATGAAATCTCAGGGTACCATTGGGAAAACACATCTATTCAAAATACAACACACATTGCTTAATTGAAAAGACGTTGACACACACCTGAAAACACTTACTTACAAAACTGAACACCAATCAGCCAGCTACAAAAAGGCCTCACTTAAGCCATTTTGAGAACTTTGCAAGCATGGAGGCAGAGAGAGCTAGAGGCAGAGGAAGAGGAAGACAGAGAGAGAGGAGGACGTGGCCGAAGAGGCCATGCAAGGACCATTATTTCGGATGACATTAGAGCAATTTTGGTGGACCATGTCATAAACCATGGCCTGACTATGAGGGAAGCTGGGCAGAGAGTCCATCCTAATCGAAGCCGTTTCACAGTTTCATCCATAATAAGGACATTCCGACTGGAAAACAGGTACGTCTTTAACTCTCTACTCTACACAGACTCTATCTACAGTATTTACAGTACTGTATCATATCACGTTACTGTAGCACATGTATTGTATTCCAGGGTGGCTAATGCTCCTTTTCCAACAAAAGTGGTAGTTTTGTGAAACATACCGTGATAACATGTTGAGATGTTTCAGCACTGTGTATGGTAAATACAGTAAAGTTCAGTATACACAGTACTGTAAAAAGAAGTAAACGAGAACAATTTGTGGTTGCATTTTTCTACAGAATGGCTAGAAGACCTACTGGGGGTGGACACCGACGCCTGTTCACCCAACAGCAGGAACTTGCCATAGTGAACCTAGTCAGAGCAAACAATGCAATCTGCTCCCCCAGCTACAGCAACAAATACTTGCAGATAGGCAAGTATTCAACAACATAAATCGAGTAAGCATTACAACTATTAGACGCATCTTGGTAAAGCACAACATGACCATGAAGCAATTGCACAGGGTCCCATTTGAGAGGAACAGGTTCAGGGTGAAAGAACTTCGACATGAATATGTACAGGTAAGTGTTTGAGTCCTTTATATTTACAATAAAGAATGGGTGCAGTCCAGTAACAGATGAATATGTACCACTGGATTAGTACCACATAGATACATTCAGAAAGCTACACAGGTACCTGTGTGGTGGGGTGGGTCGGTTCTGTATATGTAGTAGTGTAAGTGTGTGCTTTGAGTAAAGCCATCCACAATATGTATTTTTTGTTACAGAGAATCTTGGACGTGGATGGAGCTGCCCAGCCGCATAAATGTATTTACATTGACGAGGCTGGATTCAACCTTAGCAAAAACAGACGACGGGACGTAATATAATTGGCCAAAGGGCAATTTTGCATGTCCTGGGGCAGCACGGGGGAAATATCACGTTGTGTGCTGCCATAAGTCTTTGAGGCCTACTGCACCATCACGCCAAACTGGGTCCCTATAATGCACAACACGTCATCACATTTCTAGATGCACTTCATGATGCAGTTGGACAGGATGGACCAGAGCAGCCCAGGTTTGTTGTTGTCTGGGATAATGTTCCATCGGGCTGCTCTGGTCCAGAACTGGTTCACCAACCATGATCACTTTGAAGCTGTACTTGCCCCCTTACTCGCCATTTCTAAATCCTTTAGAGGAATGTTTTTCCGCTTGGAGATGGCGCATATATGACCGCCAACCACATGCCGTATGCCTCTTCTGCAGGCAATAGAACAGGCCTGCGGAGACAATGAGGTGAGGTCCATCCAGGGATAGATTCAGCACACAAGGGGATATTTTCCCCAATGCTTAGCAAGAGAAGGCATTGCTTGTGATGTTGATGAGATCCTGTGGCCAGACCCCAACAGACGGCAGGAGCCATAAGCCCACTTGCGCACCATTGTGTTTTTCTGTGTTTACAGTAGTGTATTGTTTGTTTTATTTTTGATTTAACTGAATTTACTGTACTGTAAAATATACTACTGTAATGTAATGATTTTGAAATCAGTATTTCTTTTTTTTGGTTGTTGTGAATACATGCCCTCTGTGGAACTGAATAAAAACACTGAAAACAAAAGACTGCAGTTTTTTATATAAAGTAGACTAGTGTGTTGCTGCTGATCTGAAAGTGTATTCATATGATGCAAGTGGGTATCATTTTGTCATCAGTGTTGTGTCTTATTTGCTTGTGTGTAGAGTTTTGACACAATGAGCCAAATTTAGCAAAACGTGTGTAAGCAATGGGCAAAAACTGCTGACTAATGCAACCAGAAACTGGTTAAATTGTTCCAGTACCTCCCACAACACTCTATTTTTCTTTATTTTATGTTTTTTTTTTTTTCTTTTTATGATCTCTATGTTATACCCCTCATTTGAGCTATAGAGAAGACCTGTGTGACAATGCAAAATGCAGCCTAATTGCAATGATGTACTGAAGGATTTTACAATGTGGTGAGAAATAAATACTTTCATCAAGGTGCAGTAATTGTCACGTGTGTTGTGTTTGGTCAGTATATTCATGTGCTTTAAAATCTTAAAAAATAAAAAGAAATCAACCCCAGACTGTATCATCAGAAAGGTAGAAATGTTCCAAGTGTTTAAGATTGAGCACAGCAGTGTGTAAGTGGTTCACACAGAATATTACTGAACCATGTGTGTGCCATAAAAACTGGCTTTTGTTAAATTATTGTAAAGTTTGGAATTAAGTGTTTCATTTTGCAAAAGATCTGAGATGTTCTGCTACTTGTGTGTGTAGATGTGTGAATTGTGTGTAGTGTTTTGACAAGATGAGGCTTGTTTTCAAAATCAAAGTAATCATAAAAAACTGTAAAACAAACTGATTATTCTTTGTTCTGTTGCATAAATTGGAAGTGTGCAAGTGTATTTCAGCAAATTACTTCACACTGTTACATCTATCCCCAGCCTGTGTTATCCTCCTGACTACCAGGGAAAAAAAGTTTTGTGATTTTTGTCATTTTGTGTCATTACATTGTTTAGAGCATAACAAATGATATATAATTTATATATTTTTTATTATTATATTTTATTCATATGTTATGCTATGTTCTCTGTAGAGGACACCAGGACTTAAAAAAGCCATTTTTTAATGAAATAAAAAGGCATAAACAGTGGCCATGAACAGGTTTTCATAAAACTATAAACTGTATCTATTTTGCATATGAATGTGTTTTTGGGGGCAACATATAATGAAAAAATAACTGTAATAATAGGAATAATAATTAGCAAGACTTTCATAATAATATCTAATATTTCATAGCGATATTGAACTATAATTTCATTCGCTATTCACTTGTTGTGTGTAATAAACATGCTTTAAGTCCTGATGTCCTCTTCAGTGCACATGTGTCCTGTTTCATAACAGAAAGTCATATTTTGATTTGAAACCCCATTGCATTATCCTGAGATGTTGTTTTATGACAAACAATTTGAACATGTGTCAGATTTAAATGATCATTACAAAATATGATCATATTTCCATGAGGGTGTTAAGTTTGATCACTAAATTAATGTCTGCTATTTTTAAAGACCAAGGAGAGGAAGTGTTCATGGTGAAATGTCCAAACATTTGGTATCTCTGAAAAGCCCTAAACATGCTCTGTACAGGACATCCAGACTTAAAACTGTGACATGTAAGATTTCTCAGAGAAATCATGAAAAACTAATATCCTCTACAGAGGACAAAACAGCTGGTAGTCAGCTGGAACTCATTGCAGTAGTGGGGTCTTTGTATTTGACATTGTATTTGACATTATGCAGTACATGTCCAAGTGAGTTTTATTTGTAGTAGACAAATGTGGCTACCATTTCTCAAAGTTTGAGAGATCTAGCACAAACAACCAATGAGTTACTGATGCTCAAACAGAAAGTGTCTCCTCTATTTCTGACAGAAGGCTGTTAAGGGCGTGCACCCTCACTGCAGCTGATGCATCATTTTACATGTAACTTTTTTTTTTTTCTTTGTTTTGCTACTAACTAAGATCACATTTCTTCTGGATCCTTCTGTGGTGAAAAAAAAGTTTTGCAACAGGTTGGATACTGAACTACATTACCCAGAAACCCCCTTCTCCTGCAGAAATGAGGGAGGGTCTCTTTAAAACTCGTTGTCGGCGTTAATTTCACACATTGCATAATGTCACAGTCACATAACGCGTGTTTTGATCTTTACTCGGTCGCTGGTGACTCTTATAAGCGTCAGTTTAGTGCTGAGGAACTCAGTCAGGGCTTGTTTACACATGTGACGGGTGCCTATGTCAAGCTCCTGACTGCTATCTCAAGCAGCACTAAGGGATTTCCCACAGACACACATTATAATTAAATGTAGAAGGTAATTTTATGCTTTCAGCAGGTGATATTTGTTGATTTGGATGATATTGAGTAGTTTGTGTCGGGTCAGCGCAGGCAGTCCGCTGGATACCTATTCAGCGAGGGGGGAGGGGCGGTGACCGAAAGCACATGCCTTCGTTCCGAGCTTCGCCATTGGTCATCCACGGAGCCTCAGCGTACATCCTGCGCTCTGATTGGCGCACGCGGCTGTCCGTCAGTCTCGCTCCGCGCTGGGATATATAAGCGCGCGGGTCTGCTGTGCCACAGCGCGAGATGGAGCAGCGCGAGCTCACACACTCTTGAACATTCGAGAGCTCAAAGTAGCTGTTTTTAATCATCAGCATTTTAGAGAGTACTTCCAATACCTACAGTCGCTCTAGTGCAGCGCAGCTGTGTTTGTACGCGGCGCGGATGTGTCGCTTTATATAGTGCGCCGTGTGAGGTATTTCTTGTGTGGTTTTCGCGTGCGTATTTACTCACAGCGCGAGAAAGGCGGAGAAACGATCGCGATTAGTAGTGTGTGTGTGTGTCTGTGCGTGAGGCAACGTACGTGTGTGTTTGTGGCCGATAGGGGAGGGAGCTTTTGGGTCTCGCGTTTCTCCCGCATTATTCATGAGCAGGGGCGGAGTTATTAAATGAGCAAGGCGGGGCGGTGTTAGATGACTGACAGATGTAACACGTGGGTCACAAGCACATGAATGCGCCTAATACTACACTGACTGTAGTCAAGTAAGTATGAAGAGTGACTGACAAATTCATAGCAAGGATAACTTCTGATTCTCATGTGCGTTTGCTAAGTAACTGTTGTGTTTTCTGCAGGATCAACACAGTCACATTACAGGCACATGGATATGGATCATGATGTCCGTTCAGAGTGAGCTTCCCTCCACCGGGGGGGCGACTTTGCACGCCCACCCTCCGCCCGTTGCCCTCCAGGATGAGGTGACGGCTAACATGGTGCTGAGCGAACTCGCCGCCAATCACGCGACGCCTCAGGACGGCGTCAAAAACGGCCTGCCGTCGCAGAAACTGAACAAGCGACGCTACAGCATGAGCGTCGGGTTCAAACACCCGAGTCTCAGCAAACGCCGACGCCGCGCCAACTCCGAATGCGACCCCGTCCTGCCCTCCAAATTCCTGCTGGGCGGGAACATCTTCGATCCGTTGAACCTCAACAGCCTGCTGGACGAGGAGGTCAGTAAGGCGCTCAACGCCGAGACGCCCAAGTCGTCGCCGCTTCCCAGCAAAAACCGCGACCCGGTGGAGATCCTGATTCCTAAGGACATCACGGACCCTTTGAATTTGAGCGGACGAGGCGGAGACGCGGCGGCGGGCGTTCTGGTGTCGCCCCTCAAGAACAGGCGCAGACATCGCAACCGGCATCACCTGGGGGCGACCTCCGAGCCGGCGGATGGCGAGAGGTTAAAGGTCAACGAAGGGGCGGCGCCAGGCCCGGCGTTTCCCGTCGTTAGCTCGGCGCCTGAAAAGCCTGCGGAGGAGTCGCCGCGCCCCTACGAACTCAACACGTCCATCAACTGCCGCGACGAAGTGGTGGCACCCATCCTCCCGCGCCGCCGGTCACACCCCTCCACGTCTAGCTCCGCCCCTCAGCCGTCCAAACACAGGAAGCGCCGACGGACCTGCAGCCGCTCGGAACGCCTGTCCATCACGCCGACTCCGCCCACCAAGCAGATGCAGAGCCAGACGTTCCACACTCCGGTCGTGGGCGTGGCCGCCGGAGCTCCGCCTCCGAGGGCGGAGAAAACGCAGCAGCGGAAGCACAGGGCGCAGCGCAGCTACACCTACGGGAGCCACAGCCATCATTACGGTTACCGCACGCCGTCGCTGACCGCGGACCCGCGCTTGGCAGCCTTCAAACCCGAGTGGTTCCGCGGGAAGAAGGTTTTGGATGTGGGGTGCAACACGGGTCACGTGACCCTCGCCGTCGCCAGACACTGGAGCCCCGAGCGCATCCTGGGCGTGGACATCGACGGCGCGTTGGTGCAGGTGGCCCGACAGAACCTGCGATACTTCCTGTCGGAGCTGCGCGGGCCGGACCACAGAAAGGGGTCGGAAGCGGGCGGCTCGAGCGGCGGGCCGCCGGGTGAGGGGTCAGAGGTCGAGGCTGGAGGTCAGCTGGGGTTGGCGTCTCTGATGGGCCTGCAGTTGGACCGCATTCAGGCGTTGCGCAGGTTTCCCGTCTCCTTCACGCGCTGTCGTGGACCCATCGCTGCACCTCCCATAATGCCTCACGTCCCGGGAGTGTTCCCCAGCAACATCCACTTCCTGAAGGTAATCTGTGTGTGTGTGTGTGTGTGTGTGTGTGTGCACTTGTACAGCTTTCTTTGGGCCAGTTTGAGTTTTAGACCATCGGACTGAGGGCTTTTTGGCCGGTCCTCACTTTTTGAAACCCCTTTAAAGGCCTGTTTGAGGGTCAAGACTTGGTTTTGGGGATCAGGTTATAATTGGCTAAAGGTTAGGTTTAGGGTAAGGATCTAGGGATTGCATTGTGTCAGTGTATGTCTTCACAAACATAGCTATACAGAGGTGTGTGTGTGTTTTACGGATAGCTTAGGAAATAGTCATTATTTAGTCTCTCTAATGTCGTTCCAAACCCGTTTAAATTTCTTTCTACTGTTGAACAGAAGTTTTGAAGAACGCTGGTGATCAGCAACATTCTTCAGAATATCTTCGTTTTTGTTGAAGAGAAGAAAGAATAGTTTTACATAAAAATAAAATCATAGCAAAAGCATAGTTTTTTGCTTAACCCCTTAATTGTCACCATCCCACCTCAAGATTACTTCACCATTTTACAAATAAATTCTAATTTAATCATGACAAACTGTGTATCGTTGGAAAGGTCTAAGACTTCTAAATAGATATTTTACCATTTTTTTGTGTTACAAATTATGTAGGAAAAGGAATAGATTAATTTATGACGAGTGCACCTCATAAATCCACTTCATAACAGGAGTTTTGACCTTTGTCACAAAAATACTTTCTTCGTTGCCTTTTTCACTATCACACTTTACATAAGAAATTATATATCAGTTGAAAACGTAAAATATATAAAAAATAAATCCTTTGAAAACGATTTTAAAATCAGACGTTGCATTATGATGGAAAATGTACATCAAAATCATATCACAAAATGTTTTTGTTAAGAATGGTAAAAAAAAAATTAAGTTTAAATACTGCAGTGTTCAAAAATGTGATGACAATTAAATAAAGGGTTAAATAAAGGTAAACATTAACTAAAGTAGAATATATACACTGCCACTCAAAATGTTGGGATCTGTATGATTTTTAAAACTTTTCTGCTCATCGAGGCTGCGTTTATTTGATTGAAAATGCAGAAAGAAACTGTGATATTGCAATTCATTTGCAATTTAAAATAGTGGTTTTCTATTTTAATATACTTTCAAATATAATTTATTCCTGTGATTCAAAGCTGAATTTTCATCATTACTCCAGTCTTCAGTGTCACATGATCCTTCAGAAATCATTCTACTGATTTATTATCAGTGCTGGACACGTGTTTTTTTTTTTTTGGAACCTGTGATACTTTTTTCAGGAGTTTTTGATAAATAAAACGTTAAAAAGAACAGCATTTATTCAAAATAGAAAGCTTTTGTTACAAACATCTTGTTAACAATTTGGGGTCAGTAATTTTTTTTTCTTTCTCTTTTTGAAAGAAATTATTACTTTTATTCAGCAAGGATGTGTTAAATTGATAAAAGGTGATAGTGAAGACTTCTATTTTGAAGTTCTTTTAAACTTTTTATTCATAAAAGAATCCTGAAAAAAGTATCACAGATTCAGATAAAAAAAAATATATATTAAGATTTGAATACTTAAATGCTTTTGTAAATGTGTTTTTTGGCAACATTTAAAATGTTTTAGAAATGTTGGCATGCAAAGTTTGAGAACCCCTTGCAGAATCTGTGAAAAATGTGAATAGTTTTAACAAAATAAGAGAGATTGTACATAATGAGCAAGATACTTTACATAAAATATGTTTACATATAGTCCACAAGACACGAAATAGTTGAAACTATTAAAATAACTCCCTTCAAAAGTTTGGGAACCCTTGGTGCTTAATACTGTGTGGTTACCTGGATGATCTACCACTGTTTTTTTTTTTTTTTGTTTTGCGATAGTTCCTGAGCACTGTTCTTCAGAAAAATCCCCCAGCTCCTGCAGATTCTTCAGTTTTCCATCTTTTCACACTGAGGTCAACTGAGGGACTCAAACACAACTATTAAAAAAGGTTCAAACGTTCACTGATGCTCCAGGAGGAAACATGCATTAAGAGCCGGGGGTGAAAACTTTTGAAAAAGATGTTGAAATTTGAAATATTTTTTTTTTTTTCCATTTAGTACTGCTTTTTGGAAGCTACTGAAGATACTTGCATGTTTCCCAGAAGACAAATTAAGTACAATTTACATTGATTGTCAAATTCAGAAAGTTTTCACCCCTGGCTCTTAATGCATGTTTTTTCTTCTTCTGGAGCATCAGTGAGTGTTTAAACCTTCTGTAATAGTTGCATATGAGTCCCTCAGTTGTCCTCAGTGTGAAAAGATGAGTCTCAAGATCACAGTCATTGCTGGAAAGGGTTCAAATATGCATGAATGCTATAAAACTGAAGAATCTGCAGGAGCTGGAGGATTTTTTTTTTTTTTTTGAAGAACAGTGCTCAGTTTAACTGTTCAGGACAAACTCATGAACAACTATCACTAAACAAAAAAAACAGGGTTAGATCATTCAGGAACAACACAGTATTAAGAATCAAGGGCTTTGAAGGGGGTTATTTTAATAATTCCAACTATATGTAAACATCTTATGTAAAATATCTTACTCCGGACAGTAAAATAAGTAAAAAATAACATGGATTTTGTATGATCTCTCTTATTTTGTTTACATTTTTTCACAGATTCTACAAAGGATTCCCAAACTTTTGCATGCCACTGTAAACAAAAAAATAATTATGTAAATAAATTCAAATTAAGTTTATATAGATGTAATTTTACAAAAATAATAAAATGGACAAAAAAAGCAACTTTAACTGAAGTAGAAGTGAAAGTATAAAAAAGAAATCAAACTCAAAATATATAACAAAGCTATATTAGTGAATCAGTGGTACTAAAAGAAGACTGAAGCCTTTAGCTTACATTTGTAATTTGCATGTAAACTTGCATATGTTTTGGATGACCGTGTTATAACTGAATAAATACAAAAATAAGGCTTTAGTTTGGTTCTAGTTTGGTCTTGAAGTGCAAATGTCTTCCGTCTGTTCAGTCACACCTTCTGTGTGTCAGGCTTTGACATGCCTGTGTGTGTGTGTGTGTGTGTGTGTGTGTGTTAATGTGCACTTGTGCAGCTTAAAGGCCTTTAAAGGCCTGTTTGAGTTAAGTCTTGGTTTTATGGATCAGGTTTTAATTGGGTAAAGGTTAGGTTTAGGGTGAGGGTTTGGGTGAGGCACTTAGTTCTGATGGTTAGGTTTAGGGTAAGGATCTAGAGATTGCATTGTCAATGTCAGTTCAGACTAGTCACTTTGTTCTTGAGCCTGCTGAGCAGCTGATGTTGTGTGTGTTCAGGGCGACTATGTTCCCGACAGCGAGGAGGCGGCGGTGTCCCAGTGTGCCGAGTACGACGTCATTCTGTGTCTGAGTTTGACCAAGTGGGTTCATCTGAACTACGGTGACACAGGAATCCAGAGACTGTTTCAGCGCATCTACAGACACCTGTTACCTGGAGGAGTGCTGATCCTCGAACCGCAGCCCTGGAGCTCCTACAGCCGCCGCAAGAGACTCACGGTAACAAAATTTAAATATGGAGGACAAACGGCTTAGTTTTATTCAGAGACTCAAACGGAGTAAAAATAAGAGTTTGCTGCAGATGCTGATATTCTATGATGAAGTTCTGCAGCTTGTAATGTAAACCAGTGAGATCAGTTTATAGCAGTAGAGCAGATACTGACATAAAATGATCTAAACATGAGTGGTCTCCAGTGTCGGGGGTAACGCATTACAAGTTACAAGTTCATTTTTTCAAGTAACTAGTAAAGTAACGCATTACTTTTCCACTTCCAAGAAAATACTTTAAAAAAAAAAAAAAATACTTAAAAGTTACTGTTTGTTTCCTTTATGTATCTAATCCCATTTTATTAACCAATGACTTTGCAGCTGACCGTTGATCCAATTCAACCCTACACTGCAAAAATACTTTTCTTATATACATTTGTTGCCTTGTTTCCAGCCAAAACATATTTAAAAAAATATTAAATCAAGAAGGATTTTCTAGAGTTTTTGCTTAGAACAAGCAAAATAATCTGCCAATGGGGTAAACAAAACAATCTCATTTCAAACAGAAAACAGGATTATTTCGCTCACCCCATTGGGAGATTATTTTGCTTGTTTCAAGCAAACACTTAATTTTGACTTGTTTTCAGAAATAACAAGACATAATTTTTTACTTTTCTAGAAAATCCTTCTTGATTTAAGAAATGTTAGATATTTTGGCTGGAAACAAGACACAATTCTAAGTAAGAAGCTTTTTTTGTGCATTTTTTTTTCCCTCATTGCTGAAGAGTGTTGAACTTTCTTTTCCCACAGTTCTACTGTACAGACGTCAGTTAAATTTTTCCTTCAGCCTTAGCCTCATTCAATTCATTTCATTTTGATGTGAAAAGGCTTTTACATTTGCTAAGAATCAAACTTTTTTATATTAAAAACAAGCAAGCCCTGCCCAGATTTAAAAAGTAACGCAAAATTGTAATGCATTACTTTTAAAAGTAAATTTCCCACGCACTGGTGGTCACTATATATATCCAATAATGTCTTGATGAGATTGAAATGATCCAAACATAAATTGCAATGCAATGATGACTGAGAGATGAACAAATAAACATTCCTCTAAAGATGTGAGATGTTTCGGAGGCTTGGGAGGATCATTCCTCCACTGAGGGCCTTTGATTCTGGCGTGTAACAGCGGCTTGATTGACAGACGTGATGTAAGCTGTAGCTGATCGTGTGTGTGTGTGTGTGTGTGTGTGTGTGTGTGTGTGTGTTCAGGAGGTGACATACAGAAACTACAGGAGCATCAGACTGAAGCCGGATCAGTTCAGCTCCTTCCTGACGACTGATGTGGGCTTCAGCAGCTACGAACTGATCGGGACGCCCCACAGCGGCCCTAATGGTACTGCACACCTAACCACACTCACTAAGAGATTGTCTATAGGAAATGACATCAGAAAATACAAATCAGGTTAATTTCTATAGCAGAATCGCTTCACAGTAATGAACAAGAAAATCAGTGGCACTGTCACACATTTTTCATTGGAAATCAGTGATTTCAGTTCTAATTACATACTTAGGTTCAGCTAGGGGTGTGCAATATATATCGTCTGTGATAATAGTGTATTTGTTGTTTTAACAATGTGCAATTTGACATTATCAAGTATGTTGTGAAAAGCAAGCACAACAGATGTGAGTGCATGCATATATTACATTTACAAACTGTCTAGTAAGTGAGGTTTAACTAGTGCATGTAAGCATTCAGAAGGCGTTCTTTCACTTTATGATTCAGTCTATTAAAATGCATTTAGAGTGATCATATAATTCAAGAAATGGGGGCAGAAATTACATATATTTATGTCATTTCATATAGTTAGTAAATATCACACAAAGAGTGACGTTTTTTTCTCCAGAAAGTGATGTTGATTTTATAAAACAGTTCAATAAACAAGAAGTTCATGTAAAGAGATTTACATTTGAGATGCCATTTTGCTGTGTTTGCTCTATTTTGCCAACAAAAAGTCATTCCAAACACAGCCACATGACATGTTTGGGTCCTGAATTAATCAACCGTTTACATTTCAAGTGTCTTTTCAGTTTAAATCTTTTCAATGTTTTATGTTTAAAATATCCAAACATTATTTATGTATTTGCAGCTGCAGGTTAAAGCATTCCATGTGCCTCTGAGCTGAATGAAATAGAATTTTGAATTTTGTTGGTACTGATTTGGTTTGCCGGGAACGGTTATAAATTCTTATAATTGACTGATGAAATGTAAGAATTTGACTCGAAAGGTAATGTACGCTCTAAGAGCAAAAAAGGCTTTTGTAAATGGCCATAAAAGGTAAAAATCAATGCAAATTTTTTGGAAAAGATTAATTTCTATCCCTGCTGTGAACTGAGCACACAGAATATGAAGAATATAAACTTCAGGAGTCAGCTGTCGACATAAAATCGCAGAAAATATCATTTTTTGCCCTTTTTTTGTTTGGGAATCAGTGATTTCAGTCACATGTTGAGTTTCAACTATAAAGCAGCTGTAGTTGCATATGAACATGACTGTAATTCAGCTTGATTTCTAGTGTTCACATGTGAATCTTGGGCTTTTATTCTGAATCAGTTCTGAGGAAGTGAGTGTAAACTGAGCAGAGGATATGAAACTCCTATCAGCGTAAATATAAAATAAATGAGTTCATTTTGAGCTAACCAATATCAGATGAACTGTGTGCAGTGTTGGACAGATTACTTAGTAAGCTGTTACTGATCACAAATGACATGTTGAAAATTCTAGATAGTCAGAAAACACATTTTAGGTCATTAATCAGACTGCCTTTGAATTACTTTTGACCTTGTTCATTTTTTTAACGATCCGAATAGGATTACTTTGTACCACGCTGTTATAGAAATATAATTCTTCATCAAAACCATGAAGCGCGTTAAATGTTACACTACAGTTTCCCAGATGAGGATTTATGAGTTGATAAGGTAATACTAAATGAAATTATTTTAAAAATGAAATATATAAAAAAAAAAAAAAAAATCTATAATATATGAATGAATTAAATGTTGTTTACGGTGTAAATTCTCTGATAAATGTGACCCTGGACCACAAAATCAGTCATAAAGGCTAATTTTTATAAAATTAAGATTTTACATCATGAATATGCTATAGCTTTCCATTGATGTATGGTTTGTTAGGATAGGTCAATACTTGTCAGAGATACAACTATTTGAAAATCTGCAATCTGAGGGTGTAAAAAAATCCAAATATTGAGAAACCCTTTGAAGTTGTCTAAATGAAGTTCTTAGCAATACTTATTACTAATCAGAAATTAAGTTTTGAGATATTTACTAAATGCAAAAGTATTGGGACACCCCCTTCTTTAGAACAGAAAAGGGCACTTCCAAAACTAAAGCAACAAAGTTGGAAACATAATTCATGTATTTAAAAATTGTATTTTGACCTTTTTGGCTCAAGGTCTGCATTTAAAGTCACACCAGAGGTGTTTAGCTGGGATTAGGACTTGGCTTTATGCAGACCAGTCAAGGCACTAGAATATCATTATATGCTTAAACATTAAGATTGGTACTCAAGGAAATGACTAAAGTAGTCAAATCTGTTCATTAGAAGGGGGTGTGCCAATACTTTTGGCAATTATATCTTCATGGAACATGATCTTAATATCCTAAAAAAGAAAATAAAAATGGATAATTTCAACCCATACCATGTATTTTTGGCTATTGCTACAAATATAGCTGTGCTACTTAAGGCAAGGCAAGTTTATGTATATAGCACATTTCATACACAATGGTAATTCAAAGTGCTTTACGTAAAAGGAAATAATAAAATCATAAGAATATGAGTTAAAATAATCATAAAAAGTAATAATCACAACAATAAAACAATTAAAATTATTTAAAAAAATGATTATACATAAAATACAGTGCAATAAGTTCGGACGTAGCCCAGTGCTCATTCATTAAATGCACAACTGAACAGATGAGTGTTGAGTCTGGATTTAAATGTGGCTAGTGTTTTAGCACATCTGATCTCTTCTGGAAGCCGATTCCAACCGTGGGCAGCATAAAAGCTAAAGGCTTTTATATTATTAGCTTAAGGCTAATAATATAGTATATACTGATATACATGCACTGATCAGGGTTTATGAGTTTGACTCTGCTTTGGTTTCTCATTCAGGACTTCAGAGGTCGATTTACCTTTTCCACAAAGGCCCCGCCTCCAGCAGGAAGTGAGTTTCGAGTCGCGGGTGAGCCGGCGTTGGAATCGTCATGTGATCTTCTGATTGAACACAGACACTTGTGGTTTTGTAGAGTTGTGCTTGCTTCTAAGGTTTGGTTCTTCCTGTGGGGGCTGGACTTCTTCCTGTTTGCTCCGTTCTTAACTGTTATGCGTGTCAGAGTTTGCAGCGGTGACTGTTTGACCTCTGACCCCAGACTGGCTGTGATTGGTGGCTGGTCCGGTCACATGGACATTTGTGTGTTCATTTATACGTTTGAATCGGCGACACGGACTGAGTGACGCTTTCTAATTCTACGAGCACACAAGTGTTCAGGACACTCTTCGTGGCTTCGTTTAGGAGCTGAGGTTCATATCTGATGTTTTTGATCTGAGCCGCTTCCACATGACAATAAATCTGATGTGTTTTTGATCTCTCTTGTCTTTCAGTCTGATTTCCCTCCTGCTGAGAAATGTTTATGATAACGAAGACAAATGAATCTCACACAGTAGCTCCTTGAATCTTCGAATATGTGACCCTGGAGCACAAAACCAGTGTTAAGTAGCACAGCTATATTTGTAGCAACAGCCAACAGCACATCGCATGGGTCAAAATTATAGCAAAAATCATTAGGATATTAAGTAAAGATCATGTTCCATGAAGATATTTTGTAAGTATATCAAAACTAGTAAATATGCAATGCAAAGAACTTCATTTGTACAACTTAAAAGGCAATTTTCTCAATATTTAGATTTTTTTTGCACCCTCAGATTACAGATTTTCAAATAGTTGTATCTCGGCCAAATATTGTCCTGGTTTTGTGGTTCAGGGTCACATATTTTAAAAGTCGTTTCAGTGTTTTTGTCCATATAATGTAAGTCCGTGTGGTCCAAAACGATTTGGTTCCCATTGTTCTTCAAACCTGTGTTTCTTCTGAAACACAAACGTTGGAGTAAATGAGAGCAGAATGATCATGTTTGGTTGAACGATCCAATTAATAAAACAAACCTAAACTAGAGTCTGAAAACACACAGGTTTTACTTCTATAGTGCTTCATACAATACAGATCAAACAGGAAAATAACCCTGTTCATTCTGCAAAGTGCTTCAGTTATCAAAGAAACTCAGTTTCAGCTGTCTCTACAGGAGACAATACAGTCATTACTCAGATCACTGAAACACAGAACGTCTGCAGATCAAATGGCCTGTTGTTAAAAATAGCTGCATGACAGTCCAGATGAGACTTTATTTCTAAAGATAGAAACACCGGCAGGTCTATACAACCTGTTTGAAGACTGTGTGTGTGTCACCAGGAGAGGGCAGCAGAGTTGTTGGTCTTTCAGGAATCGCTCTCCCACACAAACACACACGTGTGCAGATGTGAAATAAATGTGACTTGATGAGCATTAAAGCATGACTCCACTTCCAGAATAAAAATGTCCTGATAGTTTAGAGGTGCAGCTCAAAAATGTAGAATATCGTGAAAAAGTTATTTCAAAAGCTGAAACTTTCATATATTCTAGATTCATTACATGTAAAGTAAAACATTTCAAAAGATTTTTTGGTTTAATTTTGATGATTAGATCTTACAGCTCATGAAAGTCAAAAATCCAGTATCTCAAAGTATTGGAATATGTCCTAAGATCAATCAAAAAACAGAAAAGTTCAAGTTCTTTAAAGTATGTTCATTTATGCACTCAATACTTGGTCGTCAGCAAATGACTTGCCCCTAGCACAAATGACAGCATCAGTGAAGTGTGGCATGGAAGTGAGGCACCAGTGAGCCTTCAGATCGTCTGTATATTGTTGGATCGACTGTTTCTCATCTTTCTCTTGAAAATATCCCATAGATTCTCAATGGGGTTCAGGTCAGACATGTTTAGCTGGCCAATAAAGCACAGTAATATCACTTGCAAGTGGTTGTTTTACTGTGGGCAGGTGCTAAAGTCCTGCTGGAAAAGGAAATCAGCATCTCCATGAAGCTTGTCAGCAGATGGAAGCATAAAGTGCTCGAAAATCTCCTGGTGGATGGCTGCATTGACTTTGCACTTGATAAAACACTATGGACCAACACCAGCAGACGCCACACACCCAAATCATTACTGACTTCAGAAACTTCACACTGGACTTCAAGCAGCTTGGATTCTGTGCCTCTCCAGTCTTCCTTCAGACTCTGGGACCATGGTTTCAACATGAAATGCAAAATGTTCTTTTATCTGAAAAGAGGATTTTGGAGCACTGAGCAACAGTCCAGTTGTTTTTGTCCTTAGCCCAGGTAAGATGCTTCTGACGTTGTTTCTGTTTCAGAAGTGGCTCGGTAGTCCTTTTCCTGAAGACGTCTGAGTGTGGAGACTCTTGATCTTCATTCTGCTCCTTGTGAAGCTCTCCCAAGTGTTTGGATCTGTAAATAGCTGCCCCATTCAGTAATGACCTTCTGTGACTTACTCTCTTTGTGGAGGGTGTCACTGATTGTCTCCTGGAGCATTGCCAATTCAGCAGTCTTCCCCATTAGTGTGCTTTCAAAGAACAAGAGATATCCACAATTTATACTGTCATTTAATAAAACTCAAATGTAAATATTGTAATATTTTGACATACTGAATTTTTGACTTTCATGAGCTGTACGCTCTAATCATCAAAATTAAAAAAACAAAAACAAACAAAAAAAAACTTCACATGTAATGAATCTAGAGTATATGAAAGTTTCAGTTTTTAAAATGTTACAATATTGTAATTTTTTGAGCTGCACCTGAACTCACCCCCATGTCATCCAAAATGTCAGTCGCAAAGAAATTACGTTTTTTGAGGAAAACATTCCAGGATTGTTCTCCATATAGTGGACTTCAATGGTGCGCAACAGATTGAAGGTTAAAAATGCAGTTTCAATGCAGCTTCAAAGGGCTCTAAGCGATCCCAGATGAGGAATAAGGGTCTTATCTAGTGAAACAATATTTAAAAATAATATTTATACACTTTTTACCCTCAAATGCTGGTCTTGTCTATCTCTGTGATGCGCGTGTGTACTCTGTGTACTCCGGTTCAAGTCAGTTCGGGTATGTTGAAAAACTTAAATCTCATTTTCTCCTCCAACTTCAAAATCACCCTACATCGCTGTTTTAACTTTTTTTTTTTTTTGACCTCCTTTGCATGTTGACTTTGTAAACACTGGGTCTGTACTTCTGCAGAGATGTACGATTTTGAAGGTGGAGGAGAAAATGAGATGTGAGTTTTTCAACATACCATAACTGTTTTGAACCAGAGTACACAGAGTACACATCACAGAGCTAGACAAGATGAGCGTTTGAGGTTAAAAAGTATAAAAAAAATAATAATTTTACTAGATAAGACCCTTATTCCTCGTCCGTGATCGTTTAGAGTCCTTTGAAGCTGCACTGAAACTGCATTTTTAACCTCCAATCCATTGAGCACCACTGAAGTCCACTACATGGAGAAAAATCCTTTTCTTTAAAAAACTTCTTTGCGACTGAAGAAAGAAAGACGTGAACATCTTGGATGACAAGGGGGTGAGTACATTAAATCTTCACTTTATGGAGGAAACATCATATTGGTGAGTTCGGCTCATTCGCACTCACTGTCCTGACTCCTGATGAATGCCGTGTTTGTTTGACAGGTGGCCAGGCTGAACTACATCTCCCAGCAGGCCGCGGGGCAGCGGCTCAAAGCCCTAAAGAGGTTTAAGTTCAGAGGATCAAACGACAGCTGGAGACGGACACACATCAGAGAGAACGACGGCAGACATGCCTCTCAAACGAGAAGGTGAGACACGTTCAGCTCTGTGTGAGTAGAAATGGAGCGTTCACTATTATCCTTTTGCACCACTGACACACTGTTTTCCTATTTAATACTGTAAAGCTGCTCTGACACAATCTGTATTGTTAAAAGCACTTTCTAAAGGTGACTTGACTTGAGTGTGTGATGGTTTCAGGTCTGTCTTGTCTGAGATGCTCTGTCTGTGATGTTCAGGGTTACAGTAAGACACATGACACTCTGTTACCTGTGTGTTTAATGGTGTGTGTTGTGTGTCAGATACGGAGCGAGCGCTGCAGGCGATGGAAGCCTGTCAATCAGCAGGTGATGAAGGTTTCAGAAATCGTGCTGAGAGGCTCTTGACCATCTTTCAGAGTGACCTGTTTCAGGCTCTGCTGGGTGAGTAACACACACAGCTAATCAGCGGCGAGTGGCAGTGTGAACTCTCTATATTTAGTGTGTAATCTGTCATTGGGAGATTTACACGTGTGACATCATCAGATTAGAGAGGTCACTGGAGGCGGGGCTCGGCGTGTGATCGGTCGCTGAGGACGAAAGGAGCTGTCAGTCAGCGTCAGGATTCCCTGCTGGCAGACGAGACGCTTTTAATTCACACGCAGACACGAGCCGATCATGACACGCTGAGACGTTTCATAATCCTATAAACACAGACAGCTGAATCACACCACCAAACACAAATGTGGAATTGTTACGATTTCTTAATGTTTCTGAGAGAAGTCTCATCAAGGCTGCATTTATTCAATCAAAAAATACAGTAAAAATGTAAATATCACAATGTGAAACAGCTGTTTTCTATGTGAATATACACTGCCAGGGATTGAAATGAACTTTTTCACTCACCAGCCAATTTGGCTACTACATTTTTCAGTTTCCGGCCATTCATTACTTCTACTAGCCAATAGTTTGAGGATGTGACAAAGCAACTGTTGCAGATCATTTTGTGTCAGTACTAGTCTAGGAGTGTGTGATATTGACAAAAAATAATATTGCAATATTTTCTTGGATTGTATCAATAAAGATTTATTTTGCTGAGTGCGTTATTGTGATAATATCTTAAGCACTACCGCAGACAGCTGACTCCTGAAGTGTTTGATATTCTATATATTCTGTGTGGTCAGTTCAGCAGTGATAGAATTTTTTTTATTTTTTTTTTTTAATGGATTTTTACCTTTTATGGTCATTTTTACCATTATAAAGGCCATTTTTTTTCTAAAAGTGTGCATCATCTTTTGAGTCAAATTATTGCATTTAATCAGTCAATTATAATAATAATACATTTAGGGTGTTACTAAACAAATGAAATCACTATCAACAAAATTCATCTTTGCAGAAGTTGCATATGAAGTGTCATTTAGATGTATTTCCACATGTTACTGCAGCTTCAAAAGTAAGAATTTTAATGCTTTTTAAAGGAGACTTTTCTTTTCATTAAGGCAGCATTTATTTGATTAAAAATGTAATATTGAAATATTGAAACTGTAATATTGTGAAATGTTTATGCAATTTAAAATTGTGGTTTTCTATTTGAATATACTTTCAAATATAATTTATTTCTGTGATGTGCAGCTGTATTTTCAGCATCATTACTCCAGTCTTCAGTGTCACATGGTCCTTCAGAAATCACTCTAATATACAGATTTATTATCAGTGCTGGAAACAGTTGTGCTGCTTGATATTTTTTTGGAACCTGTGACTTTTTTCAGGATTCTTTGATCAATAAAATGTAACAATATTTTGTAACAATAAACACATCGTTCAAAGTTTGGAGACACAAAGTTTTTTCTTTCTCTCTCTCCTTGAAAGAAATTAATACCTTTATTCAGCAAGGATGTGTTAAATTGATAAAGAAGTGATTGTGAAGACTTATATTTTTATTAGAAAAGATTTCTATTTTGAATAAATGCTGTTCTTTTTAACTTTTTATTGATCAAAGAATCCTGAAAAAAAAATCTCAGGTTCCAAAAAAATATTAAGCAGCACAACTGTTTCCAACATTGATAATAAAAGTAATAAATCAGTATATTAGAATGATTTCTGAAGGATCATGTGACACTGAAGACTGGAGTAATGATGCTGAAAATTCAGCTTTGCAATTTTGATGAGCATAAGAGACTTATTTCTGTGATGCGCAGCTAAAGTTTCAGCATCGTTACTCCAGTCTTCAGTGTCACAAAATCCTTCAGAAATCATTCTTATATACTGATTTGCTGCTCAAGAAACATTTCAGATCATTATCAATGTTGAAAACAGTTGAGCTGCACAATATTTTTTGTGGAAACTGCCATACATTTTATTTTTCAGGATTCCCAAGTTAATAGAAAGTTCAAAAGAATGGTTTCTATTTCAAATAGAACTCTTTTTTTTACATTATAAACATATTTACTGTCACTTTTGATCAATTTAATGTGATAAATAAAAGTATTCCTCTCTTTATGACCCCAAACATCTGAAGGATAATGTTTTAAATTGTGACTGAATATTTGGCAAGTGTTTTCACATTGTTTACTGTATTTCTGATCACAATTATTCCAATCTTTTAGCTGTCAGTGTGTTTGTGGTTCTTTAATGTGAAGTGTGTGTGTGTGTGTGTGTGTGTTTGTCCCACAGATATTCAGGAGTTTTATGAGCTGACAGTGTTTGAGAATCAGACGGGAGGTCGAGGGCTCACACCAGGGCTGGTGAGTGTGTGTAACTAATACTAAAGCTCCCTTTGGGGACATCCTCATTTGTAAAATGGTATAAAATTAAAGGAAAAAAAGTTTTTTTGAAATTGTGTTATTTTAAAGAATGATTCCAGAACATCTGTAAAACACTTAAGGCCTATTCCCACCAAGAATCCATCATAACAATGAATACTTGCAATAATAACTACAACCATAAAATTAACTACAGCAATAATTATAGAACGGTTAGAAAAACGGCAGCTGTATTGTGCCGGAATTTTACCGTAAAAAATACTGTAGCAACTTTTTCGGATTTACGCTTTTAACTAAAATTTACATTTGAATACCAGATCTAATTTCATTAACTGATATAATGGTAATGTACCAACCTTTTGAAGTACTGAAATCTGTTTTGTACCTTTGTAATACACTGATAACTACTAAAAGCAGGTGGTCACATGATGAACCAAATTTTCACGAAAAACACATCAAATTTGAAATCTAATGCAGGGAATTCTGGGAATATCAATTTACGGTTATTCACTGTAAATGCAGCATTTTTTTTTTCACTTGCAAAAACGGTATACTACCATAAAATTACATGTAATGTTCAATACAGTTTTTTACCGTATATAGTAGAGGAACTGAGGTTTTTACTGTAGCACTTAAAAACCTTTTACTGTAGCACTTCCTGTAGTCTTTTACAGTTAACTTCAGTCATTTTTTCCAGTGCAGTGATAGTAGCATTAGGTGTAATGATAATTATAACGATACCTAAAATTCATGTTAAATAAAAGCAACATTAGAGTAATTTCTGGTTTATTAAAAAGCATGTGCTGAAGTTTTGTCATCTTCCGCTTTAAACACCGGAGCTCTTTAATGCAGGATGGATTCTGATTGGCTGTCAGTGTTTTTATCATTCATCAGAAGGATATTTCCATCATATTCCCATTGATATTGTTCCTCTGTGTCATTATTGGTTTAGTTATGGTATGAACTTCATTATTATAGTTATCGTATTTGCCGTGAACAGGCCTTTATATCTTTATTTAGAACAGAACACAGATGTATTGAAGGAAAGAAAAGGTCTAAATAAGACAAAAGATGTGTTTCAATTCACATACTAGTGCACTGTTCTATTCAGTGTCATTGTGTGGTATAAATAACATGATTAGTGTGTCACGCCTACCATGACAATACTATGAAGTGCACTTCAAATACCAGCGTGATGCGCTTAATTCATCAAAATAACACATTGTTGAATATTCAACACTTCATGTGCTGAACAATCACCGCTTTCATTACGTAACCGAAGAGGAGATGAGAAACATCATCGTTTCAAACTATAATTTCACATGCGTCTCATTTATAATATAACATGTATATCTGAGACCAGCAGTGAAATACTTCTGATTTTCTAGTCTAGTCCAATATTTTTGCCCATTTTGTCAACATAATCATATGATTGTAAAGTTAAACTGAAAACTAACAGAAGTCTCAGTATTTGGCGTTTAGGCTGATGATCATGTTCTCCAGGATGATCTGAGATGAGCCAGAGAGCAGTGAAATTCGCTTACTAACATTTGATTAGTCACCTAAAAATCAGGGCTCAACACTAAGAATTTCTTCTGGTGTCAGCGGATCCTGCCACGAAACATAAAAGAGTTGTTGTTTTTCACCCATGTTACCTTGTATTCTAATAGATGAGCTTACGTGACACCAAAATATTAGATACCAGTTAAATTTTACAATTCTTTGATATTAACTACTAGCCTAACAAATGAAGTTCAAGCATTATTAAAGACAAGACAAGACAGATCCTGCGGAACCAAATGCAGATCTTGTAAGAGCAGGAGGTAACGGTCAGAAATTCAGCAGGAGCGCATATAAGAAAACAGTCCTGTGCAAAGCTCAAGATGCGACTCGATGTGTGCGCGGACAGGACACACTGAATGGAGCTGTTATTTCCGTCTTCTGGCACTTTAAAATCACTATTTGTCCGTTAAAGCACAAGAAGTCATGAAAGAGAACTCTTACAGTTTTATACATACAGAGAACATTTTTATTGAGTGTGTTTTGTGAGTTCTTTCGCTCTATTGCTTTAAAGCCTAAAAACAAAAGCAAATGACAGGCTTTCGTGCTGACGCAGAAGATCAGACCGGTCATTCACACTGACCTCAGGCCATCAGACAGTTCTTGATATATATGTAGCATAATTCTATTTACAGCACCTTCATAAATGTAAGAAATTAAAAAAAATGCAAGAACACACTATTTATTTGGCATTTTGTAGAAATAAGGTTAAAAATCTTACAGATTAAAAAAAATCGAAAATTGCGATATTAGAGACTTTACTTTCGAAATATTTAGACTTTACTCTCGTAATATTTCAACTTTACTCTCAAATTATTTGACTCTATTCTCATAATATTTTGACTTTCTCATAATATTTTAACTTCATTCTCATAATATTTTTACTTTATTCTCATATTATTTTGACTTTATTCTCATAATATTTAGACTTTACTCTCACTTTATTCTCAAAATATTTTGACTTTACTCTCATAATATTTTGACTTTATTCTCATAATATTTTAACTTTACTCTCATAATATTTTGACTTTATTCTCATAATATTTTGACTTTATTCTCAAAATATTTAGACTTTATTCTAAAAAAAATATTTAGACTTTACACTCTTAGAAGAAAAGGTTCTATATAGAATCTTAAAGGGTTCTATCAAGGCGCTACATATTGGGAACCCCCAAAAGGTTCCATATACAGGTCCTTCTCAAAAAATTAGCATATTGTGATAAAGTTCATTATTTTCTGTAATGTACTGATAAACATTAGACTTTCATATATTTTAGATTCATTACACACAACTCGAGGTAGTTCAAGCCTTTTATTGTTTTAGTATTGATGATTTTGGCATACAGCTCATGAAAACCCAAAATTCCTATCTCAAAAAATTAGCATATCATGAAAAGGTTCTCTAAACGAGCTATTAACCTAATCATCTGAATCAACTAATTAACTCTAAACACCTGCAAAAGATTCCTGAGGCTTTTAAAAACTCCCAGCCTGGTTCATTACTCAAAACCGCAATCATGGGTAAGACTGCCGACCTGACTGCTGTCCAGAAGGCCATCATTGACACCCTCAAGCAAGAGGTCTGTGGGAAGGAAAAAGTGTGGCAGAAAACGCTGCACAACGAGAAGAGGTGACCGGACCCTGAGGAAGATTGTGGAGAAGGACCGATTCCAGACCTTGGGGGACCTGCGGAAGCAGTGGACTGAGTCTGGAGTAGAAACATCCAGAGCCACCGTGTACAGGCGTGTGCAGGAAATGGGCTACAGGTGCCGCATTCCCCAGGTCAAGCCACTTTTGAACCAGAAACAGCGGCAGAAGCGCCTGACCTGGGCTACAGAGAAGCAGCACTGGACTGTTGCTCAGTGGTCCACAGTACTTTTTTCGGATGAAAGCAAATTTTGCATGTCATTCGGAAATCAAGGTGCCAGAGTCTGGAGGAAGACTGGGGAGAGGGAAATGCCAAAATGCCTGAAGTCCAGTGTCAAGTACCCACAGTCAGTGATGGTCTGGGGTGCCATGTCAGCTGCTGGTGTTGGTCCACTGTGTTTTATCAAGGGCAGGGTCAATGCAGCTAGCTATCAGGAGATTTTGGAGCACTTCATGCTTCCATCTGCTGAAAAGCTTTATGGAGATGAAGATTTCATTTTTCAGCACGACTTGGCACCTGCTCACAGTGCCAAAACCACTGGTAAATGGTTTACTGACCATGGTATTACTGTGCTCAATTGGCCTGCCAACTCTCCTGACCTGAACCCCATAGAGAATCTGTGGGATATTGTGAAGAGAAAGTTGAGAGACGCAAGACCCAACACTCTGGATGAGCTTAAGGCCGCTATCGAAGCATCCTGGGCCTCCATAACACCTCAGCAGTGCCACAGGCTGATTGCCTCCATGCCACGCCGCATTGAAGCAGTCATTTCTGCAAAAGGATTCCCGACCAAGTATTGAGTGCATAACTGAACATAATTATTTGAAGGTTGACTTTTTTTGTATTAAAAACACTTTTCTTTTATTGGTCGGATGAAATATGCTAATTTTTTGAGATAGGAATTTTGGGTTTTCATGAGCTGTATGCCAAAATCATCAATATTAAAACAATAAAAGGCTTGAACTACTTCGACTTGTGTGTAATGAATCTAAAATATATGAAAGTCTAATGTTTATCAGTACATTACAGAAAATAATGAACTTTATCACAATATGCTAATTTTTTGAGAAGGACCTGTAGAACCCTTTTTAAGGGTTCAATCAAAAGAACCCTTAAGGGGTTCCCATCATGGGATTATTTAATAGAATTTTTGTTTTATTTTAATTAATATTATAGATATAGATCTATATAGATACTTAATCACTAAAATAATTTAAATAACCATAAGTGTAACACATCAAAGTCAATTTTATTAGCATTTACAATGACAAGCAATATGTAACATAATTTATAATGCAACAGTTACAAGAATGAACACAAATCCATGTTTGTTTATTTATTCACACTTTTAAAGAGCAACCTGAGTCATAAATACATGTTGATTGCTAGAATCCACTTTTCCATTAAAAAAAAAAAATGCACAAATAAATAAATTTAAGGCTAACTTGCAATAAATAAATAAAGAAGTAAAATTACAATGTGAAAAGTTTGTCACCCATACTGTTACCCATGAAAGATGGTAAAACTGTTAAGTCTACATGTTTAATGTTTAAATAATAATCGTATATTCAAGTAAGCATTTCAAAATTAAAAACAAAAAAAAAACTCTTTATTAGACAGATACTTCTTGACATTTCTGTTGTCGGTCAGTACAGTGTTTAGCATAATATACAATTAATTCAGCAAAACAATACTATACTATAACTGCAAACACCAAATACAGTTCTCCACAGAAAAAAAATGTAAACATCTCCATCAGCTGCTCTCTTTGTCTTGGTTTCTCTTGAATTCATGTTTATTGCTGCCGCCTGCCTGTGATTTGACTGAAGCATCGTTTCATCTTTTCCTATACGTATAGCTCCAAAACAGCCAACACAAAGAGCATATTAGGCTATAACATGAACTCTAGCCAGCATTATCGATCAAACCACAACCGTTTTTATCAAAATATTTTAGGTAATCATGCTAGAAATTACAAACCTCCCGGCGGAGAGTTTCGCAGGCCTGGACAAAACCGTAAACCACCTTTCTTCTTTTTTGCTTCTTGAAATAAACGTGTAGGGTGTACTTTACACAGGTCCAGGAATTAAAAATATTATAGTAAACACTGCAGTATTCCATAATCAAATCCACCTTTTTCTTTAACGCCTATCGGTGAGACTTCCAGTTCATTAACCGCTATAAGGATATAAAGAGAAGAATGACAACGTGCAGTAAACGCTAAAACTTTTTGCACTACAAACCAGTGTGTTTATAATTAAGATAATACATCATGCTAAGGCACATCGATTTGCAATATCAAGCAGCAAAGAGCTGATTTGTACAGCTAAAAATAGCTGGATGGGGATGGGACCGGAAGCCGCACCCATAAAATGTACAAATGGCTGCGCCCACTCTTACGGGAAGAAAAAGGTGGGTAAGAACAGTCCTTTTTGATTTTGTGGTGACTTTCAGGACAAATGGCGCAACCAAGTTAAGCGCGCTCACATTTACTGATTCTAGCCGAAATTTCGCGTGCGAATTCCGATGGGAATCCGTTTCGCCTGACAAAAAGTTACATTTGAACTTTAATCTAAGTCATAACTTACAGACGAAGGATCCTTCGGTTCTTCAAGTATGTCAACTTTGACCCCGCGCGTCAGTCGCGCTGCCGCACCGCTGCTCCACATGTTAACAGCCTCCCTCAGTCTCCATGGCAACTGCTCGACAGTTGCTAGAGCAACAACAGTTGGCTGCCATGGCAACAGTAGTCACCCACCGCCTCTCCTCGCGTTTCCGCTCATGTTTTCACGCGCGTGTCGTCCTGTTGTTCTCGTCCCCCCACCCGTCTGTCTCTCCCGCGCGAGCTGTGAGACGGAGAGACAGAGAGAGAGAGAGGGAGAGAGAGAGACACTGAGTGAACGGGCGCTCGAGGAGGAGAGGAGGCTCGACCGGCGGAGGGAGAGAGCGGGGAGGGTGGGGGGGAATCAGCGCTTCTGTCGCCCCTCAGTCCTGACATGGACTGCCTGTGTATAGTGACCACTAAGGTAAGACCGCTGCAGCCCGCGCCCGCGCGCGTGTGTGAGTGTGGGAGCGAGTGCGTGTGCGCGCGACGTGTCTAAATACCGCAGCGTTCTCACGCGCGCGCGTTCGTTCAGCGCCGCTGTCTCGAGCTCTTGTCTCATTTATACAGCTGTGTGTGTGTGTGTGTGTGTGTGTGTGTGCAGCATCTCATCTCACTCTATATAACACACACTGTGTGTGTGTGTGTGTGTGTGTGTGTGTGTGTGTGTGTGTGTGTGCTGTTCTTTAAACTGTTCATGAAGAGCCAGCAGGTGTGTGAGCAGCTCGTGTGTGTTTATGTGTTGCTGCTGATGTACACCTGTGTGTGTGTGTGTGTGTGTGTGTGTGTGTGTGTGTGTGTGTGTGTGTGTGTGTGTTTGGCCTGTTCATTAGGTGCATGTTGATGACGTGTTGTTACAGAGTTGTTAATTGACTTGTCTTGATGTTCTAGTGATCTAATGATCTTGTGTAATCTAGTTTGTGATCTAGTTTGATCATTTAATGTGTGTATTAAGCTGTTTTCTTCATGTCGAGTTTTAGATTTGACCATGAGCTCAAGATTAGGCTAGTTAGCGTGGGTTGGTTAGCTGCTGTCTGAAGAACATTTAGATCAATCTGTGACTATTCACATTAAAAATGCTGGATTTAAACAAAGATGTGCATACATCCGCTCCATTGACTCCATTTATCCAGTAAGAAAACATGTGCATGAACTACGATGGAAACACATTTAACCTATAGATTCCTTGATCAAAAACATTATGTGACATCTCAAATATGACCCTGGACCGCTAAACCAAGGATCGGTTTAATCTGAAACCTGAATAAATAAGCTTTCCATTGATGTGTGGTTTGTTAGCATAGGGCAATATTTGGTTGAGATACAGCTATTTGAAAATCTGAAATCTGAGGGGGCAAAAAAATCGAAATATTGAAGAAATGGCCTTTAAAGTTGTCCAAATGAAGTTCTTAGCGATGCATATTACTAATCAAAAATTAAGTTTGGATATATTTACGGAATTTTACAAAATATCTTCATGGAACATGATCTTTACTTAATATCCTAATGATTTTTGGCATAAAAGAACAAATTATAATTTTTTTGACCCATACAATGTATTGTTGGTTATTGTACCACTTAAGGCTGGTTTTGTGCAACAGGGTCATGTCTTTATAACTGTCACATGACTGTGTTCCCAGACATTAGGTGTCTGAACGCAAGAAAACACGACAGTGTTATTGTGTTTTGTCTGGCACAAGTCATTGTGCAAAAAAAGGAGCTGCAGCATGTTTAATTTTTTTTTGTTTGTACTTTGCGCTAGTTTCCCAGGAACAGATGACTTTATTTTGCTGAACATGTGGGATGAAAACGGTGCTTCTTTTGCTATTTTTTTCTGCAGTATTTTAATTCGGAGCATAAGTAAAAATATGCAACCTTGAATGGAAACGTAGCTAGTGGCATCACAGCGCAGGATTTCAGATTGCAGTTGATGTGCACATTGATGTGATCACATTTCTGTCATCAGTAGTGTATTGATGTATAAAACACCGCTCACACAGGAGTCAAAACTGAGCAGTTTTCAGTTCAGCGTGAAAAATTCTGAATTAAGCCGATGTGAAATCTGTGTGTGAAACCTTTCACCCTCACATGAAATTCTCGATCACATTCCTATTAAACTGACTGCAATCCACCTGGCAAACAATATGTGTATAATAAATGTAAGTGCACCTTGAGAGGTGGCTGCGTTTGAAATTGTGAACTAGACTTATATTTGACCCTGGAGCACAAAACCAGTCTTAAGTAGCACAGATGTATTTGTAGCAATAGCCAACAATACATTGTATGGGTCAAAATTATGCCAAAAATCATTAGGATATTAGAAAAGATCATGTTCCATGAAGATATTTGGTAAATTTCCTACCGTAAATACATCAAAACATAATTTTTGATTAGTAATATGCATTGCTAAGAACTTCATTTGGACAACTTTAAAGGAGATTTAGATTTTTAGATTCCAGATTTTCAAATAGTTGTATCTCGGCCAAATATTGTCCTGTTCTAGCAAACTATACATCAATGGAAAGCTTATTTATTTATATGACAAATCTCAAATGTAAAAAATTGCCGGTTTTGTAGTCCAGGGTCATATATTTGATTGGAAACTTGGTCCGTAAAAATCTGTTTTATGTGTGAATATGATTAGTGATGAAATGAATTAAATTGTCTGTGGTCAAAAACGAGCAAAGTGTGACAAACATACATTTCTAAAAGTGGGCGTTTCCCAGTTAGAATGTCAGCCCCACCCCTCATTATAAATTATAATGAGCCTAGGTCCGTTTATGTTATTAATTAGAACTCTAGGTTTTGTTTTGTTGTTCTTCTTGGGATATTTTTCAGTAACTGAATGTCCACTAAAACTTACACAGCTTTAGTTTAAGCTAGTCCAGAGATTGTCCTACTATAGAGAGATGTGAGGGCCTGTATTACTTACTGTTAAAGAAAGCGTAATGGCTATCTTGGATCACGTGTGCCTTGGTAACCAATCACATTACAGCCTTAACATCACTGAATTTCATTCAGAGTTGTACGACATTTAATCACCATTTTCGGATACCATAGGAATGAATGAGAAGTGCCATAAGCTGAATCCCACCTGTCGTGAAAATCTGTCTTCTCCTATAAAATGGCATTTTTTGTGGTAAACTCTAACAATAGTTCAATCCAAAAGCATTGTTTAGTGTAAAACATGTTGAAGATTAGCAGATTGGCTGTCGATTCATTCAATGATAAGCCGTTTCCTCTAAAAAGCTGTTTATTCAGCATAGTACAGACATCCATTCAAAAAAATGGCCTCTGGTCTCCTTTCCCACATACTGCCAGACAGGAAGCGCTAGCTTTAGCCGTTACGCTTTTTCGGCTAATGGTTGCAGGCTTGCCTTCTAGTGGCTTTGGCTAGTCCTCCATGACTGATGATGTCTTGTGGTGTTTTTTCTTGCTTGTCTCCTGGTTTGATGGTAGTGCATCTTCACGAGGATCATCCAGCAGGTGGAGCAGCAGACCTTCATGTTGTTGGTGGGCAGATGCTCCTGAGATCTCATGTGTCTGCTCCAGCAGCTCTCACAGCTATAGAGACGTGTTTGTTTCAGTCTTTAGTCACTCAAGCTCTAGTGTGAACTTTATGTTCTTCTGCTTTATGTAAGAACTTATGAAATCCCACCAGCCTACCACAGCAATTCAGAGACTCTTAAAGCGACAGTTCAGCCAAAACCGAACCGTCTGTCATCATTTACGGCCTGAACTTTCAAACCTGTGTGACTGACTTGCTTTGAGAAATGTCTCAGTGTTTTTGTCCGTACAGTGACAATCTGTGTAGTGTTGTTTGGTTCCCAGTGTTCTTCAAAACATCAAACAGGTGTGTGAGAGTGTGAGCTTTGTAATCAAACACTGGCTGTGAACTTGTTGCCTGATAGCGAGAAAACAAATCAACTTCCTGAGATTTCAGATGCAGCAAAAAAATAAGCTTTTTTGGAATTTCAGATTTTAGATTTTGTTAACCAATCACATTACAGCCTTAACATCATTGAATTTCATTCAGAGTTGTGCGACACTCAGTCGTCATTTACGGATGCCATAGGAATGAATGAGAAGTGCCATAAGCTGAATCCCACCTGTCGTGAAAATCTGTGTATTCTCTTATAAAATGGCATTTTTTTTTCATGGTAAACTATAACAATAGTTCAATCCAAAAGTATTGTTTAGTGTAAAAACATGTTGAAGATTTTGAGAAACACAATTAACATTCACAACATTTTTGCAACATTCCCATATGGTTCCATTTTGGTTATTTTTTTGGAAAACCAAATAAGAATGTTCTAGGAACGTTCTCTGTAGGTTCTTTTTTGTAACTAAATATTAAACCTTCCCCGAACATTCCAGGGAGGTTTTACATTTAGTCATTTAGCAGACGGTTTTTTATCCAAAGCGACGTACAAATGAGGACAATGGAAGCAATCAAAATCAACAAAAGAGCAACTAGAAGTGCTATGACAAGTCCCAGTTAGGCAGGGTTTTTTGTTGTTGTTGTTTTTTGTTAATTATATAACAAATAAAAAGAAAAGCTAGTGTTAGAAGCCTTTTTTTTTAAGGAAAACAAGCCGTTAGAAAACAAATAGAGTGCAAGTCCTAAAGAAAGAAAACAAATAGATCAAATAAAATTATAATTTTATTATAATCCATTTCTTGAAGAAGGAAATAAGTTATTTTATAATTACATTTTTCAAAATATACATGTTTGTATACTTTTGTCTAGTTTCATTCATTGTTGTTGGTTCCAGTCAAGGGAACTTATAAAAAACGTTCCCTACAGGTTTTATTTTGTAAACCCACCTCAACTAATGTTTCATAATCATAAACTGCGTTTTGCAGAATTACATGAGTGTAACACAGCGTTGAGCCTGATAAAATGTAGAAATAACAGTGAAATGATCAGATAAATGCAACTTCATAGCTAAACATATTCAAATAATTACTTTATTAATTAAACAGGCCAAAAGAAGAAATGGTTTGTGTTGCACTGATTACTGACACTCATTCATCATTCATTTATTCTCTGTAGTGTCTGGATGAGGTTAGAAAGATGTTCTGTGTGCCTAAAATGACAAAGGTTACAAATATTGTTTTGTGGGAACCAAACATTGTTAGCCGAGTAATCGATAAAATCAGAAAAATCGCTGTCCTTGCTCAAACACACATGAAATGAACAGCAATGATGCAAAGACAAATCACTCTCTCTCTCTGATTAGGTCCTTCTGCTCTTCAGTACTTCGTTCACAAAATACGTATGCGGTATATAGTCTGAATGAAATCTGGATGAACTTCGTTCATCATGTGAGCATATGTGTATCAGATGTGTCATCGCTGTCATTCATAAACTCATGGAAGAGTAAAGTGTGCGTCAGATGCACTTCATGTCACAATCAGGTTGTTTGCTTTCATTTGGTTCAGTATGAACCCTGCTCATTTCACATACTGTTTGTGGTCTACTATACAGCAGGGAAGTATGAGATTTGGCACGCAGCCATGTGTGTGAGAGAGAGAGTGGAGCAGCTGGTGCTGAGATGAAGAAAACACAGGGAGAGACTGTATTTAGTAAATATTTTGATCAGTTTGATGAGTTTGATCACAGCACACTGACTCAGACAGCCGTGTGAACGTTTATTTAAGGATCAGCAGATGAATCAAGCGAGTCCTTTCAAAGCTAAAGTAATACATTCTGCAAAAATCAAGATTGAAACGTGTCCTGAACGCTCCATTGGTCAGACAAACCGATGGTCCCGCCCCCGCACGCACGTGATTGGCCGAGTCAGAAGCTGACACGCCGCTCAATCAAACAGATCAATGCTGTGAAAGCGTCACACTGTTTCACTCTTCAGGAATCAAACCGGCAGCCGTTCCGCACACTGAACACACACACACACACACATTCATAAATCTGAAGACCGTCATTTGTTTCTCTTTCATCTTCATTTTTGTGTCGCTGGTGATGTCAGTTGCTAAGCAACCGTGCTATCAGAGCCAGTTTCCATGGCAACCAGACCAGCATCGTGCACTGAATGAGAGAGAGAGCGTGGGAAACACTGTCTCTCACTGTCCACACACAACTCTGTATAGCTCTCTTTGTGAGGACATACATTGACACAATGCAATCTCTAGATCCTTACCCTAAACCTACCCATCAGAACTAAGTGCCTCACCCAAACCCTTACCCTAAACCTAACCTTTACCCAATTAGAACCTGATCCCTAAAACCAAGTCTTGACCCTCAAACACACTCACACACACAGGGATCTGATTCAGAGAGCAGAAGCGCTTCAAGCGACAGATAATGGCTGTAAAACTCTCATCTGTGTGTGTGATGTCTGATTTGGCTGGTGTGTGCTGGTGCTGCACTGAGGGTCTGAATGGCGTGTCGTCCCGCTCTGATGACATCATCAGCCTCCTCAGCTCTGCAGTGGGCTCTGAGTGGAATACTGAGCAGCTCTGTGTCGCCCCCGTCTGGCCAATCCCACAATCCCCTGCATCTGTGTGTGTGCTTCATGCAGATGTGGAATCAGTAAACAAATATACTTCTGTTAGACTGAATATTAAATATATAATTTAATGCGTCTTTATTTGTCATTGACCTCCAGCTGAACCTCTCAACGCACATACTTCAGCCCATGTTTGCTACATTTCGAGAGTTGTTAATATTATTATTATATTTTATTGTTTTTTAAGGTTTTATTTGTTTAATAAATATTTAATATTTCTCATATAAAATATATACACTGCCACTCCAAAGCTGGGATCAGTACGATTTGTAATGGTTTTTAAAGACTGAATGAGGTTGAGAATGAGGTTCATTAGTTAAACATTAGTTAATGTATTAACTAACATGAACTAACCACGAGCAATACATTTGTTACTGTATTTGCTAATCTTCATTAACGTTAGCTAATAAAAATACAGTTGTTTATTGTTTATTCATGTTAGGTCACAGAGCATGAACTAAGGTTAACAAGATTTGAATAATATATTAGTAAATGTTAAAATTAACATTAACAAAGATTAATAAATGCTGTATAAGTGCAGTTCATTATTAGTTTGTTAACTAATGAACCTTATTCTAAAGTGTTACCAACGTTTCTTATGCTCACCAAGGCTGCATTTGTTTGATTGAAAATACAGAAAAAAAAATTATGTTGTGAAATATTATTTTGATTTAAAATAACTGTTTTCTATGTAAATATATTTTAAAATCTAATTTATTCCTGTGATCAAAGCTACATTTTCATGATCCTTGTGTTGTTTAATATGTGATACTTTTTTTCAGGATTCTTTGATCAATAAAAGGTTAAAAAGAACAGCATTTATTTAAAACAGAAAAGTTTTCTAACAATATACGCCACAGTTCAAAAGTTTGGGGTGAGTAAATTTTTATTCTTTCTTTTTTTGAAAGAAATGAATACTTTTATTCACCAAGGATGTGTTACATTAATAATAAGTGATAGTATAGATTTATATTGTTAGAAGAGATTTATATTTTGAATAAATGCTGTTTTTAACTTGTTATTCATCAAAGACTCCTGAAAAAAGGGTTCCAAAAACACTGATAATTCTATTCTAATTAGAATGATTTCTGAAGGATCATGTGACACTGACGACTGCAGTAACAGCTGATGAAAAGTCAGCTTTGCATCTCAGGAATAAATTATATTTTGAAGTATATTAAAATAAAAAACAGTATTTTATATTGTAATAACATTTTGCAATATTACAGTTTTTGATCAGTTTTGATCAAATAAATGCAGCCTTTTTTTAAAAAAAAACATTACAAGTCTTACTGATCCCAAACATGTATGTATATTAAATATAGCTATGAAGTTGTATTTTGCGTGTGAGCATGAGTTGTTCTTGGGGTTACAGAAGTACCGTTACCATGACGAGGAGACGCCGCCGCTGCAGCACAGTCCCGCTCACCTGAGCGCAGACAAGTCCGCAGAGATGCTGCACGTCAGCGACGCCGGACACGCCCCCATTGACGGTATCCACGGTTACACACCCCAGATGCACGTATCACCCGCTAAGGTGAGACTCCAGCGCTGATGAAGTGTTTGTGTCAGTTTGAGGTCGTCATATGTCCGTCAGCACACATCCGCTCAGCGCTGTAATGTGGCTTTAAACCATGACCTTTGACCTCAGCTTTACCTCTGACCTCATCATAACACGGTCACCAGGCCTTTGACGTCTCAAAGTGGGACACACAGGGTCAATCCCACCACTGATGGAGCAACAGTCTGATCTACGGTCACACTTAACAATAGCAGGTTCTTTTATTTTAATAGATTTTAATAGAAATCTCAATATCAATTCTTAAAAAGGATTACTCCACTTTCAAAATATTTATTTTTTCTAATAATTTACTCACCCCCATGTCATCCAAGATATTCATGTCTTTCTTTCTTCAGTTGCAAAGATATTCAGTTTCTGAGGAAAACATTCCAGGATTGTTCTCCATATAGTGGACTTCAATGGTGCTCAACGGATTGAAGGTTAAAAAAGCAGTTTCAATGCAGTTTCAAAGGATGATTTTGAAGTTGGAGATGTGAGTTTTTGGACATACCCTAACGTCTAGGTTACGAAGGTAACCCACGTTCCCTGAAGGAGGGAACGGAGACGTTACTATGGGAGCACTGCGACCAATCCTCTCTGAGCTACAGAGAAAGGGCCAATGAATATTGGTGAGTGGTTAGCGCCAGCCGCCACTCCCCCGTACATACGGGTATTTAAGATGGCGGTGCGCATACACTCATTCAGGTTTCTGCTGAAGAGCCGAGCTTGGCTCAGCCCCCCAGGGGGCAGCCTGGGACTGCGGCATGGGGAGTAACGTCTCCGTTCCCTCCTTCAGGGAACGTGGGTTACCTTCGTAACCTAGACGTTCCCCTTTCAGTCGTTTCACTACGACGTTACTATGGGAACACCCATGGAAAACGCCGCAGACCCAAGCTGCGTTACGTGGGGTCCGATTTGCTGACAGGCAAGCGTGCCAGTGGAAATGGACACCGAGACGTAACCTGCCCGACGCCCCGGGAGCCCGTAAGGGAGGGACCCGCGGAGTTGCTAGGAGCAGTCGTCGGGGGGCGGAGACAGTGACAAGCTGTATGGTCATGTGAAGAAGGAATAAAAACAACTATCTATTCTAGCTATAGATATGTAAGGGGAAAATGATCGTAATCGTGAGGACTTATTAACCATATATTCGAGACAGGATGCCACCACCGGCGGGCGAAGGAACTCCCGCCGGAGCACAGCCGCGGACTACTCCGGCCTAGTCCGGACTGCGGGGCCAGGAGGACCCAGAGTACACTGATGGAAACAACTGGGAATATAGCGCACGGATCCCGGAGGAATGGCGCAGCACGCCGACACCAAGCTGGTCCTCCCGCCAGAAACCTGATCTTCTCATACCACACGGGAGGACACAAGCTCAACGCGAGATTTGTCTTTTTGAACCTCGCGAAAGTACCGGTGTCGTCTGGCCTGCAGCCCTGTACATGTCGCTACAGAGAGATGCCTGGGACGGCTCACCCTGGAAATCCACCAAGGTGATGGCAACCCACCACTGCCAACCTCTATCTGAGAACAGCATTCCCCTCTGCCGTCCACCAAAGCAACACGGGGCTGCTCGGAGCGTATGAAGGCCCCGAGTGCTGGACCCGTAAACCATGGTTTGGACGGGAACTATGACACAGGCCAGATCTGCCTCCTCCAGAGCTGAGCTTGCAATGTATTTTGGCACTCCACCGGCCGGGTCCCAGGCAAGCGTGGGAGTGGCCGGCCGGTATAGCTAATGGCACGCTTCGCTGACAGAAAATGTTTGTAGGTTTTACCCTCCTCAGAGTGGGAGCACGGTCAGGAGCGAGGATGACTCAGCTCTACTAACGCGAAGCTCGAATAAAGGGTCACATCGTAGCCGTTCTTTTTTTTTTTCAGAAGACTGCGGAAAGCCCCGGGAGGGGAGAGGTGTGGACCGAAGGTTTCACTTGGTCCTCACACCCCTACATAACCTAATGACTAGGTGAAACTCTCCATTTTAAAAAACCCGCATAACAGCAAGTGCAACTGCGCAACCTACTTTTCCAAAGTTGAAGGGACAGCCTGCTCTTCAACTTCTCTGGGGGAAGGAAGTGTCACACTAATCAACATTCCTGAAGGTCCTCTATTGAAGAGAACCGTAGTCAGCGAATAGACCTCATGTCAGCAGAAAGACTATCCACGTAGGGTCTTTAAAACTGAGTG
The DNA here is from genome assembly GCA_033026305.1 of Cirrhinus molitorella. NCBI lineage: Eukaryota > Metazoa > Chordata > Actinopteri > Cypriniformes > Cyprinidae > Cirrhinus > Cirrhinus molitorella. Next base: position 31,526,589 of record CM065132.1, read on the forward strand.
ACAGGCTGTCACAGCCAGTCAAGGTCCACCGTGTCTGGTCTCCCTGTCTAACATGCAGAAAACCAGGACACGGGTGCAGAGAGTGCGCACCGCCTGAAGGAATTAACACTCCAGGGGTTTTCAGGGAGGCTGCCGCGAGGAGAAAAAGGCCGGCAAACCAGGTTCGGGCAGCTAATATGCGCAAATAACAGAACCTACTCCTCGACTCCCTGAACTTGCACAAGCCTGTGCAAGGAGGCTCACTGGGGAAGGCGTACTTGAGGGAACCCCGGGGCAGCAGAGCGTCAGCGCGTCCCAAACAAAGGGAGGAAGCCGGCAAATGGAGGATTCTGGAGAGGCAAATTTACCTGAATTTCCCAAGACAACTCCAACTCAGCTACCACCTGGGGGGGAGAAACCGTTCTCAGAGAAAGTGGACTGTCGTGGCTTATGCTACACGAGTGAGCTTTCCCAAGTAAGAACAGCGCGCAGCCCTTACGCTACACTTAACTCCAAGGAGGAGATGGTGGCGAGTTGCGACATACGACGGAGGCGTAGATCACCCTGACAGATGATGTACGAGACGGTCGTAAAGTAGTCTGAACAGACCAGCACATGCTTGATTGCCACACACTGCGGAGGAGAGGACAGCTTCTGCCAGACTGCGTGTCTCTGACGGCGGGTCCGTTGCCTGCCACAGGCCACACCCTCAGGAGAGGGGGCTCCGGAGGCTGGACCGTGGCGTCAACCGCATGTGACAAAAACTATACCAGCCTCAGGCTAGCGGGGCGGAAAGCAGTGCTACAACTCGCGGATGGCACCCAACCCGACACGGAGGCATCTGTGATGACCTCACATGTTTGGACCACCGACCTTAAGACGAAGCCAGGGTCAACTAAGGGTTGATGCTGGTAGCGACACTCCGGGAAACGCCAGTCCAGAATGAGCTAAGGTGCCAAGACCATCTCGGGACTCGGTCAGGTAGCCAGTGCTGAAGCGATCTCATGTGAAGCAGCCGAAAGAGCGGCCGACACATGCCCCAGGAGCCTCTAAATTTAAGAGGGACTGCATGCTTGTGGCTGAATAATATCAGGCACTCAGCACCGGCTGTGCGCTCCTTTTTAGAACTGCACTGCCGTAATTTTGACCGAATCCCTCTCCAAGCCGAGAGAAGAGAGCCCTGCCCACGAGGGGGGGGCTAGTCTTCTCTCGGTTGACCCGAGGTCCCTGGACCAAGGTGCAGAAGCACCGGGTCCCTGCATAGGCACAAGACTTGCGAGTGAACTATCATAAGCCAGTCGCTTGTGAAGTGCAGAGGCCCTAACACCAAGAGCGGGTCAGAGCATCCCACATGTTTGAGAAACCACGTAGGGAGCAGGGACAACCAGGGAGAGCTCGTACTGACATGCCTGACTCCCAAGTAGAAAAACCAGGACATGAGAGTACGTAGCTATCGGGTCAAAGGCTGCCAGCTGGTCCTAAACCTCTTTTGAGGAGAGGCTGAACCTAGCCGAGACCCACCGTCTTAGGGGCACGATGAAGTCAGACAGACCTCATCTCGGCTGGAGGGACGGCCTAATTGTGTCCTTCGCCAGGAGGACACAATTTCCACACCCAGAAGAGATGCACCAACCTAATGGTGGAGAAACAAAACCTGGGGGGGGGGGGCCCCGAGCGGAGTGAACCACAAGCCGAGCCGTACCGCCCGAATCAACCACGAGAGGGGCTGGAGCCCACGTACAAGTGGGATCGACGGGACGTTGACCGACGTGCCACGGTGGGGCAGCCTGCGGGAAGGGCTGAAGAGACAAATACAGGGATTAGTTCAGTAAATATTTATTTATATTTATATATTATTATTATTATTATTATTATTATTATATTATTATTTGAAGTTAGGCTGCACGGGGCAGCACTTACCTTCTACCTGGTTCCCGCGTTGGTGAATCCCCGCTCCGAGTCCGGGTCCGAGGAGGCGATGCGTCGCTCAGGAGCGGAACTCGGGCGAGGAGACCAGGACAGGGAAAAACCGCTCTCTATGTGTGTAGGTGGGAACCACTAACCTTAGTGGCAAAGCTTTAGGACACACAAACCCCCGGCCCTTCCCCGGGGGTGGGGCGATGTTGGCAACCCCAGAGAGCGATCTCTGCCCATCCCGGTCTGCCCGCGTCAGGGAGCTTTGCAGCTCTGCGACAGAACGTCGCAGTTCGTAGGAGAACAAATGCTGACACCCATGTCAGGACAAATGAGCTCGACCACGAAACACCTGAGCAGCGGGCGGCGCCGCTCTCCTGCGGCCAGCTCGACGTCGTGGTGAAGGGGCCGCCTCAGTAGAGGCAGCGGGCGACGGAGCTGGTGGTGAACCCGCAGGGGGGCGCCTTCGGCGAACAGACAGGGACTGAGCACCCAGGGGCCCGTGAGCCTGACGCTGGGGGCAAACAGTCTCCGTCTGCGTGTGCACCGCCGAGAACTGTTGGGCAAAGTTCCCGGCAATGTCGCCGAAAAGGCCGGTCTGGGAGATGGGGGCGTCGAGAAAGCGCACTCTGTCGACGGCAGCCATCTGCGCCAAACAGTGATTAAATAACGCGGCTCGCGGTACTCGCGGCACCCGCGGCTCGCTGGATGCGCACACCGGTACTTCCGGTTACACGGGAGCGGCAGCCAGCGGCGGAAGATCGTCTTCAACGGCGGCACGGCAATCAGGCGATTCCCCACAGCAATCTCTTCTTCCAAATCAGCTTTCAGTTTGCAGCTCAGCAGCGAGGCTCTGAAGCAGAAGTCTGAATGAGTGTATGCACGCCGCCATCTTAAATACCCGTATGTACGGGGGAGTGGCGGCTGGCGCTAACCACTCGCCAATATTCATTGGCTCTTTCTCTGTAGCTCAGAGAGGATTGGTCGCAGTGCTCCCATAGTAACGTCGTAGTGAAACGACTGAAAGGGGAACTGTCTTGAACCGGAGTACACAGAGTACACATGCGCATCACAGAGAGAGACAAGACCGGCATTTGAGGTTAAAAAGTATATAAAGAGTTTTTTTGTTTTAGAAAACAACCAAATCGTTTCAGAAAATAAGACCCTTATTCCTCAGCTGGGATCGTTTAGAGTCCTTTGAAGCTGCATTTAAACTGCATTTTGGAAGTTCAAGCTCATGTGCACCATTGAAGTCCACTATATGGAGAACACTCCTGGAATACGACTGAAGAAAGACAAGAACATCTTGGATGACAAGGGGGTGAGTAAATTATCTGTAAATTTTTGTTCTGGAAGTGAACTTCTCCTTTAACATTTAATTCAATCAGTAAAAACTGTTTTTGTCTGTCTTTACAAAATGTGGTGACAGAGTCAACTGTAGTGAAGCGATGATCTCTTCCTCTTCACTACTAGTTATAGCAGCAAATCAACAAAAATGAACATCAACTTACTAAAATCAATCAGCGATTCAACTGCAGAATAACTTCAATAAAACAGCTTGTGGTCAATCATGTCACATTTATCTCAGGAAAGATTTTTAGTGACCATAAAAGGAACATTTTGATTAATATATGCACTATATTACATATTCGTTATATTTTTACTTCGTTGTTTGTATGTTTGAATAAATCTGTCATGAAAACAAGTTTTGCTTTTATTTTAATAAACTGGAGCACAAACATGATTATATAACTGAAAAGCAGCATATCAAATCCTTATGGCCAATTTATTTGTTTACAATTTTATTCAAATGATTTAACCCTAACTCTAAAACTAAAATGAATAATATTTGAATTTGGTGGACTGACTTATTTTATTCTTTAATATACGGTATAGTGACAAACCAACTGACAGGGTTTCCTGTATAGTTTACAGTTTTACTATTTTTTTTTTCTTAAACTGTACTAAGTGCATTTTTGATCACAAATAAAGCAGTAAAAAAGTGAAATATTATTACAGTTTAAAACAGTTGTTTTCCCTGTGAATATTTGTTCAAATGGAATTGATTTCTGTGATGCGCAGCTGAATTTTCAGCATCATCACTTTAGTCTTCAGTGTCTCCTTCAGAAATCATTCTAATATGCTGATTGGCTGCTCTGAATATTAACAGTGTTTCACTGTCAGTTACTGCTGTCCTGTAACTAGTCTCTGTGTTGTGTGTTTCAGCCGGTGTTGCTCCCCAGCGGTCACGCGCCCTACTATGCCACCTCTACTCTGGTAAGTGTTCCTCTAGTGATCGACAAATGCTAGAACACATTCTGCTGCTGATTGGCTGTGATGTCATTTCCTGTAGAGACGTCACTTGCAGTCTTTGATCACTTCTAGTGGACATACAGACAACAAGTGTGTGTAGAACAGTTGATTAGTCAATGGGACACACTACAACATTGGGTTGTAAACATGTTTTGAGAGAACTCATTAACACCTTACAATAAGGCCCCATTAGTTAATGTTAGTTAATGCATTATTCAACAATGAGCAGTACATTTGATACAGTATTCGTGTTAATACAACTGTTCATTGTTAGTTCATGTTTGCTCAGGTCCATTTTATAATAATAACAGATACAACTTTTGTAATGTGCTAGTAAATGTAAAATTAACATTAGCTAAGATTGCTAAATACTTTAGAAGTGTTTTTATTTATGGACATTTGTTTTACCACAGGGTAAAAATAAAAAAAAAATGACTTTTCCTCTCAGAATTACAGAATTACAAGATATACACTGCTGGTCAAAAGTTTGGCATCAGTAAGATTTGTAATGTTTTTTAAAGAATCCTCTTCTGCTCAAGGCCATATTTATTTGATCAAAATACAGGAAAATGTAATATTGTGAAATGTTTTTACAATATAAAATAATGTTTTTTATTTTAATATACTTAAGAATATACTTTAAAATATAATTTATTTCTGTGATGCAAAGCTGAATTTTCATCAGCTGTTACTCCAGTCTTAAGTGTCACATGATCCTTCAGAAATCATTCTAATATACTGATTTATTATTGATGTTATCAGTGTTGGAAACAGGATTTTTTTTTTTTTTGAACCTGTGATTTTTTTTTTTTTTTTCAGGATTCTTTGATGAATAACAAAGTTGAAAAAAAAACAGCATTTATTCAAAATATAAACCTTTTCTAGCAATGCAAATCTATTCTATCACTTTTTATTAATTTAACACATCCTCAGTGAATAAAAAAAAAGAATAAGAATTTACTGACCCCAAACTTTTGAACAGTAGTGTATATTGTTAGAAAACCTTTCTATTTTAAATAAATACTGTTCTTTTTAACTTTTTATTGATCAAAGAATCCTAAAAAAAGTATCACAGGTTCCAAAAAAATATTAAGCAGCACAACTGTTTCCAACACTGATAATAAATCAGTATATTAGAGTGATTTCTGAAGGACCATGTGACACTGAAAACTGGAGTAATGATGCTGAAAATTTAACTTTGTATCGCAGGAATAAATTACATTTTTCAAAATGTATTCACATAGAAAACAGTTATTTTAAATTTAAATAATATTTCAAAATATTAGAGTTTTTTTCTGTGTTTTTGATCAAATAAATGCAGCCTTGATGAATATAAGAAACGTCTTTAAAAAGCATTCAAAATGTTACTGATCCCAAACTTTTGAGCGGCAGTGTTCCAAGTTTTTCACAGTTTTATGAAACATTTTTTATTAGGCAAAATTCTGACTTTTTTCTTAGAACTGAGAATTGAGTTCATTTTTTACCATGGAATAAAAAATAATTGTGATTTTTTAACTCACAATTCCTACATTTCTTCTCAGAATTCTGACTTTATATCTTTATACTTTTGTTTATCTTTTATATAAATGTATATGTTTATGTTATATATACAAAATTGTGAGAAATAAAGTCTGAATTGTGAGTCACAATTTATTTGTATTTGTTGAATCCTGATATTGATAACTATATTAACATCCACAGCAGTGATATCATTCTGCACTTTTGTCGTCAGTCGCTTTAAACGCTCAAGCTCTTTAAAGTCGGTGGATTCTGATTGGCTGTCAATGTTTTTATCATTCACCAGCTGGAAAAAAATCACTCTGAAGTGTTTCCGACGTTATTTATTATTATCATAGTCATTGTCCTTGAGCCATAAACACTGCTCTGACATTGGCGATCTCAAGGAGTCAAGAGCTCAGGTGTGTGTTTTGGGACAGAGCTCTTCATCATTTTGAATCTATGACAGACATTCTGGTCTAAGATGGCCCCGCCTCCAAGTGTCAGATTCTCTCTGCGATTGGTTACAGCCCATGTTCCTGTGTAAGTGGGCGGTAGTTGGTCAGTGTGCGGCTTTATTGGCGGTCGTCAGGTGTGTTCGACCAGATGAGTCATGTGACGCAGGGCGGTGGGCGGAGCCACAGGTGACAGACGGACAGATGCTCTGCCTCTCCTGCACTCACACTAGCACACAAATCACCATAGAAACGGCAGGGATGTTGGTCTCCATAGCAACAGGAACACTTCAGGAGAGAGAGCGCGAGCAAACGAGAGTGAGAGAGATAGAGTACTGTGGTGAATAATAACCCTTTACTGAAGGTTTGTCTTGATTTAGTGTTCTGAACTACACAGACAGTTCAACACCAGTAAAAAGCTCACAGTACTTAGTATTTAGTTCATTTCTCTGTCTGTGCTGTAATGATCATTCGTAGGACAGTTTTTGATATTCTGACTCTGTTTTGCCATTTTCAGATGTTGACAGCCACATGTGACCCTGGAACATAAAACCAGTCTTAAGTAGCACAGGTATATTTGTAGCAATTGCCAACAATACACTGCATGGGTCAAAATTATCAATTTTTCTTTGATGCCAAAAATTATTAGGATATTAAGATCATGTTACATGAAGATATTTTGTACATTTCCTACTGTAAACTTAATTTTTGATTATTAATATGTATTGCTAAGCACTTCATGTGGAAAACTTTCTAAATGTTTAGATTTTTTTTTTTTTTGCACCCTCAGATTACAGATTTTTTTCAAATAATACGACTGTTGATTGTTAGTTTACATTTGCTAGGGTCCATCATTTTAACAGAATACAACTTTGTCTTTAGCAATGTACTAGTAAATGTTGAAATGAACATGAACTAAGATTAATAAATGCTTTAGAAGTGCTTTTCACTGTGGAAGCTTGTTTTAACCACAGAAAAACGTAAGAAAAAAAGTCTGAAATACAAGATATAATTAGAATTGTGAGATATAAACTTTTTTCAATTTCAAGTTGACATCAGTTTTATGTCCGATTTTATATATAAGAATTCTTATATCAAAATCTTGACTATTTTTCTTCGAATTTTTCGTAGAGTTTTTGCCGCAGTTCTGAGTTTACAATTTGCAATTCTGTTTTTTCATTTTCACCACAGAATGACCTGATCACTCTTTTCTTTCAAACAATTCTGACTTCATATTTTCCAGATATTGTCCTATCCTAACATACATGAATATTTGTACAGCTTCCAGATTATCTATAAATCTATTTTTTTTTTTTTTTTTTAATTGACCCATGACTGGTTTTGTAGTCCAAGGTCACACATGTGTCAGTCAGTAGTGACATTTTACGTGTAGCATCTCAGAAATCACTTACAGTATCTATTCTATTGTACTCTAATTTATTATTAAACTCTACATCAGCGGTTTACGATATTTTCAGTGGGCTAATTCATCAAAAGAGACGGTTAACTGATGACCGTTAATGCTCACGTGACTAGGTACGCAAATAAAATATTTCATCTTTTTAGTAAGTGTTTAGTTTGATTGTTTGTATTTTTAAAAGTATTCACTTTATTTTTAAATGATAATTGAATAAAATATAAGCTTTTTCATCCTGTTTCATTTATCTACATTAGTTATTGGCGCCTTTTTCTGTCAGTGACAATCCTGGGAGAGAGAGAGAGCGCGCGGGAGAGCGGCCGTGTGTGTGTGTGTGTGTGTGTGTGTGTGTGTCGGTCGCGCGGCAGCAGGATGAAGCTCCTCTCGCGCATCTGTAGCTCATTTCTGTGCGTCTCGAGGTTCATTTTGCGCTCGTGATTCCGGCTGAGGCGGGAGATGAAACGACACTGACGCGCCGGGACTGCTGTCATCATCACCTTCATCATCATCCTCCTCATCCTCATCCTCATCCTCGGCATCTGTCTGTGGTCGGCCGCCGCTCGCGGATTCTCTCTCAGACCAATTTCGCTCTCCGTCGGACTCCGATCGATCTGGTTTGGTTCGGTTTGATTCGGTGTCGGTGTGAACGCGTGTGTGATGTAATCCCGCGGCTCTGACGTCATGTTCGTGTCGGTTTGGTACGCGAAGAAGATGGGCCGAAGATTCATCAGCAACGTGCGCAAAGCCAAGAGACACAGACAGAGAGTGACGGTGAGACAGCTGTGAGTGTGTGTGTGTGTGTGTGTGTGTATCAAGTGATTATGGGTTATACATAGGGGTTACTGTGGTATTACTGTGGTACAGTGATGGTATTATCACTCCACTGTTTGATTGCTATGATTTGACATGGGACTGAATGGAATACCATGGCACCACCATCATGCGAGCCTCTGTTCCCAACAGAAATCACCACAGTAACCAGTTTATGTCAAAATATGATAGTTCTGTGGTGAAGACGAGCATGAGAATGAGATTTTGAGAAGCTGCTGTGAGTGTGATGAGGTTACTGTGGTAAACGGTGTGTTTTTACGGTAAGAGCGTGTTTTTCCTGTGTGTTTGTGCGTCTTGTTGGTGGTTGCCAGATTTCTGCTGAGCGCTGCATCGTCTCCATGGTGACCAGAGTGATGGTGTGATGCAGTCTGTGCATGTTGTCATGGCAACTGCCTGGCACGATCGCTGTGATGTCACGGAGGAGTGTGTGAGTGTGAGACACTAGTGAACTACAGCTGAGTTCAGTCCAACTGACTGGTGATTATGCGACTGGTTAAGATATTTATTAGTGTCAGCATCCTAAACCAGCTGAAGCGGATCTTCAAGCAGGATCTCAGGTTAAATGTGTGTGTCACTGTGACGTTGAGGTTTTCACCATTTTCACCATCTTTCCTTGGAAAGTAATAAAAGCTGATTCAAAATATGAATTGGTTAACTTGAAGTACTAAAATAAGTAAAATTGAACTGAAATAAAAAAATAATGAAATTGAATAGGCATATTTACAAAAGCTATTAAAATAAAACACAACAAAATTACTAAAGCACATTAAAACAAAAATGGAAAATAGAAAAGAAAAAGAAATGATGGCAGATTCAAAATAACTAAAACTAAAATAAAAATGAATTAAAAATAGGCAAAAACACAACACAATTAGCGTACTATTAACTAAAATGGAAAATCAAAATAAAAAATTTAGAAATAAAAACTGATTTTAAATAAATAGTTTAACTTGATGTATTTAATTAAAACAGCTGAAGTGGTTCGCTGGTTTAGATGTTATTTCAGCAGGATCTCTGGTTAAATGTGTGTTTTGCACGAGGTCACTGTGACGTTGAGGTTTTCACCATTTTTACCATATTTCCTCGGAAAGTATACAAAAAAAAACTGATTCGAAATATTAATATACAAAAAAAAATAAAATAAAAATAAGGTTGAATAGGCATATTTACAAAAGCTATTAAAATAAAACACAACAAAATTACTGAGGCTTTTAACTCACATTAAAACAAATATGGAAAATAGAAAAGAAAACGAAATGATGGCAGATTCAAAATAATTGTAAAACTAAAATAAAAATGAATTAAAAATAGGCAAAAGCACAACACAATTAGCGTACTATTAACTAAAATGGAAAATCAAAATACAGAATTTAGAAATAAAAACTGATTTTAAATAAATAGTCTAACTTGATGTATTTAATTAAAACAGCTGACGTGGTTCGCTGGTTTAGATGTTTTCAGCAGGATCTCTGGTTAAATGTGTGTGTTTTACAGGCCTTCACTGTTTTCACCATTTTCACCATCTTTTATTGGAAAGTATAAAAATATTCATATTTTATTGGAAAGTGTTAAAATGACAAAACACCAAGAGAGCTAAAACTTCTGACTAAAATTAAAACAGAAATGGAAAAATGATAGCAGATTCAAAATAACTGAAACTAAAATAAAAATGAATAAAAAAAGAAAATTTAAAAAACTATTAAAAAGGACAAAAGTCAACACAATTAGCCTACTACTATTAAGTACAATGGAAATTTAAAAGGTATATTTAGAAAAAAAGTAAATATATATAATATGAATAATAATGATTTAATAATTGAATTTAACTTGATGTACTTTATTAAAATTAAAACAAAATGAATAAAATATATATAAACATAAAAAAATTATAAAATGACAAAAACACAACACAGTTAGCCTACTATTAATTAAAATTGAACATTTAGAAATAAAAGTGGGTTTTAAAATGTTAATAGTTTAACTTGATGTACTTAATTAAAACTAAAACAAAACACTCTTAATAACTTATAACTCTTTAAATGACAGAAACACCACACATTTGCTAAAAGTTAAACTAAAATGAAAATGTAAAATCAAAACTGATATCCTGGAGCACAAAACCAGTCTTAAGTAGCACAGATATATTTGTAGCAATAGCCAAAAACACACTGTATGGATCAAAATTATGCCGAAAATCATTAGGATATTAAGTAAACATTATGTTCCATGGAGATATTTTGTAAATTTCCTACCGTAAATATATAAATAACTAAAAATTTTTGATTAGTAATATGCATTGCTAAGAACTTCATTTGGACAACTTTTAAAGGCGATTTTCTCAATATTTAGATTTTTTGCACCTTCAGTTTCCATATTTTCATTATCTCAGCCAAATATTGTCCTGACAAAGCATACATAAATGGAAAGCTTATTTATTCAGCTTTCAGATAATATGTAAATCTCAATAAAAAAAAAATGGTTTTGTGCTCCAGGGTCACATTTATCATGTCATGCCATCATAACTGCACATGAAGACACATCTGAGAAACAGAAGGGTTCAGAAAATGAGAGTCTGGATATTTATATCTGATGTTTATTAATAAAGATGCAGTCTAATTCTGGACTCATGAATATTAAACAGATGCGAATTCCACTGAAGTGTGTGTGTGTGTGTGTGTGTGTGTAAAGATAAAAGTCACTCAAAGTTTTAGAAGTCATCAGACGGCATGAGAACAAACGCGTGTGTGTGTGTGTGTGTGTGTGTGTGTGTGTGTGTGTGTGTGTAGTCTCTTGCTTATGGACATTTGGCCTGTGATGAGGCTGAGAGGCTGACACTGTTACCATGGAAATGTTAGTTACTAAGGAAACTGGATTTTCCCAGAGGACTCAACAGCTGTTGCCATGCAGTAGCCGTAGCAACCAGCGGACACACACACACACACACACACACACAGTGCTCTGACTGTACAGTGACGCTGTGCTCATCCTGTCTGTCTCTCTGTCCACATGACAGATGTGAACACACAGTAACACCTCAGATCAGCTGTCAGCGAGCGCTCGTGTGTGTGTGTGTGTGTGTGTGTGTGTGTGTGAGAGAGAGAGAGACGGCTGCAGGCCCTCAGCGCTGGAACTCATCAAACGACTTTAATTAAAGTTCTTCAGCTCTGTTACTAAAACAGACAGGATGTTAATTACCCAGCATGTCTCTCTCAGGTCCTTTAGTTTGAGAGTCCATGTGTGTCAGTTCTACTGTTGATGAAAATATTACTTAATATGCCCAAATTTGTGTCCTCATCAGATTTGTGAACATGTGTTATTCCATCACTGCAGTGAATGGGTGCCGTCAGAATGAGAGTCCAAACAGCTGATAAAAACAGCACAATAATCCACAGTCCATCAGATAACATCTTGAGGAGACAAAAGCTGAAGCAAATCCATCATGAAGATGTTTTTAAACTCAAATACATTGAGTCCATGATCCATAATAACGCTAATGACGGACTGAGTGATATACTGATGAGTGATGTTTTGTCTCTGTGTCTCAGATGAACGGGATGGACGGAGACGTGGAGTATGAGGAGATCACACTGGAGAGGGTTAGACACGTCTCTTGTTTTCAGCTCTTCTCAAATGCATGATATCAGAGCGCTAGTGCATGAACATCAGTGTGTGTGTGTGTGTGTTTAGGGTAACTCCGGTCTGGGCTTCAGTATCGCCGGTGGGACTGATAACCCTCACATAGGAGACGATCCCAGTATCTTCATCACTAAGATCATCCCAGGAGGAGCCGCAGCGCAGGACGGACGGCTGAGGTACAGGAACATCATGTCACACCTGATGTATATGTATTTGATCGGGATCTGTATTTGATTTCTGGGTGGCCTAAAGGTCACAAGATGTAGTTGTAGTTCATGCATCTTTTCCGCAAAGATATTTAGCGAGTTATTTGTTCAACATTTACATCATGTTGACAACTTCAGCTGTTCTGTGTGCTGCACTTGGAACAGAATTTTCTTTAACCAGAGGATTAATAAAGAACAGGTTACTTGTATAATGTTATAGGTACATTTTCAAGTTGACTCATTTAAAAAAACAAGAATCAGTCAAACGTTCTGAAAAAAATGTAGATCTGAATTTTTTTGCCATATCGCACAGGCCTTGAAATGTTGAAATGTGATCTTTTTTTTCTTTTTTTAAAAGCAAAATATTTTATTTTTATTGATTTATTAATTGAAGATTTTAAACTCAAATGGGTCTCCATTTATTTTTTAATACTGATTTAAATCAGCATACATAAAATTCACTATAAGAGATACTATAACAGTTGTGTTTTACAAATAACTAATTTAAATACTGAATTCTTGATTTTTAATCAGCTAATGAGAATGAGATTTGATCAATGTATTAATTTTTATTATTTTTTATTATTAACAATATATGTACTTTTTCATACTTAGTTCAGTGTGTTACTTTCTGAGTTATTTTATTTCTTTGTCAAATTTACTAATGATTTCTGAGTGAAAATTCTAAGATCCTTCATGAAATAAAAAGAACCCATTTCACTTCTGAAAAAATAATAAAAAAATGAATCAATCAGTTTTATTTAATGAATAAAATATATTTATCTCAAACATGAATATTATATATATATATATATATATATATATATATATATGGATAAAAAAAAAATCAGCATACAAAAAAATTACTTTAACAGTTGTGTTTTACTAATTAAGCACTACCATACTGACCCAAATATAAGACAACCTTGGTTATAAGATGACCCCCATTTTTCAAGATGTACCTTTTGGAAAAAGGCTTTTTCAAAAACCAAATGTGTTTTATTAAGAAAAAAAAACATTTTTTTTTTAATTATTTTCATATTGCATATTTTTCCTTTTTGAGTTTTTGTTTTGAAAGTATGGTATATACTGGTAAAATGCTCCAACAATCACATGAAAAAATATACATGAAAATAACAAATAACCCATCTAAATGATATAACAATTAGGCTGTCATCTCATAGTAGCCTACCAACATTTCAACATTGATTTTTTTCAGCAAATAAGAATGGTTCATTAATTTTATTGCCGTTTTAAACAGATTATTGGTGACCATTTCACAAAAGTTGACATTTAATTGAGCATGTAACTGATTCTTTGTAAATATTTGTGACATTTACCAGGAAGTGAAAATAAATAATTATTTCAAACGAAATCTTTTTCTTGCAGTCTAATGAAACATTGTGGTGAATGTGCCTTGGAAATGGTCTCTGGTTTTGAGCATTTGTTGAAATGTCTGTGTTCAGGGTGAACGACAGCATCCTGTTCGTGAATGACGTGGATGTGCGTGAGGTCACTCATAGTTTTGCGGTGGAGGCGCTGAAGGAGGCGGGGCCGATCGTCCGGCTCTATGTGCTGCGACACAAACCGCCTGCAGAGAAAATCATGGAGCTCAAGCTCATCAAAGGCCCTAAAGGTGAGTGAGCGAGTGCGGTCGGCGGGGCTGATGTTCAGCTGATCTGATCGGCCGATCCTGTGCCGTAGGTCTGGGCTTCAGCATCGCGGGCGGCGTGGGGAACCAGCACGTCCCCGGAGACAACAGCATCTACGTCACCAAGATCATCGAAGGAGGAGCTGCGCATAAAGATGGACGCCTGCAGATCGGAGACAAGATCCTCGCTGTGAGTTTGAACATCCCAGATCAGGATGAGCGTGTTTCCTCATCAGATTTGTAGAAATGTGTCAATGCATCACTGTCTCATCAATGGATCCTCTGCAGTGAATGGGTGCCGTCAGAATGAGAGTCCAAACAGCTGATCAAAACATCACAATAATCCACACCACTCCAGTCCATCAGTTAACATCTTGAGAAGACAAAAGCTGAAACAAATCCATCCTTAAGATTAAGTTCTTTACCAGCCATGAAATTATTTTTGCAAAAACAGGCAGTTATTACTACTATAATGACTAAACATATGTACACTGTTTTTACCTACTTTACTTACAAGAAAAAAACAACAGATGTATTGATTTATCTTTTTTTTCCCCCCTAAAATACTATGAGATTCTTGTCCTTTGCATGTTTTTCGGCAAATGGAGAAGGCCGTCGTGTTACGCCTGTTTCACACATACTCCGTTTAAATTGAAATCTAAAATCTGAAAAAGGTTAACATTAGTGCTGTCCATCAATCAAATTGAAAAAAAAAGAATTAATCACACATTTTTCTGTAATTAATCATGATTAATGGCATGTTTATATAGTCACATTGCACATAATTTCACATTGAACCTTCAAATAAATGTAGAAACCACATAAAGATTGTATATTTTAAATATGTGTTTAATGGCATCTTCTTACTAAGTAGCCTCAGGGCTCGACTTTAACGCTTGTCCGCTTGTCCAGGACAAGTGGATTTTGTGAAAGGGCAAGTAACCCAATTAAAAAATCTATAACAAACAATAACTAGCGCAGCACTGAAACTTTGGTGAGAATGATTCTGACTGTATTACAGTGTAAACGCTGACTGAAAACGAAGTACGGAAAAGAGTGTCAAAGTTGCGTCAGTTGAGGCTCGTGCATCTGCCTCACGAAATCAAAACTAATAGGCGCAACAGCAGTCACAAAGAAACACACATAATGTGGTAGAAAAAAATACAAAATATTGTATATAACATATATAGGTCAGCAACATCACACTAACGATTGCAAATGTGACATTGATTTTATACAACAGCAGTTCAATAAACTAGTAGTTAATATTAACTGACTTACATTGTAGACGCACCATTGACTGTTTTTCTATTGAAAATAGTTCTAAGCAAAACCACAGCAGAACAGTCGCGATTCTCTGAGCCATTCATAAAAAACAATCAGTTGCTTTATTTACTGAATGAATAGCAGTTTGAACGAACTGGTTAAATCCGTGACTCACTCATTAAGACAGTGACTTACCACCACCTATTGGTGGTTCGGTTTCATCCTTAAAAAATTATTGCGTTTTACAAACATTTTAGATGTAAAAAAAGTAAAACATTAATTTTATAACATTATGCATTTGCAATTTTATTGTGTAAATACATTTTTTGGAACCTCTTATCTTCATTAAACAGTCTGAGTAAATACATTTAAAATGCACTTTCGATTTGTTTACCTCTGCAGTGGAAAAATGGAGTTGATATTAATTTAATGTGAATGGTAACCATACAGAGTCTAATTATTCTAACTGAATGTATTGATAAAATTTAAGAATTTGACATAAATAATGACACATACATTTAGTAAGGTTAGGAAAATATTGGCCTATATGAAGTTGAAAAGTTTAGGGCAAATATGACAAATATGCTGATTAAAGAAAGACCTCATAGAAGGCAAAAAGGCATTTTTTTGCCCCGGGCAAGTAATGTTTTTTACTCGGACAAGTGAATGACTGATTTACTTGCCCGAAGGACAAGCACATGTCAAAGCTTAATGTCAAGCCCTGAGCCTACTACTGGTGTCTCAATTAAATTCATTTTTCCTATTAATTATAGCCATTCAACATTACAGTATAATTGAAAACCATTATTTTTAACATTTAGTAGGCTCTGAAATATATAACAACTTTTAATTTAAGTGATTTTAAAACAATCATCACAAAAACTATACATTTTATATGCATAAACTATACAGAGGTATCTTTATTCAAGCTGTTAGTCAGTTAGCAGTCGACTGATTTCTCTTTTTCCTTGTTCTTTGATTTACATCAATGACAGACTTCAGCAGGTTTCACTTTAAAAGCAGCAAAAAAAGCTAAAACCTGATGCACGTGACGCAGATCTGACAAATATCCATCAAAATAACTTTTTACATCATTTAAGACTTTATAACTCATTTAAGACTATGTTTATGAGGTAATTCACTGAAACTGCACATTTTGACATAATTGTGTGTATTTTCGTCCATATTCTAAAGCAGCTCAGCGAATGCTTTTTACTCGTATTTGGCGCTTGGTGAGTGTTAACTTTAGGCCCTGATTAAGACATTTTTAACTAAAATACATTGAGTCCATAATCCATAATAATGCTTCCTCCAGTGAAAAAGTGGTCTGGTCTGAATCAGGAGAGAAATCAAGCGCCGTTTACAGGCCAAAGCAGCTCTAAACAAATATTGATGAGAGACAACAGGAGATGGATTTTTTTCACTGGATGAAGCATTATTATGGATTATGGACTCAATGTATTTGAGTTAAAAACGTCTTAATGATTTAATATTTCTGAGCTCCACAAAGTCCTGAGGTGTATGTGATGATGATCATGGATGACAGTGATGCTGGTTAGTTTTATTGAATGTCACTGATCTACAGTGTGTGTGTGTTTAGGTGAATAATATGTATCTAGAGGACGTGATGCATGAGGACGCTGTAGCTGCGCTGAAAAACACCGGAGACGTGGTTTATCTGAGAGTGGCCAAAACTCTTCATCATCATCAAGACGCCTACAATCCTCCTGACATCACCAGCTGTGAGCGCGCACACACACACACACACACTCCCACACGCTCATCACACTCCTCCACACTCACACAGCTGATCTCTGACGTCTGTGTGTGTTCCTGCAGCGTATTCTCCTCATATGGACATGTCTGATTACCCACAAGCCCTCAGTCCCTCGTCTCCACGCCGCTACTCCCCCATCCCTAAAGGACTGCTGATGGGGGACGAGGACATTCCCAGGTCAACACACTCGTCTCTATATACACACACAAGCACAAAAACTCACCTTCTGCTGCTTCTGCAGAGTGTTTCACGATATACCGCTACTAAAAAGGGCTTTAAATACTGGTACGATTCCACATTTTACTAGTACTGGTACTTTAAGAAAGCATTTTGATAAGAGCACTGTTTATTTAGGATTCTATGATTAAAGCGAAGCGGAAAACGTGGACGGAATCACGGGATCTAGTCATAAAAACAGAATTTACTGTATAGCACAGAATATCATGGGATTTGCCCATTGAAATATGAATCCTGCACATTCTGTGCGTCTCTGTGTGAATGAATGGCGCAGACGTGCGTTTTCATTTACTACACACATACAGCACTCATGTTTTCAGCCTCTGCCGCCTCAAAATATGAGCACATTAACACATAAACATCATCACTAGAACTTCTGTGAGATTCAGTTCAAGAGCCTTTTACTGTTACTTTTGAGAAAAAAACATTCTCATATCATGTACAAACAGAAACGTGAAGACAGCAACCCCCTTTAAAAAATAACATTTTGATTTAACTTGACAGAGATATTACTTAATGGAACTTAATGTAATGATGTGCTACTGCTAATAAAAACAATTATTAAAACAATTATTAAAACATTTAAGGAAGATTTACCAGAAAAATTATTTACCACAACTCATTTACAAGAAAATTGTAAATACACAGTATTTCTGAAAATAAAAAAATAATCAATAATTCTTTATAAAATCGAATTAATCTTAATAAATTAATTAGACATGCTTTTGATGATTAAAACTATTGGATGAAACTATTAAAATGGATTGCAGAACATTTATAGAAAACAGATTCACAGAATTTGATCAAAATGAAAACTGAATTTGAGAAAAATACCAAAACGTAATTTATAGGGCCTTAAAAATGTTGTTAAACTTTTAAGAAATTGCTGTTTCATGATTTTAATTAATTGGACATGCTTTTTGGTGATTTTTTTATGCGACCATTAAAATTAGAGTCTAGAAAAATTCAAAATGGATAAACGGAGTCCAGAAAAATTAAAATGAATTTGGAAAAAATAAAACAGAATTTGGGATCTGGGATGCATCTATGTTCTTATTATTAATAACAAAGATAAAATAACAATAATTGACTCTATCATGATATAAATTGTCATTGTGAAATAAAATGACTATATCATGAAATAAGTTTTGGCTTTATCCTTTTAGCTCCTATCAAAGTTGCAAAGATCTCCACATACCTGTAGACATGCTAGCTGCTCACTGTGGTCCTGTGTAGTGGCCATGAAATGTGATTTTTATATTTGTTTTAAGGGGGGATAAAATGCTTTCTTTGAATAGATAAAATAACTATAACCTTCATTTGGGTCATCTATTATTCATTTTTAATTTTCGTCGTAGTATTAGTTCAGAAGTATAGGGCCCTATGATTCGCGCGATGTGGAAAACGCGGACGGAATCACGGAATCCAGTCATAAAAACAGAATGAATTATTTTACGTGGAACTAGTATGTGTAAATATTAAGCCGCAAAAAGACTTAAATATGAGTTCTGGATGTTCTGTGTGTCTCTGTGTGAATGGCACAGAAGCGCGTTTTGTTTTCTGTACATACTGAAGCATGCTCGCTGTGATTTCAGCATCTGGCGTCTCAATAAATGAGGACATAAATACATGAACAGCATCTCCAGAACTGCTCTGAGTCTCAATTCATTCGCATTTGACCTTTCCATTTGAGTAAAATTTATTGTTAGCTTCCAGCTGCAGCTGTATCCGATCTAGTCACAACCAACGTCAGTTTCAGGTATTATCCGTGGCAACCCGTCAAAATAAATAAAAATCGGTTTAACTTAATAATAACAGAAATATATATTTTAATGTTTAGAATGTATGTAATACTACTACTACTGCTGTTGAACAATTTATAAAACTTTAATTTTTAAAGAAACAATTGCACAATATTACACAACACAGAATTTCTGAATGAATAAAAATTCACAAGGCTATTGTAAGAATAAATAAAAATTGTTATTCATATCAAATAATTAGACATGCTAAAACCAGAATTTGGTAACAATAAATATATTTCATAGTTAAACCTTTGGTGTTAAATTGTATAAGTTTCATGATTTTAATTAATTAGACATGCTTTTTTTCATGATTTTGTTTAGCCATTAAAAAGCAGTCCAGAAAAATTAAAACAGCAAAAACGGAATTTGGGAAAAAATAAAATGGATTTCATAGGGCCCTAGTAGTAGTATGGAGATATTTGAGTCAGGTATCGTATCAGAGTCAAAAACACTAGTCTATAATGATACAGACCAACACAAACTTTATTCAACTCATATGACATTACGTGATACTATGGTCCGCTGTAAGCGTGTGCTGGTGTCTGCAGGGAGCCGCGGCGTGTGGTCATTCTCAGGGGTTCCACGGGTCTGGGCTTCAATATCGTGGGCGGTGAGGACGGCGAGGGGATCTTCATCTCCTTCATCCTGGCAGGAGGAGCCGCTGATCTGAGCGGAGAGCTGAGGAAAGGAGATCAGATCCTGAGTGTATGTCTTTCACACACTTTCTTTAACATCCATGTTGAGTAAACATATGGAACGTATCTGGAGGGTTAAAGACTTTCTTTTATATCGTCCTCAAAGAGTAGTTGTTAAAGGATTAGTTCACTTTCAGAACATAAATGTACAGATAATGTACTCACCCCCCTGTCATCCAAGATGTTCATGTCTTTCTTTCTTCAGTCGTAAAGAAATAATGTTTTTTGAGGAAAACATTCCAGGATTTCTCTCCATATAGTGGACTTCAATGGTGCCCCAAAGTTTGAACTTCTAAAATTGCAGCTTCAAAGAAAAACTTATACAATTTATATACTTTTTAACCTCAAATGCTGGTCTTGCCTCGTCTTTTTTGAAGCTGAAGACAAAAACGAGAGTTTTTGGACATACCCTAACTGTATCGACCCAGATCACACAAACTACACATGCGCATCGCAGAGACAAGACAAGACCAGCATTTGAGGTTGAAAAGTATATAAATTGTCAATTTGTTTAGAAAATAATTTGGCTAGATAAGACCCTTCTTCCTCGGCAGGGATCGTTTAGAGCCCTTTGAAGCTGCATTTAAACTGCATTTTGGAAGTTCAGACTTTAGGGCACCATTCAAATCCATTACATGGAGAGAAATCTTGAATTGTTTTCCTCAAAAAACATAATTTCTTTACGACTGAAGAAAGAAAGACGTGAACATCTTGGATGACAAGAGGGACAAATTTTTGTTCTGAAAGTGAACTAATCCTTTAATGATATGATGTCAAAGACACCAAAGGAGATCCACAAGGAACTATTTTATCACCCTATAAATGAATATAAGATCCAGGATTCATATTTTAACTTATTTAAATATGTGGACAATATGGGACTTGTTGAGTAAACTTGGAATGGAGGGAGACACACTGTATTATAGTTACATAAATTCACTTCAAAATTGGTGTAAACTGAGTTCACTGGAGATAAAAGAGAACAAAACCAAGGACTCGGTCATTAGTAGGAATAAATTACTTTTTATTGAAGGGTTAGAACTAGGGTTGGGTATCATTTGCATTTTACTGATTCCGATTTCGGTTCCGATTCTGTTTATTGATTCTGATTCTTATAAATTCCTAATTTCTAATTCCGATTCCCATAAGATAAAAAAAAATCCATTGAAACATTTTAAGTCAAACATTTAGATGACAAACTTATTTATTCAGTCTGTTGCCTATGGTTTTACCAAAAAAATACCACAGAAAAAACTACTAGACTAATACAAATTTCAAACATTAAATTGTTAAAGACAAGTAATTAGCAATGGCATAAATAAACAAAACTGAACAAATGTCAGGTGCAGAAATTGAAATCAAAATGTGAAAAAAACACTGCCTAGTTTTCTTTTCATAAATAAAATATTGATTAATCCTCATTAAGTTTACGAAAGATATTCAGTCAGTTAATGATTTTCTTTTGTTCTTTGATTAACATCAATGACAGGCGGCACGTTTATTAGACGGCTTTCTCTTTAACACCGACCACACATCTTAAAATACTGTTACACATGCGTTTTCTTTCCCATCTGTTTACATTCACTTAAGACAAAAGAATGCTGTGTTTATGATGATATACTGATGTATTTTGTGCATACTAATCAATATTTTTTGGAGAACGGACACCGGTCGGGAACCCACGTCAGGACCGCGCTTCAGATGTGCGCGCTGCACAGAAACAGTGCATGCTCTTTTCCTTCCTGCACTTAAATAGTTTAAAAATCACATCAAAATGTGAACATGGGAATCATTAAGTGGAATCGAAATGCATGTGTCTTATCGAATACATGGTGCAATTTGGAAGCGGTTCTAAAATAGAACTGGTTCTCGAAACCCAACCCTAGTTAGAACCTTTGATACTTGATGGACATTAAATAGAAATAGTTGGAAGTTTTCAATATTTAGGAACATTTATTAATAGTAAATTGACATTTGCTGGAAATCTTGAGTATGTTTTTAAAAACACAAAGCAGAGAATACATCTTAGTAGGAGGTTACATTTTGGTGTGAGTCGACATATTTTAGACATGGTTTATAAGAAGTGTTATATGTTTTAATATGACTATGTGGTATGGACTATTGCCAGTTCAAGAAAAGCAAAAACTGGGTGCAAGTGTAGGACAACCACAAAGACAACTGAATTAAATTGATCAAACAAGAGTCAAACAAAAAGCGCAAGTTATTACTGAAGATTGCTCTCATCCTTTCAAATTACACCTTTTACCATCAAAAAGGTGTTTTAGGCAACCTCAAGCAAGGAAAAATGTGTATCAAATGTCATTTGTGCCAGCTGCCGTAAGAATGTAAACACTGGGATCTGAGTGTGAGTAGGGTGATTGTGTTGTATGTCATTTGTGTGCTGATGTTAAATGTATTTTTGTGGTGAAGCCAAATACAAATTTCCACTTGGGGACAATAAAGTGACTAAACTAAAAGTAAACACACACAGCAGGACACAGTCGCTCCAGCGTTGCTGTAATGTTGTGTTGATGTTGCAGGTGAACGGTGTGGATTTGCGACACGCGACTCATGAGCAGGCGGCGGCGGCGCTGAAGAACGCAGGACAGACGGTCACCATCATCGCACAGTACAGACCAGAGGGTGAGAACATCACAGACAAATACAGCCATAATAACACTGTCCTGACAAAGCGAAGCAGCACATCATGTGTATGTGTGTATGTGTGTGTGTAGAGTACAGCAGGTTTGAGGCGAAGATTCATGACCTGCGGGAGCAGCTGATGAACAGCAGTTTAGTTTCTGCAGCGGCGTCATTACGGAGCGGGAAGAGAAGCTTCTTCATCAGGTACTGAAGACACACACACACACACAGTCCAGAACAAAGCACACACCTGTCAATGACCAATGACTTCACAACATTAACTGCTGTAAATACAGAATACTGACTTTGTGTTATTTCATCACAAACAGACAGTTACTGCTGCTGCTTATGGCTGATTTGTGACTAATCATGAGGGTCAATTTTTTTTAAAGTGAGCCAAGATACAACTATTAGAAAATCTGTAATCTGAGGGTGCAATAAAATCTAAATACTGAGAAAAACGCCTTTAAAGTTGTCCAAATTAAGTTCTTAGCAATGCATATTACTAATCAAAAATTAAGTTTTGATATATTTACGGTTGGAAGCTTACAAAATATCTTCATGGAACATGATCTTTACTTAATATCCTAATGATTTTTGGCATAAAAGAAAAATCTATAATTTTGACCCATACAGTGTATTGTTGTCTATTGCTACAAATATACCTGTGCTACTTAAGACTGGTTTTGTGCTCCAGGGTCACATATGAAGAAACAAATAAAATTGTGATTTTTGTTTTCTGAACAAATTTATAATCATTTTGTTTAAATCATATTAGAGAAACATTGCCTTAGCAACTAGCTAATATGCAACCTTTTACCACAAAACCAGTCATAAGGGTCAGTTTTCAATGACTGCTGAATAAATAAGCTTTCTGTTGATGTATGGTTTGTTTGGATAGGACAACATTTGGCCGAGAAGTAGTGCAAAATAAAATCTAAATATTGAAAAATCACCTTTTAAAGTTGTCCAAATGAAGTTCTTAGCAATGCATATTACTAATAAAAAAAGTTTTGTATTTACAGTAGAAAATGTGCAAAATATCTTTAATTAATATCCTAATGATTTTTGGCATCAAAGAAAAATCTATAATTTTGACCCATACAATGTATTGTTGTCTATTGCTACAAATATATCTGTGCTACTGAACACTGGTTTTGTGCTCCAGGGTCACATACGAAGAAACAAATTAAATTGTGATTTTTTTTTTCTGAACAAATTTATAATCATTTTGTTTAAATCATAAAAATTAAACGTCAATAAATATATTACTGCAATAATAATACTGTTGCACTTAAAAACACACACACATTTAATAATAGCTTTGTTTTAAAGGCCATCAGAAAGATGTATGTCTTGAATGCAGGGATATAATAATTACTGTTATTATTATGATTACTTTTTATTTGCATAATTATTTTTATTTAAAGTATAGAAATCAAACAAACAAGTAAATATATTATTATGAATTATTATTATTATTGCTTTATTTAAATATTGTTATATTTAAATTATAAAAATAAATATATCACTATAGTAATAATACAATGTTTTTTTTCTATTGAACTGTAAAATAAATCATGTATTTAATAATAATAACAATTACATTTTATAGTATAACAGTAGATGACAATGTTAATATTTTAATTTAATTTAATTTCTTTGATTTCAAACATTAAACCACAGAGCTTTTATTTTGTTGGAAGACTGCAGCAGTACTTTTTTAAACAGATTTTTACTTACATTTAGTGTTTGGTAAAAGTTAGGGATGTAGCGGTATTATCAATATCATAATGTCGCGATAGTGTGGTCACATAATGATATGAAGCAATAGGTCTTGCAGGCAAAAAGTGTAGTTTTTAAAATATATTTAAACTTCTTATTCTAACATAAAAGGTCTTTAAAGTTTTGGGCCATTATGCTTTGGCACAGTATCAGTCATACGAACTAAAACCGAAAGCACAATATGACTTAATCCCTTCATCAAGTCAGTTTCAAAGCGAAGCGTGCAGCTTGTGATCATTTCATGTATTTTACAGTGCAGTTGTTTTACAATATATGGCTATTACTGTCGTTTTTTTTATTATTCTTATATTCTAATTTGCTTGTCTTCCTAAAACACCAGTGTGAATGTAATTTAGAATGAGACATTATATCACAAATAAAAAGAGGGTTGAGTCCCCTTTAAAGTTCAGGTGAAATTCACTGACTTAAATTTTCTTAGTTAAGATCATGAGTTGGAGCTCTTAAATTTGAACTCTCAAAGTGCATTATATAGAAGAGTTTAACTTTAAAATGTACAATTTATTATTTTATTTTTTTTCAAATTTCTGCATCTTTTTTTGTTTTAAATATTGCAATATTATCGTATCATGAGATATTGTTACATCCCTAGTAAGAGTTCATTTTTTGGTCAACAGTGAACTGACTTTAACTGGAATATTGACTGTTTACTGGTGTCCTATTCTAATTCTTCTTTAACCCTTTAACTGTCACCGGGACACCTATGATTACTTCACCATATTTCATGTAAATCAAAATCTAATCATGACATTTTTTTAACACAGATTTGTGTTTAAAAAAAAAAAGGTAGAAAAAGTAATAGATTAACTTATGACAAGAGTGCACCTCAAAAAATGAACATCATAAGAGGGGTTCAGACCTTTTTCACAAAAAGACTTTTTCTGTTGCCTTTTTCCCACTTTACTTTAGAAATCATAGGAAATGATATATCACTTGAAGACTTAAAATCTCAAAACTCATCCTTTGAAAGCCATTTTTAAATCAGACATTGCATTATCATGGAAACTGTACATGAAAATCATATTACAAACTGTTTTCATTCATGAATTATAAAAATTAAAATTTGGATGCATTTTCACATCTATGTTGAAAATAGGGAGTGACAGTTAAAGGGTTAAAGGTGACTGGACTCCTGAACACGCATTTACACATGCTGCTTCTGGTGCTGACTCTCTCTCTGTGTTTGTGCAGGGCTCTGTTTGACTACGATAAAACGGCGGACGGTGGCTTCCTGTCGCAGGCGCTGAGCTTCAGGTTTGGAGACATTCTGCAGGTGTTCGACTGCAGCGATGAGGAGTGGTGGCAGGCCGGGAAACTGACTCCACACGGAGAGCTGGAGGAGACCGGATACATTCCCAGCAAGAGGAGGTGTGTGTGTGAGTCACAGTGGTTCACTGCCTGATGTACAGGGACTCTGAACTAGGGCTGCCCTCGACTAAGGATTTTTCTGGTCGAATAGTAGTCGTTCATTTTAAGCATTAGTCGACTAATCGTACGTTTATTAATACAACATTTAAATCATTATAATGAGCCTTTAATTGCCTACGTATCCTAATAAGCGCTCAAGCACGCATAAAGCTTGCCACAGCGCACCGCAGAAGTTATGATTACAAATGTGTCAGGGAAAAACAATAAGTAGACTGCATTAACATTTTAATAATATATTGATAAAGTAGCTTTCTTTGTTTCGGCTTAAGAGATGAAGTCGGCGACTCGTCATCTTCGCAGTTGTGATGCGCCTGAATGCATATGTAGGCTATAATCTTAAAAAGTAGGAAGTTTTCTCTCTATAGATCTATTTTAATGTCTGAAAGCCAAAGATATACACTGAGTTTCGCGCTCAAGTTCACGCGCAGTGGGATGGTCGCTCTCTGAACCCGGGATATTAAAATTGCTTTTGAATGCGTGCACGCGTTTTGCTTTCGGTTTCGTTTTAGCGGTCGCGTGAAGCTCTCCGCGGTACTGAAGGTGCATTCTGCAGGCGCGTCTAAAGGCTTTGTTATAATGACAGGATTAAATAGCTTGCAGAACTCAGGACTGAACAAAAAGTCCGGCGTTTTCAGCGGCGAGTGGATACTAACTGATAAATGCAAAAACATACGCACAGAGTGTGGCCTGAGGCGGCTGCCGCTTACTTTCATTTTGTTGTTAATGTTTATTTTGTTATTAAAGTTACGTTTGCAGCTTCCCGCATCCTTCTCCCTGAATCTTAAACTTTGTTACATACATATACATCTTCCTTAAATCGTATTGTCCCGCGACCCACCCAGGGTTTGAAAACCACTGCTCTAGGTTAACATTACATGTAGCCTAAAGTTGCTACTACTTACGTTTCAGATAATAAGCCATATTTGAGGTTGATGAATGATAGGAGAATGTTGGATGTACTGCCCAATGATTACTGTATTACTATTACCACACAAACTATAGCCATTAATCTCTCCGTGAGATTTATTTATGTATTTATTTCTGCGACTAAACGACTAATACAATTTTGGTCGACCAAGCCTTTTCTGGTCAACTAACGCTTAGTCGACTATTAGGGGGCAGCCCTACTCTGAACACTAGTCTGTGTCTGAACATCAGCCGTGTGTGTCTCTGTAGGGTGGAGAGGAAGGAATGGTCCCGTCTGAAGACGCGAGGCAGAGACGCCGTCGGGGGTGAGTGAGTGTGTTTGGGTCTCGTGTGCGTCTCACGGCGGGTCGTGTGGCACTGACTCTCTCTGTGTGTGTTTCAGGACGCAGCGAATACATCGTGAGCTATGAGACGGTGATTCAGACTGAAGGTGAGTGTCACTGAAGTCGCTGGATGACACTGATGTCAGAGTGTGTTCTGCTGACTGACTGTGAGGTCACTTCCTGTCTTGCAGTGCACTACGCGCGTCCAGTCATTATCCTCGGGCCGAGCAAGGACCGCGTCAATGACGATCTGCTCTCCGAGTTCCCCGACAAGTTCGGCTCCTGCGTCCCACGTAAGAATTACTGCCGTTTAGTATCGCTGAGATGCTGTTAGAGGATTTAAAAAATATCTTTTTATTTTTCTATTTTCAGGTTTCCTTTTTGTCATTTTCTTGTATTTTTGTCATTTTTATTAAATTTGGATATTTTTTTTTAATATGGATGATGATAAAAAAAGAGGAACAGACAAACCAAATCAACTGAGTCATTTATGCTGGAACCGCTCCACTTGATTCAAACTCGTCATTTCAGTCATTCAGTTCAGTCGATTCACCAGCAAAAAACAGATCAAATTAAAAGAGCCAATCATTTGTGAATTTTGACATCGCTTGTAATGATTAAAAAGGACGTAGTGACGGGTAAAACTTTTTGAAACTCTAAATCAGTTGCATCAGTTGATTTCATTTTGAAGCGCTCCAGACGGATCACGCATCGCGAATCATTTGATTCAGATTGGAACTTCAAATCCTGAATCATTTGCTTTAGACCGGAACTTCATGGATCGCAAATCATCTGATTCATGAATGGGTTCATGGTTTCGCAAATGATTCAAATAAAATGATTCGCGATACGTGAATTTCTGATCTAGCTCAAATAATTTGCGCTCCGCACTCCAAGTCCTGATCTGAAATTATGGTTTGAGAATCATTAATTAGGTGCGGATCACGAACCATTTGATTCAGTTCGAGACTTCAGAGCATGTGTTGCGAATCATTTCCGATCAGGATTTTGGAGTGATTTCAACAAATGATTCAGGTTTTTTTTTTTTTTGAATAGTAGAAAACATCAAACCATTAAGGCAGTACAGTTATAAAAACAAAGCAGAAAAAACAAATACCTATATACATATGCATATATTTTTTCCTTTTAGTTTTCTTTATTTACTACATGAAGTTAGACTAAATGGATATTAGAGAAACATTGCCTTAGCAACTAGCTGAAATTAAAATATGCAAAGTTTTACCACAAAACCAGTCATAAGGGTTAGGATTAGGCATGGGCCGGTATGAGATTCTGACCGTATGATAACCTTACATAAAAAAAAAATCACGGTATCACGGTATTTAGATTACAACTCTAAAATATGTTCTTTTTAAATGTCTGGGTAAAAAAAAACAACTTTTCTTCCACTGAACACAATTTATTTTATTTTTAAGAAACATATAGAACATTTTGGAGCAGTAAACTTGTCAGGTTAATAATTAGAATTAATAATTGAATTCTTCCTAATTACATTAAGTGCAGTCACTTAAACCTAAACATGCAGCTCAGTAATCGAAAACATAATGAAAACCTAATTTCTGTAAATGAATAAATAAATAAATGCAGTTGTTAAACCTGCAGCTCACCAAGGTCTTTGGAGACATGCTCACTTTCTACACATTTATCTTTTAGTCCAAGTTTTGATGCGTTTTCCACGCGTTTTTATGCGAGATATTCCTCACTCTGTAAAGTAACACGAGGAAGGAAACTAGTTGACGTTAGCTAGTTAATTAGCCACATTATCTGTCTCGGTAAGCAAGCCAAATAGTATTTATTTCAACACTGAAATAAACGGAGGGTGGGTCTCTGTCTAGATCGGGGCTGAAAGGGGGAAATGGAAATGACACAGATTTATATTAGATGCACGACCTGTAAGTATTTATTCAAAGATCGGCTCTAAAACGCCATCTGCAAAGAACATCATCGTGTACGGAACATGGTTAGTCAACGTTACCGTAAAAAAATCCCTTACTGCAGACTCCGTCTTTTTTCGACGGAAGAAAAAGCTTCAGGGATTTCCCATTTTCGGCCATCCTACACACAGGTGACTCTCATTGACTGCTCGTACCAACTGGAGGGGAAGGGGTTGTGTGACTCTTCACGCTATTTGCTGCACACAACTTGGGGATTCCTGCACTTTCCGCCTTTGATGACACGTAAAAAAATGCGCACACCGCAGGAACGGTATGACAGGAAATTTTAGCGGTTTTAAAACCGTGACTTTTCCAAACCGCGGTTTACCTTGAAACCGGTTATCGTCCCATGCATAGTTAGCATAGGACACCATGTGGCCGAGAAGTAGTGCAAAATAAAATCTAGATATTGAGAAAATCGCCTTTTAAAGTTGTCTGAATTAAGTTCTTAACAATGCATATTACTAATAGAAAACTAAGTTTTGTATTTACAGTAGAAAATGTGCAAAATATCTTTACTTAATATCCTAATGATTTTTGGCATCAAAGAAAAATGGATAATTTTGACCCATACAGTGTATTGTTGGCTATTGCTACAAATACACCTGTGCTACTTAACACAGGTTTAGTGCTCCAGGGTCACATATCAGGGTTTCTGCAAGTTGTAAGGAGTCTTAATTCACCCTTGCGCAAAATAAGGCCTAAAAAGGTTGCATGCACTGCAAAAATGTGTTTTTGTCTTGTTTTCCAGTACAAGGATCTAAACAAGATACATTTAATGGAAATACAAAATGATTATTTTCTGAAAAAATGGACAAAATGAAATGAGTTTACGCTTAAAACAAGAACGAATGTCTGCTGATGGTGAATGAACACTAGTCTTCCCTTTGAAATAAGACGATTTTTCTTGTTTTGATCATAAACCGCACAAAGATTCAGTAAAGAGCCACTTCCTGTGTTTGACAGACACGACGCGGCCCAAACGCGAGTACGAGATGGACGGCCGCGACTATCACTTTGTGTCGTCACGTGAACAGATGGAGAAGGACATTCAGAGTCACCGGTTTATCGAGGCCGGACAGTACAACAACCATCTTTACGGCACCAGCGTCCAGAGCGTCAGACAGGTGGCAGAACAGGTGAGAGACGGACGGACAGACAGATCGAATCGCCTGACAGACATCAAGTCAAGTCAGCTTTATTTATACAACGCTTTTTACAATACAAATTGTGTCAAAGCAACTTTACAGTATCAAATGGGAAAGTAATATATCAATAATTCAAAAACAAACTTTAAACAATTTTAGTTTGAGGAAATTAATCAATAGTTCCAAATTAATAAATTGTTTGTCCCCAATTTAGTTGTTGTCCCCAACTGAGCAAGCCATAGGCGACAGTGGCAAGGAACCAAAACTCCATCTGTGACACTGATGGAGAAAAAAAAACCTTGGGAGAAACCAGGCTCAGTTCTCCTCTGACCAATAAACAAGTAGTTTATACTCCCATACAGACCTGTAGAGGGGGTCTATATGTACTGACCCACCATCTGGATACAAACTGGATCAAGGAAAACTGCAGTGGCCAACTGTTCAGGATTCATACTGGATCTGACCTCGGAATAAGCAGGAGACAGACAATATTAGCATAGATGCCATTTTTCTTGCATCAGGTGTTATGGGAAGTGTTCCCGGTTCCGGTTGACCTCATGAATGCAGCCTAACAATCCTTTAACGGATTTGAATATTATAAATATTTAAATGTGTTAAGTGTATGCCAGGTTAAAGAGATGGGTCATAAAGGTGGATGAAAAGACACTCAGCAGCCGTGTGTGTGTGTGTGTGTGTGTGTGTGTGTGTGTGTGTGTGTTTTCAGCAAGGGAAGCACTGTATTCTGGATGTGTCGGCGAATGCAGTGAGGAGGTTACAGGCCGCTCAGCTGCACCCCATCGCCATCTTCATACGACCCTCATCTCTGCAGAACATACTGTGAGTTTGTGTGTGTGTTGTTCTTGCTTTAAGTTCCAGATCTGAGGTAAATTAGCTGTTTTTTGTTTTCAATGTGGATATTAAATGATATTCAACTTCAAATGTAACCTTTTTGGGGTATAAATGACAGGGTTCCCGCGGGTCCTTAAAAAGTCTTAAATTTAGTTTATCAAATTTAAGGCCTTAAAAGGTCTTAAAAAGTCTTAATTATGATTAAGAGGGTCTTAAATTTTGTTTAAGTGAAGATCAGATTTGCGATTATAGCTTAGTTACTGATTAAACTTCAAAAGGGTATGATTTAATTCAACTTGAGCGCTGCAAGTTCAAAGCCTGGTGCTGCTGCTTTGTTTACTGCTGTTACCCGGGAAACGTGTTTCCATAGATTCGAATGCGCCCTCTAGTGGGCATCTTCAATAAGCCTGTTGTTTTGAGGAGGGTATCCCTGCAATACAGGAAGTCTGTAGTTTCAGGAACGCATTTCTATGATCCCATAGTATTTTTTTTTTTTTATTATTATTATTGTTTTATTTTTGTATGTATTAACAGCTCATACAATTTAAAGCACTTGCTATTCAATTCAGGATATTTTTAAGGAAATATGTAGAAGGGGGTGCGATATTGACAAAAAATATTATCTCAGTATTTTCTGGGATTTTATTCATTATGATAATTAGGTGATATGTTGCTGTGTGTGTTCTTAAGGACTACAGTGACTAAAGTTTTTGATATTTGTCATATTCTGTGTGGTCAGTTCACAGCAGTGATAACAATGATTTTTTTCCTAAAAGTTTAAAATGATTTTTAACTTTTATAGACATTTTTATCTTTATAAACCCATTTTTTCTAAAATCATCTTTTGAGTCTACTACTTGCATTTAATCAGTCAATTATAATAATAGTACATTAAAGACTGTTGCTAAACAAATTAAATTAGTATCAATAAAACTCATCTTTGCAGAAGTTGCATATAAAGTGGCATTTAGATGCATTTACACATGAAAATTCAATTATATTTAAAATCATAAAAAGATACTATGAATGTGATATTAAAACCGCCAGCAGGTGTCAGTAAGTCGCTGTTAATAAGTGAGTCATTGAGATTGAACCAAATCATTTCAGCGGTTGATTCATTCAGAAACGAAGCACCTTCATGTTGCTCAAAGATGCAAAACAGTACTGTGGCTGTGTTTGGAGTGATTTTTGTTGGTGAAACTGAGCAAAAACAGGAAATATGCTGTCTAAAACATAAGTCTTTTAATATTCACTTCTTGTTTATTGAACTGTTTGCCAATTTCTTTTTTTTCACATTTGTAGTCATGCTGATTTCTGAAGGAAAAGACAGCACTCTTCATGTGATATTGTTTAACTACATAAAATGATAGAATACAAAATATAGGGGCAGAAAATGTATGTATTGGAAATGTATGGATTTATTAATCATTCTAGCATTTTAATAGACTGAAGCATGCAGTGAAAGAATGCACTCTAAAGGTGCACTTATTAGATTTAATCACGTAAAAAAGTTTTTACTCTGCAAATGTGCAGAGATGTAAATGTGAAATGGTGAATCATTAAGAAGGTAATTCATTATAAAAATCTAAAAAGTAAAATGTGTTTGTATGTTTTTTAATTAATATAATGTATAGATAATAACTGTTTACATTTAAATAAGTAATACTTTAATTAATTAGGTTAAAGGCTGAAATGTGAAGTATATAATTTAAATAAAGCTTTTTAGTTTTGTGAAATGTTGTATCTGAACTGTAAATCAGTTTTTACAGTAGTTTACAGTCATTTTACAGTTTAATATTTAACCACAGACATTGCCCTACCCTGCTCATATGGTATTAAATTTATTTGTGCAGGTCTTAAAAAAGGTCTTAAAAAGTCTTAAATTTGAGCTTAACAATCCTGCAGGAACCCTGAATGAACAGATTGCATGTTGTTGTTCAGGAAGTCACGGTGGGTTCACGCTTGTGTCTGATTTCAGAGACATTAACAAGCGTCTGACGGAGGAACAGGCCCGAAGAGCTTTAGACAGAGCCGTCAAACTGGAGCAGGACTTCATCGAGTGTTTCTCAGGTGAAATATGCAAATCAGCTCTGATGTGGTTGGTTAAGATCTCTGTGCTGGGGCAAATGTCAAACCAGCCCTTTTTAGTCTTATGGTTATTAATAATATTTTGAATTAATAGCAGAACATTTGTTCATTTTAAGGTTTCTTACAAGGTGCTTAAAGTGCTTGACTTTTTGACATTTAAGGCCTTGAAAATAGAAATATACAGGGTTCCCAGGGCTCATGGAATTTCTGGAATATCATGGAATTTTAAAAGGTCTATTCCAGACATTGAAAGTCAGGGAATTTTATATTTATTTTGTCCAAGTCATGGAATATCAGGGATTTTTGTTTGTTGCTTTCAATTTTTGTAAATTTTGTATACCGTATTTTGTTTTATTGTGTTATTTCACACATCTTGCCTATTGCTATGGTTACGAAAGCATAAAAATACATTTAAAATAAGTAAATTTTTGTAGAAATAGTACAGAAAAATGCAGTTCATTTAATGCGTAAAAAAACAATCAAACAAAAGAAGTAGTGTATAAGTGTGTTTTGTACTAAAAAACATCTGTGATTAAGTAAATAAAGCTTGCAAATGGATGGATCTGTTCATTATAGGTCATGGAAATTCAGCTTATTAGTCAGTGAAAGTCAGGCAATTTGACGTTTGGCTTAGAGTGGGAGCCCTGAATATACCTGAGGAGGTGCTTAAAAAGTGCTTGAATGATTTAAAGACAATGTACTATATCTATGTTTTTTTTTAATAAGCACATGTCTTTTCAAAAACATCATACCTTTTTAGTGTATTTCAGTTAATGTCATAAACAATCAAGCTAAGCCAGTAGTAGTACTGACAATGTTGTGTACATATGGCTGAACATGAGAAAAGAATCTGGTGAGTCATTTACGCTGGAACCGCTCCGATTGATTCAAACTTGTGAAATTGATTATTCAGTTCAAGCGATTCACTAGCAAAAACCAGGTCAAATTAAAAGAGCCAGATTGGAACTTCAAATCGTCAATCATTTGCTTTAGATCGTAACTTTGCGTATCGCAAATCATTTGATTTAGATCGGAGCAGGTTCGTGATTTTGCAAATTGAATGATTCAAAACAAATGATTCGCAATACGTGATTTGAAGTCCTGATCTAAGTCGAATGATTTGCGCTCCACGCTCCGAGTCCTGATCTGAAATGATGGTTTGTGAATCATTATTCATATCGGGACTTTAGAGTGTGGATCGCAAATCTTTTGATTCAGTTCGGACTTTGGAGCGCATATTGTGATTTTATTATTTTTCTTTTTTCCTTTAATAGTAGAAAAGGCAATACAGTTATAAAGACAAAACAAAATCATAAAAAAGAAAAGAAAAAGTAAACACAAATACAGATCCCTTAAGAAAATTATCTGTGGTTTTACTATAGTTAAAGTTGGAGTATACTTTATAATACTTTAGTAGTAATGTTTTGCATGTGATTGAAGTCCTTGAAAATGGAATTTCATCTGTATGAACCCTGACATTTGTGGGTTTTGTCATTTGTATTAGTTTGTTCTTTTTTCATTTTTGATTTTATTAAGATTAATAAAATGTTAGTTTTCACATATTCCATTTTCACTAAAATTTTAGTCACAGTTTGTTGTATTTTTTTTATTTTAGGTTCTAAATGTAGTTGTTTTTGATCACATGTTTTGAATTAGTTTTGTTTGTCACATGTACTTTTTATGGAAAGTAATGTGTTACATTACTTTTGCATTACTTTTTAAATCTGGGCAGGGCTTGCTTGTTTGTTTTTCATATAAAAATGTTTGATTCTTAGCAAATGAAAAAGCCCTTTCACACCAAAATGAAATGAAGTGAATAAGCCTAAGGCTAAAGGAAAATTAAATTGACGTCTGTACAGTAGAACTGTAGGAAAAGAAAGTTCAACACTCTTCAGCAATGAGAGAAAAAGCACAAATGTTAATCTAAAGTAAGTTTTGCTTATTAGTACACTGCAAAAAATGTTTTTCTTATTTAGATTTTTTGTCTTGTTTCCAGCCAAAATATCTAAAAATTCTTAAATCAAGTAGGATTTTCTAGAAGTAAAAATTATTGTCTTGTTTTTTCTGTAAACAAGTCAAAATTAAGTGTGTTTCTGATTGAAACAAGCAAAATATCCCCCCAAATGGGGTAAGCAAAATAATCTTGTTTTCTGTTTGAAATGGTTTTTTTTGTTTGTTTGTTTTTTTGCTTACCCCAAGCAAAAACTTAAATTTTGACTTGTCTTTTCTAAAAAACAAGAAAATATATTTTATATATATATATATATATATATATATATAGTCTGGAAACAAGACTAAAAATCTAAGTAAGGATAGTCTTTTTGCAGTGTACGGTTGAATTGGATCAAAGGTCAGCAGCAAAGTCATTAGTTAATAAAATGGGATTAAATACATAAAGGAAACAAAAAAAATATTTTCTTGGAAATGAAAAAGTAATGCATTACTTTACTAGTTACTTGAAAAAAGTAATATTATTACATAACTTGCGTTACCCCCAACACTGGCGGTCATTTTTATTAGTTTTCAAGTCTATATAGTTTTAATTCCTTTTCAATTCAGTTTTAGATATGTTAGTTCTGCAGGTTACACTAAATGGAAATTTAAAATGTTGCCTTGGAACTTAAATAACAATACAATAAGAAAACAATTAAATAAAATAAGTTTAAGATTTGCATATTTAATTTGATTTAAATGAATTGTGTGTGTGCAGCGATCGTGGAGGGCGACAGCTTTGAGGAGATCTACCACCTCGTGAAGTCTGTGATCGAGGAACAGTCTGGACCCTATATCTGGATCCCGGCGCGAGAGAGACTGTAAACACACACACACACACACACACACACACACACATCAGGACGTTCAGCAGGGGCTCACAGGAGTCTCAGGTGTGTGTGTGAGGGTCAGTTCACTGCGTCCGGCGCTGAAGACGATCTTCAGATTCATGCCAACAGCTCATCACATGTTGTAAATATGCGTCTGTGCGCGTCGTTTTCTACGGAGTGGGCGGGGACGCTTACCTCATCGCCATGGCAACAGTTCATCGTGGGGTCAGATAAGGTCAAAAACAGCGACTGGGTGAAACATGACAGCGCTGCGTATGTGAACTAGCCTTAACATGCGTGTGTGTGTGTGTGTGTGTGTGTGTGTGTGTGTGTGTGTGTGAGCTGCTGCTACTGTGATGATGATGATGAAGGAGATTATTTGAGTTGTTTCCATGGCGATTGTGAGCTCAGTGAGTGTAACACAGTGTCTGAGGCAATATAGACATGAGACATGAGCACTGAGCACTTTACTAACACACACACACACACACACACACACTCTGACATGTGTGTGTCTCATTGTGATGACGTGTCTCTATAGGGCTACTGTTTACATATAATACACACTTTAAACTGCACAGGGAGAGAAGCGTGTGTGTGTGTGTGTGTGTGTGTGTGTGTGTGAATGAATGATTGTGTGTGTGAGATTCATTAGATTCATTCAGTCACAGAGAGGCTGCAGTGATTTGTAAATCATTTACTGATTTGTGTGTGTGTGTGTGTGTGTGTGTGTGTGTGTGATAATGAGTATTATTACTATTAATATTATTACTATTCTACAGCTGTACATACAGATTCAGACGATCTGAATCAAATGGGGCTTTAAACACATGAACACTGCACTTCTCTGAGCCAAAACTACCCACAATCCACCTCTCCGCCCACGCGAACACACTGACGTCACTCATGCCGACATCCACGCGACCCATAATGCGCTGCGCTCGCTCGCTCGACGACATTCAACCAAAGTGTTTTTCTGCTTTAGTTTGTGTGATTCTGACGTTTGAGTTCGCTTTGTCATTTCAGACTCATGTTCACACTCTTACGGACGCATTTAAACCGGCGCCGCGACGGCCGCTCTGTATAATGTGAAATAAATGGATTAATAAATATATTTCCTGTTGTAAACTAGCTACAATACTGAGATAATGATTCATTAAACTGTTTTAATAATTGCCCCGGCTCTCGTGCGTTTCTGTGCGTCTGCAGCGGGAACTGAGAACATTTCATCATCTCAGTGCAGGAGAGAGTCTGAGTCCCCAAATATCCCCACAAGAATAGTAATACCAGTAAATGTTTGGTCCCCAAGAGGAAACAAGCTTATAAATCACACAGAATGAAGTTTTGAGAATGTAAAAATGCCTGTAGTGGGAAGTGTTAGCTTTAGGGGTCATACAAGGTGCTTAAAGTGCTTGAATTTGCCTTTTTGAAATATAAGGCCTGAAAAAACCCTGAAAATAGCAATATTCCTGAAGAGGTGCTTGAAAAGTGCTTGAATTATTGAAATACAATGTACTTTGTACAATGTACTTTACTTTTATAGAAGATATTTTTGTATTTTTTGCATGTTTGGTTTAATTTTATTATTATTATTATTATTATTATTATTAGTATTAGTATTATTTCCAAGTTTACTATTACTTATTTATTTTAAAAAACATATAACCATGATAATGAGGGCCATGGTCCTACTTCTTGTGACCACAGTCGTACTAATAGGCCTACTATTCAGTCAAACACTGAATTCTAAACAAGAACTTCTCACTCAGACGTTTCTAATCCATTTTAATTGAAGTAAAATGTTGATTCAGTAAGAGCCTGATTAAAGATAAAGTGTCTTATATACATTAGGTGTTTGCTATTTACAAATATTAAAGTTCTTAAAGGCATAGTTCACCCAAAAATGAAAAGTCTCATCATTTGCTCAACATCATGTCGTTCCAAACCAGTATCAATTTCTTTCTTCTGTGGAACATAAAACAAGATACACTGAGATTTTTATTTATTTATTTATTTTTTCGTCCATACTGTAGAAATCAAGGTTAAACTAAATGGTTTGGTATCATTCTACAAAATATATTTTGGTGTTCCACAGAAGAGAGCAACTCATACAGGTTTGTGAGATAGGGGTGTGACGAGACACTTATCCCACGAGAATGAGACGAGATTTTTAAACTTTTTTAAAGAAATCCTTAATAATGAAAATATAGGGGGAAATAGTATTTTATTCAACTGAAAAACACAAAATATAGGTGCATTTTGATATGAGCTTTATGAAATTAAACTTCTATTTTAATTAATTATATGCAGTAATAAACATGTAAACTTATGCTACATGATTCTGGGTAAATTAAACTTTTTTTTTTTTTTTTTTTTTAAATAGATCACGATTGTCTCATGATTCTGAAGAAAAAAAAGATTAGATTAGAAATCTAAACAAAATAACATTACTACACAACATTCATTGCTTAAGTCTTTTTCTTTTTTTTTTTTAAATATATTCAATCAAATTAATAAAGACTTAATTTACTATTGAAATCTCCTGAATAAATGATTGATTGATAAATGTGTTTTTAAAGTGCAGTTGTTGCCGCCTCCTGGTGGAAGAGGATAAGCGTTACAATACACACACGTGTAAGATACTTTCATTTTGATCGCTATTATAGACAATAACATTATTAACAATATTATAGACAGTACTTCTGTTATTTAAATGTCTGTAACACAGAAATAATGATCATTATGTGATTGAAAGGCAGGAATAAGATTGCGTTGGTGTTCAAACAGAGATCGCAATCTGTTTAGGATTAATCCTGCAGCTCTAATGTAAACACTGCACTTACTATCACATTCTCGCCAGACCAGACAGATCTCGCGAGACACATCAGATCTAACATGAGAGCAAGGAAATGATGAGAGACTGTGTTAGCAATAAATTTGCCGCATTCTAGCTTTAAATCAATACTTTACTGTCAAGTGTGTTTCTGTGTGACACAAATGCATTATTAAGTTTGCATTTGCTTTGAATCCAGAGATATCTACCATTGTTCATTTTTGTCATGTTTTATGTATGCATTTATTTACACCAGTTGAAGGCCCTATAACCAGCAAACATTCATGGGGGAACTCATGGGCCGGATGGACTGGATTTGTCCAGGGCTGAATTTTAACCCCAGTCCAGCCCTGGGTCTATGGAATGAGTCCATAATAATGATAATGATAGGAATACCAGTGAGTGTGTGTGTGTGTGTGTGTGTGTGTGTGTGTGTGTCATCTGGTATTTATCACATTGTGGGGACCAGTAGCGGCTCCTGACCAAAAATTTTGGAGGGGCAGTTTCTGGGTCGTAAGCCATGAATGCACAGGGAACTGGCTATTTAACAAAACAAACGAATTTACATGAACAAACTTTTGCAATTCTTGCCCAAAGTTGTATAGTCTATTTACAGGCTATTTACATGAGCACGTTAAACCTTACATTTATTTGTATAAGAACTTGGCGCGCCGTTGCTTCATATTAGCAAATTTCTCGACGACTGCTTTGTTGAATTCGGTGATATGTGTTAAACGTTTTTCTATTGAAAGCATCGCCAAAGCATTAAGTTTTTCCTGTGACACAGTGTTTCGCAGAAATGTTTCAATTCGTTTCGTTCTATTGAACGACCTACCATTGTCCTTTGTTTGCTGTACAATTTTTATATCTGGTTTGTCAGGGCCAAGCTGTTTAATCACTAATTTCTCATTAATTGATCTTTCAAACGAGTTCTTCAACAGAAACTCGACACTATTACACGCAGAATGATCTGTACGCGTTCGCTTAACTGAGACTCATATACACTTTGCTGACGCGGATTAATAATATTGTCCGGAACTACGTTCAAGTAACGTAAAAGCAAGTGGGGCAGTCTCAAATCTGCCCATATGGCTCTGAATTAGAGCGCGCTGCAGTTCCTTTTTTCACCACAAATTTACATTGAGAAAATGTGTGGCGCTGTTGAGCTCGGGAGGGCAGAGACACATCTGCCCCGCTTATCAAACATGAAGCAATGCGATGAAATTTTAACATATCCGCCTCACTTTATGACTTATAACAGTCTAAAATGTTTTCAGAATAAGGATGAACATTTTTGATTTAACAGTTAATTAGGACTGGTCCAGTTTATATAGAGTTCTATGTTTTCAAGTGGCTGAATATTTTGGTGGGGCTCTGCCCCAACTGCCCATACAGGTGAGCCGCGCCTGGTGGGGACCAAATGTCCCCACAAGGATAGTGAAACTAGTAAATTTTGACCTTGTGGGGACATTTGTGAGGTCCCCGTGAGGAACCAGGCTTATAAATCATACAGAATGAGTGTTTTTGAGAAAATAAAAGTATGCACAGTCTCCTGTGGGGGCTAGGTTTATAGCATATACAGTATAAAAACCATTACACCTATGAAATGTCCCCACAAAACACAACGTGTGTGTGTGTGTGTGTGTGTGTGTGTGTGTGTGTGTGTGTGTGTGCGTGTGTGTGTGTCATCTGGTGACTACAGTAGCCAGCAGGGGTCAGAGTTGAATGTGTTTGTGTCATAATCTTTACAGCCACTAGAGGTCACAATAACACAACACACACACACACACTATGTGTGATCTGCGTGTGTCTGTAGTGTGTAATAATCATCTGAATGTTCTCAGAATGTTACATTTAAATCTTCTGCTTCTGTGTGAGATCTCAGTTCTTCATGAAGTGTCTGTGTGTGTGTGTCTGTGTCTGTGTGTGTGTGTGTGTGTGTGTGTGTGTGTGTGTGTGTGTGTGTGTGTGTGTGTGTGTCTGCAGGACAGTCAGACAGAGACAGTCAGAGGTCAGGAGTTGAGCGGAGATCATCACTCACACAGACAATAAACACATTGAGAGTGTGTGTGTGCCTCATTTGTCAGCGGTTTTGAGTGGGTGAGTGACACTAATGACCTGTGATGAGCACAGCACATCTCTCTCTCTCTCTCTCTCTCACACACAAACACACAAGCTTCTGTGCATTTGTTCTTCCGAAGCATCCAGATGTCCATCAGAAACTTCCAGCAGATCTAGTACTGTGATGTAAACTAACCAGCACTGGCGCTGCGTGTCACGTGATCGGTGATGTCACGGCTGAGGCAGGCGGCCCCGTGTCAGACGGATCGTCCAGCATCTTCACTGGAGCCAGACAGGAAGTGGAGCGTGAGGCGGGGGCTCGGGAGCCAGAGGTGAGACGCGGCGCTCCTGCTTCCCGTGCGCTGATGTCATCGGGGCCGCTAGAGCGGGTGTGGCGCTCACAGGCATCTCCGTGGCGACCCCTGGGGGCCCCTATTGTGTGTGTGTGTCTTTGTTCAGGGTTAATGTGTGTCAGCGCTCTCATTACACACACACACACTGATATACGAGCCTCGCGAGTATCTACATGTGTCATCAGCAGATGTGAGATGTTCCACATAAACAACAAACCCAGAGCAGAAACGACAGAAGAATTCACCCAAAAATACAGATATCCTCAGAGTTAGACCATCCGAGATTAGTTTTTTCTTTAAACTGATTTGTAGAAATGTATCATTCCATCACTGTCTCACCACTGGATCCTCTGCAGTGAATGGGTGCCGTCAGAATGAGAGTCCTGACAGCTGATCGAAACAATAAAATACATAGTCTATAATAACCTATAAAGTGAAAAAGTGGTCTGATGTGAATCAGGAGAGAAATCTACACAGATCAAGCACCATTTACAAGCCAAAACAGCTCTAAACAAATACAGGTGCTTAAAGTGCTTGAATTTGACTTTTTGAAATGTAAGGCCTGGAAAACCCTT
Source organism: Cirrhinus molitorella (assembly GCA_033026305.1). Taxonomy (NCBI): domain Eukaryota; kingdom Metazoa; phylum Chordata; class Actinopteri; order Cypriniformes; family Cyprinidae; genus Cirrhinus; species Cirrhinus molitorella. The sequence continues at coordinate 31,568,076 of CM065132.1, forward strand.
GAAAATAGCAATATTCTTGAAGAAGTACTTTAAAAGTGTTTGAATTATTGAAAGGCAATAAAAAAAACTATTCTTTTTTGTTATCCATCTTTTCTATCTTTTCTTTTTTTTGTTTTCTAAAAAAAATAGATCTCGCTCTATTCATTTTCTATTCTGTTTTTCTTTTTTTATTTTCTATATAATTAAAAAAAACCTTGCTCTGTATACTGCACTAAGCTAATCTGAGACTTGTCATATCATTGCTCTTTTGTTGATTTGGATTGCTTCCATTGTCCTCATCTGTAAGTCACTTTGGATAAAAGCGTCTGCTAAATAACTAAATGTAAATCTATGAGTGTTTAATTTTGACAACAAGCACATATCTTTTTCTGGCTAAATTCATGCAGTTAAAAAAAACATCATTTTTTTTTCAGTTTAAGTCAGAAAACGATCTAGCTAAGCCAGTAGTAGTACTGACAGTGTCATGTAAACATAGCTGAAGATGCAAAAAGAGGAAAAGATGAACTGAATCGACTGAGTGAGTCATTTACGCTGTAACCGCTTCGGATTGATTCAAACTCGTGACTTCGATCATTCAGTTTAAGCGATTCACTTGCAACAACCAGATTAAATTAAAAGAAACATTCGTTTTCAATCTCAACATCGCTTATAATTATTATAAAAAGCAAAATGGAGCACTTCGAAACTCCAAATCAGTCAACCACTGTGTCGCAGAACGATTCACTGTTTCGAAGCGCTCCAACCGGATCACGTATCATTTGATTCAGAGAAGAACTGATTCGTAAATCATTTTGCGAATTGAATGATTCAAATTAAATGATTCCTGCTATGCGATTTGAAGTCCCAACTTAAATCAAATGATTCGCGATCCAAACTCTGAGTCCTGGGGCCGCTTGCATAAAAGGTTTAAACTAGTCTTAAAAAGTTAGTCAGCTAATTTTTCTTTAAGACTGGTCATAATTTTTTTTTAATTCAGTCACAGAAAAATGTAGATTAGTCTAAGTTGAATCCAAAAAATAAGACTGATTAGCCTGATTACTAGCTGGTCAAACTAGTACTTAAGGCACTGTCTTAACATAGAGGCTACGTTTATGCAACTGGCCCCTGATCTGAAATAATGGTTTGCAAATCAAATGTTTCATATCAGAATTTCGGAGCGATTTTGTGAATCTTTTATTTGATTTTTTCTTAAACAGTAGAAAACATCAAACCATTAAGGCAGGTACAGTTATAAAAACAAAACAAAGAAAGAAAGAAAGTATGCACAAATACAAATCCCTTAAGAAAATTAACCATGGTTTTACTATAGTAAAAGTGTGGGATAGTATACTTGAGTAGTAATACTTTGCAAGTGCTTCAATATATTTATGCCATTTTTTATTAGCAGCCTATATTGTTACTTTTTTTTAGAAATTGAAATTGAAGACATAAGTGAGATCTCTGAAGTCCTTCAAAAAAATAAAGAAGTAGTGCTTGAAAAGTCCTTGAATTTGATTTGACAGTATCTGCACAAACCCTGCTGGATTTTGATGTGAGAGACAACAGCAGACGGACTTTTCACTGGAGGAAGCGTTATTATGGATTATGGATTCAAAACGTCTTAATGGTGCATTTGTTTCAGCTTTTGTCTTCTCCAGATGTGAACTGATGGACTGTGGATTATTGTGCTGTTTTTAATCAGCTGTTTGGACTCTCATTCTGACGGCACCCATTCACTGCTGAGAAAGTGAATGACACATTTCTAAATCTCATTCTAATCTTTGACGGTGTGAGGATGAGCATGTTTCCATGTTTGGGTGAATTATCCCTATAAGTGTGTCCTCAGGGCTGTGGTTTCTATACTGCGGCTGAGTGTTTGATGTGTGGTCTTCAGTGATGTGAATGAGCTGCAGGACACCGCAGGGGATCTTCAGGGATTCTGCTCAGTGAAACAGAAGCGCTGAAGGAAATAATGGGGTGTGAACGCAGCAGCGATGCAATGATGTTTTACAGCGTCCTTAACGCCTCGCAGGTGTGTCTGTCCTCGTCTCATTACTGACACTTCAACACCCGTCACGCTCCTTCAAGGAGATCATGTTCACGTTCATTCAACATGATGCTGATCAGCTCCTACGCTCCTGGAAATAAAGCTGCTTTATTGGCATCTGTTGGTTACGTGAAGAACCTTCAACATCCATTCACTGCACAAAAGGTAAAAATGAGTGTAGGATGTGCAACTATTTTCCCTCAGAAATTGCTAGTAGATTTAACAAATAATCATAATGAATGGGCAAGTTTCACACTGGAATAAACGTAATTTTGACGTAGAAAAACTGAAATCATATTTTCCTGTAAAACCGTGCTTATAATCAATTTACAAATCGTTTCCACGTTATGTTTTGCTTTAACCTGTTAGTTCATCTGCTCTGAATGATTGAGTGTCTGGTTCCAGTCTCCGCTGCAGTCGCATCTCATCAGTCTGCTGTTCCTCAGCTCATCTTCATCAGCAGATCATCACATGCAGGACAGGTGAGATCCTGTTGCATTAACCGAAAGAAAATGTGACATATATTCAGGCTGTCATGAGACTAAAATCTGCATTCATGCCTTTAGCATGCAAAGCAACTTACAAAAAAGCAACAAAAGCAGCTCATGTATATGGCAGTTCATGAGGAGAGTCAGTTAAAGAAGAAATGCAGAGCAGAAAGACAGCTTTTCATGAATCCCAGTGCACTCTTCACTGATGTCCAGAGTATGGGCTCGGTGTTCATGTGTGAGATAACAGACGGTTTGCTTAGAAATACAATCTGAGAGTCAACTCATCCGAGAGTCATTGAGTTTCACACACACTGTATGTGAAACAGGGAGTGACTACAGTAACACTTCACACAATACTGCATTACACACCAGTGAAACTCTCTCACACACTCACACTGTCATTTACACACAAACACATGAAAGAACAGCGGCTCATTCACAGCTCTCTCTATAGGCCTCTCTCTCTCTCTTTCTGTTTGTCTGATGTCTATGATGGAGTTTCTATCAGCACTAAAGCACATGATTTCAATTCAGTTTTCAACTGCAAAACAATCTCTGCCTTCATTCCTAATGTCTGCATAACTGATTTACAGTATGTATGTGGACCCTTGACCACAAAACCAGTCATAAGGGTCTTTTTTTTTAAATTGATAAGCTCTCCATTGATGTGTGGTTTGTTAGGATAGGACAATATTTGGTTGAGATACAACTATTTGGAATCTGAGGGGGCAAAAAAATCTAAATATTGAGAAAATCGCCTTTAAAGTTGTCCAAATGAAGTTCTTAGCAATGCATATTACTAATCAAAAATTAAGTTTTTATATATTTACGGTAGGAAATTTACTAAATATCTTCATGGAACATGATCTTTACTTAATATCCTAATGATTTTTGGCATAAAAGAAAAATTTATAATTTTGACCCATACAATGTATTGTTGGTTATTGCTAGAAATATACCTGTGCTATTTAACACTGGTTTTGTGCTCCAGGGTCACTTAAAAAGATTACAATAAGGTGGCAAGCAATGGATCAAATAAAATATCATATTCCGATCTCTATAGCATATACTGTGAATCATTCATATATCAAGACATTATAGGAACAAAAGTTCCTAAAACTTATATATCACTTTTTTGTGGTATAATGCTTTGGCAACATTGTATGTAAACAAAATCATGCCAAGAAAATGCTTTAAATGGAAGCTAAATTAATTTTAATATGGTAATCATAGTTTAATCTGCAGTTATTGCAGTGAAATTCGTAATAAAAAAATTACTACCTGTAAACAAACACCATGAATTCACATGTGATTATTACACAGTTATATAGTTATTTACCGAATCTGCAAAATGTTATTTTACCAAAATAAGAGAGATCATTACATTTTTTATTTAGTACCGACTTGAATAAGATTTCACATGAAATATGTTTACATATAGTCCACAACAGAAAATAATAGTTACATTTATAAAAATTTAAAATTTAGTTACAATTATAAAAAGTTTACATCTTCTTGATTCTTAATACTGTGTTGTTTCCTGAATGATCCACAGCTGAGTTTTTTTGTTCATGAGTCCCTTATTTGTCCTGAGTCCAAAAAAAAAAAAAATCTCCTTCAGGTCCCAACATTTTGTTTTTTTAGCATTTTTGTGTATTTGAACCCTTTCCAGCAATGACTGCATGATTTTGAGACCCATCTTTTCACACTGAGGACAACTGAGGGACTCATATGCAGCTATTACAGAAGATTCAAACACTCACTGATGCTCCAGAAGGAAAAAACATGCATTAAGAGCCTTAAGAGCAAAACTTCTGGAATTTGAAGATCAGGATAAATTTTGCTTATTTTGTCTTCTGGGAAACATTTAAATATCTTCTGTAGCTTCTGAAGGGCAGCACTAAATGAAAAAAATATGATATTTAGGCAAAATAAGAAAAATTTGCACATCTTCATCCTGTTCAAAAGTTTTCACCCCATGGTGTTTCCTTCTGGAGCATCAGTGAGTTTTTGTACCTTTTGTAATGGCTGCATATGAGTCTCTCAGTTGTCCTCACTGTGAAAAGATGGATCTCAAAATCATGCAGTCATCACTGGAAAGGGTTAAAATACACAAAAATGCTGGAAAACCAAAGAATTAGTGGGAGCTGAAGGAGATTTGTTGGACTCTGAAGAACAGCGGGCAGTTTAACTGTTCAGGAAAAAAGGGACACATGAACAACTATCACTAAACAAAAAAATAAACTTTTGAAAGCAGTACTTTTTAGAAATTCAACTATTATTTTCTCTTGTGGACTATATGTAAATGTCTTTTATGTAAAAAAAAAAAAAAAAAATATATATATATATATATATATATATATATATATATATATATTTATATTTATTCAGGTCAGTACTAAATAAAAAAACAACATGCATTTTGTATGATCCCTCTTATTTTTGGTAAAATAATTAAAAAAATCTCAGTAACTGGTGTTTTGGCATAAACTGTAGTTACCATGGTATTTTTTTCTGATTGTGTGCTTATCATATTTCTCACCGCATCCAGCCAGTTTCTGTGTGTGTGTGTGTGTGTGTGTGTGTGTGTGTTTCTCGTGTTACCGTCACCTCCGGTACTGTCTCTCATCTCCCCGTCGAGCGCAATCTTTAATGGCGCTTTAACGCGCGCGAACAATAGCACCAAGAGCGTGAAAAAGCTCGCGGGAGCGCGTGAGGCGATTCACACCCCGATCACACCGTGAGAAACACGATCATAAAGCGCATCAAACTACAGCTACATCACAACAAACAACTCTCTCTAGTCAAACACTGTAGTCATCGTGTCAGATCACATTCATTTACTTCACAAATTTTACAAATTTAAAATCTCGCTTTTTAATCAGTATAAATTAAAAGTTTTTCACAAAAAAAAAGTTTTAGATGTTTTACTGTGAATGTCAACTATGAATATTGTTAATTATTATAAGCAATTTCATTTAAACTTGCCAGTGTATGTCACATACAGAGTAAATACATTTGCAAACAGACATACAGTATAATATAAACAGATGTAAAATCTAAAATTAATTCTATTCACTTTTTTGGAGTTTATTTGACCAATAAGCTTATATTTTTTCAGCATTTTATTATTTCAGTAATTAAACTAATTTAATCAGATTTTTGTTCATTTGCGCGTCTGAATCTGATCTTTTTTGTCACTCTACATAAAGCGCGCTCATGTTTCATCTCTACAGACAGCCGGCCGGACCAATAGGAGGCCGTCCTCCCTTGCGGTGGGCGGGGCTTGCTGGCAGTCCTCAGCCTCGCGATCATCCACCTCTGTGTCTCGCGTTCAGTCCTCAGGGAAAGTTCGCGTCGACAGAAACTCCGAGTTTGTTGCGAAAGTTTGTTTGAACGTTTTTCCCGAGGTTAATTCTCGCACTTTACGGTTCAGCGCAGCGACGAGTGGAATATAAACGAGTTTAAACGGATGAAGAACTCGCCTGCTGGGATTAGAGTTTTTTTTAATGGCAGGATAGGGGACGCGCGCACTCGCACGGACGCGCATAACGCAGGATTGTGTTTCAGTCCGATTTGGGTTTATTTGTATCTGTATGATGTGAATCAGTTTGGATCGAGGATTTAAACTGTCTTAATTTATGCGGAACTGGAGTGGACAGAAGTTAGTTTTAGAAAAGTTTATTGCCTAAAATCCTTCATGAGCAAATTTTGGATTTTTTGCATCCTTTTTTAAGTTTTAAGAGCCGGTTCGTATCGGACTGAAGTGATTCTGTGGATCTGAATCTAATGAGCTGACAGCAGATTCCAGCAGGACTTTGAGATGGATCATGTTTCCTGGATTATTTCTCTCGTCTGCTTCTGGTTCTGGACTGGATTCATCACAGGAGAGGAAGGTAACGATCACCATTCACTGTTATATCTTATTATTAATGTACGTGTGTAAATTCTGCACATTCTGTGTATAAAGTCTGCTTTATTCTGTTGCAAAAAGTAGTTTTAGTAGTTTCAAAACAAATACTAATGACTAACTGAAACATCAATTATTGACATTGATCACCTCTATAACTTTTTTCAAAGATCTGATTAACTTTCACAGTAACCGCTGAATTTTCTTTCTGCTTTTCATTTTGGGATGAGAAAGCATGTAGTTATGAAGTAAAAAATTGAACTTATTTTAAAAGTTCTTAAGTGGGTCAATAAAGAAACCTCAGTTTCTGGCTCATTACACTCTTAAAAAAAAAGTTTTTATTTTTACAGTGATGTCAAAACAACCATTTTTGGTTCCCAAAGAACCTTTCCATCAACTAGTCCGTTTTTTTATTAGTGTAGAGAACATTTCAATAGCCTACATAACGTTTTTTCACTATAAAGAATGTTTTGCGCAATTAAAAGATTCAGTGGATGTTATAAAATGTCAAAGCCAATATAAAAACTAATTATTTTTAAGATGGGTTCTAGAGTTATGGGCTTTATAAAAGGTTCTTCAGATCAGTGTTATGTTTTCAAGATGTTTTAAAGCACCGTTTCTCTACAGAACGTCAACACAACAAGTTCTTTATGGAACATGTGAAGGTTCTTCACTCTTTCTTCATAGGAGATTCTGTCTCTTGAGATGATTAACCCAGTGTGAATGTTCTCCAAGAGAGCTGCTCGAGTGTGTGTGTGTGTGTGTGTGTGTGTGTGTGTGTGTGTGTGTGTGTGTGTGTGACTAGTGTGTCAGGGATTGGTTCCACGTTTCATGGCGCTCCAGGACACCTGGATTCCCGCAGAGGAAATCAGTTCCACGGCTGCTCCATAATCATCCAGTAACAGCAGAAACACCATCAGCGTCCGATCCAATCACACACACACACGTTCATTTATCTACACGCATATCGCACACGTCTGCTGTAGTTTATACACACGGTGAATTATAACGGCCGCAGACTAATGAAAGAACACGTACGAACATCATTTACTGTGTTTTTTTTATCTTTAAGGAGGCCTTTAAGGAACTCGCTCCTAAAGTAAACACGCATCGGTATCGCTCTTATTAACATCCATTTTTAAATTTCGTCGGGCAAAAACCCGCGTGCTCCGCCTGCGCTCATTACGACTATAAAGACTTTCATTTGTCCTCCTGTAAGATCAACAATATCTGACACTGTCCAAACACGGTGGACGCGTCCAGCGGAGAGACGGATGAGGAGCGGCGTTAAATCAGGGTGAACGACGCCCCGCTCCCGGCTCAGATTTACGTGATTCTTTGAGGTTTTTTACACGTCCGTGCGACAGGAAGAGACCGTAAAACTGGCGAGCGATTGGAAGCGCAAGATATCTGGTGTGGAAAACTCATCTCGTGAGCTCATGCCCGCCGCTATCGGTGCTGGTGAAGTTAACCAGCTGTGTTAGTTAATCTGGTGGGACGGTCACACGGCTCAAGCCCATTGTTGAAGAACAATAGAGCGGCTGAAGAAGCTTAGGGCTCTCCTCCTCAAAGGAGCTAAAGAGCTCCAATATGGTAAACTCAAGAGATTGACCCTAAAACACGGTAAATCTCTGAGTGTTTCAGCACAGCTGTGCTCTCTCTTCCCTCACAGATGCAAACGGGAGGACATTTGGCTTTCAAACGTGTGGACGTCAGTTCTTCTGCTTTTGTGTGTGTGTGTGAGGTGGGCTCGATGTCCATAAATCCCGTTAAACAGATTTTTCTCAGCGGTGAGAGATAAAGCTGGATTATCATGAGCCGTGACCTCCGACCCCTCCATCTTTTTCTCTTTAAAGGGGTTTTTCCTCAGGATTCTGTTTAAGGGGATTGAAAGTTATTCACACTGTTCCTCACAGCTGCTTTTGATCCACTTCAGATCTCATTCACACTGTTCATTTCAATACTGAGTGATTGTGATGGAAGCTCAGGCAGTGGGTCATGGGTTTGAGTCCTGGGAATGAACTGAGAAAATACCTTGAATGCACTTTTAGTCACTTTGAATACAAGCGAGTGAAAATGCATACATGCAAATGTGTATTTCGATGGTAATGTTGTGGATTTGGTTGAGGTTGGGTTGGAGTGTGTGTGTAAATGAATGGACGCCTGTAGCTGCGTGAGTGTTTGTTTTGGAGAGCTTGTCAAGCTTGTTAGCGTAATTAAACCGAGAGCCGCTGGAACGCGGCCTAATTATACCATTCTCAGCCAATCACATGCCCCATTACCTCTCATCCAATCAGCTGCCAGATGGGAGGAGCCGGAGAGACAGTTATGTTTGAATTAGTAATGAGTGATGAAATGATGCGTAGTCAATCAATCAGAGATCAATAACTGACCTAATAGACCTTCATAGAGAGTTTCCTCTCAGGGAGTCGGGCTTAACGAAAACTATGAAAACATTTTTGCTAATTGAAATAAAACTGAAAGAAAGTATAAATATTTGATGAAAACCTAAATAAAGTAAGTAAGATTAAGTTGAAGCACAAAAATGGCAAATAAAAACTAAAACTGTAATAACAATATAATAAACCTAATTAGTAACGTATAAAAAGTGTAATAGAAAATGACAAAGTACATGCAAACTAAACTAGAGGTTAAATTATATATACAACAACTCAAACTAATTAAAAGTAAATTAAACTTTAACAGTAATATTTAAAAAGCACAAAATAAAATGATTAAAGATGTAAGTAACTTAAATACATTTAACTTGAACATATAAAAATGAAAAGTGAAATGGAAACAAAAATACAGTCAACAAGTCAACAGAAAGGTTCATTAAAGTTGTCCTAAGATGAGGACGGGTATTGTTTTGGTTTTAGGACAACTTTGATCCACTTCAAATGTTGACTACTATACACTGCTGGTCCAAAGTTTGGGATCAGTATGATTTTTAATGCATTTTAAATACGTTTCTAATGCTCATCAAGGTGTTTATTTGATCAAAAAAAGACAGAAAAAAATGTTATATTGTGAAATATTATTCTGATGTAGAACAAAGTTTCTCTATTTTAATATATTTTGAAAAAAAAATATTTCTGTGATGCACAGCTGAATTTTTCATCACCATTACTCCAGTCTTCAGTGTCACATGATCCTTCAGAAATCACTCTAATATACTGATTTATTATCAGCGCTGGAAATAGTTGTGCTGCTAAATATTTTTTTGGAGCCTCTGATAGTTTTTCAGGATTCTTTTTCAGAAATCTTTTCTAACAACATACACTACTGTTCAAAAGTTTGGGGTCAGTCAGTTCTTTATTCTTTTTTTTTTTTTTTTTTTTAAGAAATTAAGTATTCACCAAGGATGTGTTAAAATAATTAATAAGTGATAGCATAGATTTACATAGTTAGAAAATATTTATATTTTAAATAAATGCTGTTCTTTTTAACTTGTTATTCATCAAAGAATCCTGAAAAAAGAATCACAGGTTCCCAAAAAATATTTGTCAGCACAGCTGTTTCCAACATTGATAATTATAATAATAAATCAGCATAATGAATGATTTCTGAAGGATCAACGGCTGATGAAAATTCAGCTTTGCATCACAGGAATGAATTATATTTTAAAGTATATTAAACAAGAATTATTTTAGATATTGTAATAACATTTGGCAGTGTTATTGGTTTTTGTTGTGTATTTTTAATCAAATAAATGCAGTCGATGAACATAAGAGACTTCTTTAGGAACATTAACTCTTACTACACCAAACTTTTGAGCAGTAGTGAATATCAAACCTAAATTATATTTGAAAAGAACAAAAACCTATAAAAATTACAAAAGCAAAGAACAGAATTACTAAAAATGAAAGCGGAAAATAAAAATAAAATGTAGTTCAAAATAATACAAACTGTATTAGTATATAAATTTTACTAAACATTGCAGAGAGTTTGTTTGATTTATTTTCTCTCGCACACATTTATTTGAGTGTGTGTGTGTGTGTGTGTGTGTGTGTGTGTGAACTGCTGGATCTTCTTCAAGTTCTCTTTCATTCTGTCAGTCTCAGTCTGTAATTAGCGATGAGTTGATTAGAGGTGTGTGTGAGAGTGTGTGTGTGTGTGTGTGTGTGTGTGTGTGTGTGTGTGTGTGTGTGTGTGTAAGTGTGTGTGTGTCCAGTGTGAGCTGTAATTTTGCTGTTCCGCTCCACGGACACTCAGGAATGAGCAGGAATTCTGCCAGCCCCCCTGTGTGTGTGTGTGTGTGTGTGTGTGTGTATGTGTGCGTGTGTGTGTGTGTGTAATAAATGAAAATGTCACTCGATCACATTTTTGGCCCTGAAATGCCTCCTGGGTATCATTGTGTTTTCACTGGAAACAATGGAATAGGACGGACAGACAGAAAGACGGACAGACAGAATGCTGGGACGTTTCCCGCTCCTCCCTCGCTCTTCCTATTCTTTGTGTAAAGCGGCCGCAGTCGTTGAACTCGCTGTCGTTTTAATCATGACAGATGAAATGGAAAGAGCTGGAGGGTTTTATAGGTTCAGATGTTAAACTGGGCGTTGATTGCTGGCGCTCTGTTTTTACAGCATTAGCGTTCCTCCGTCAGACGCCTGTGCGGTGATTTAGAGCAAAAACTCATCATAAACACATTACACTGCATTAAAAATGTCTGAAATCAAAGCCGCCGTGATGCTGCGTTCACGCCGGGTCGCATTCAGCGTAATTGCGAGTTTCCGACTCGTAAAAACCGTTCGTGTCTTTGTCTGGTAATTACAAGTTGAAACCAAGTTGATTTTAATGAAAGAACGCAGTGATGTCACGTCAGAACTACTTCGGCAGCTGAAGGCAGTGATTTATGAAGCTCTGATCATGTGATCAGCTCATGTCTTTGATTATGATGTCCGGTTAATGTCGGTGTGTGTTTATGTTTGTGAGTGTTTCACTGTCATCCAAACTAATCCGCACATGAGTTTCTCTTCAGATGATGTTCTGCAGCTGCTGTAAACCTGTCTCTCTGTCTGTCTGTCTCTCTCTCAGAGGTGCTGATGAACACGAAGCTAGAAACATCTGATCTGAGATGGACCATCTACCCCAGCAGTGACCCTGAGGTGAGACATACACATACACACACACACTTGAACTCAAAGGAACATTCCAGGTTAACATCAACATGAAACAATAACTGCGTTTATATGCATATCAGTATTTTGTAATGGTTTGATCAGCTTGTTTCCCCCACAGAATACAAATATAAAAACGTGATGTACTACAGAATTGCAAATAACTTTATGAAACAGAAACTTGTGAGATATAAACAGAATGGCCAAACAAACAGAATTGTGGATCAAGCAGAATCAGTGTAAAATAAACATAGAATTAGTGAGAAATTAACTTAGAATTAATGAGAAATAAATTTAGAATTAGTCAGAAATGAACTCAGAATTAATAAGAAATAAACTTAGAGTTAATGAGAAATAAATTTAGAATTAATGAGAAATAAACTCAGAATTAGTGAGAAATAAACTTAGAATTAGTGAGAAATAAATTTAGAATTAGTCAGAAATGAACTCCGAATTAGTCAGAAATTAACTCAGAATTAGTGAGAAATAACTTAGAATTAGTGAGAAATAAACTTAGAATTAGTCAGAAATAAATTTAGAATTATTAGTGAGAAATACATTTAGAATTAGTCAAAAATTAACTCAGAATTAGTGAGAAATAACTTAGAATTAGTGAGAAATAAACTCAGAATTAGTGAGAAATAAATTTAGAATTATTAGTGAGAAATACATTTAGAATTAATCAAAAATTAACTCAGAATTAGTGAGAAATAAACATAGAATTAATGAGAAATAAACTTAGAATACAATTTGTGAGAAATAAACTTAGAATGAATGAGAAATAAACTTAGAGTTAGGATATTAACTCAAAATTAATGAAATCTAAACTCACAGCACTGAGAAGAAAAGTCTGAATTGTGAGATAAAAAGTCACAATTACCTTTCTAATTTTATATTCTGTGGTGAAAGCAAAAAAAAAAAAAAAAAGTAAACTCAGAAATCTGAGAAAAAAGTCAGAAGTGTGAGATGAAAGTTACAATGATATTTCTATTTATTCTGTGGCAGAGACAGGCTTCAATCCAATTTCCTTAAAACAATATTCAGATTCCCACTCCTGGAATAAACCTGTTTTAATAGGAAATTTGTTTCATATGTGTATGCCCCGACTGCAGGGAATTATGGATGCTAACAGATTCTGAGCTGTAGGTTAGGCATTTAGGATCTGATGCATTTCTGAAGAGACCAAAAGACTGATTATTTTATAGAATTATTGAAAGAAATGAACATGAACCTGTCTGCCGCTTTCCATTTGGTGTTTGTGGCACATATTGAGGGCGTTCAAGTCCTAATGAAATTACTGTGTGAAGTAGTATTTAAACTAATTACTGAGCGTCAAACTAGTGCCAACATCTGGAATCTCTTGGGAAAAAACAGCAGGAAAGAAAACACACTACGGCCACAAATCCAGGGATATTCCCATTCCTGCACAAATAAACGCTGTGTTCAGAAAATGTCTGAAACTGGATTATCCAGCAGAGATGATGTGCATGTCAACACAGTCACTGTTTGCAGTATTGATGACATTTAGTGATTATATTCTGGTGAAAGAAATCTTTATATCTGCAGTAGGACAGGACATAGAGTCAGTCAGTCTGTCGTTAAGCTCTGTATTTCACATGATGCGATTAGCACAGGAATTAATTTCATGCAGTAAGGTCTGAAGGTGTTTGAATGCCCTTTCATTAATGACGTTGATCTTTCTGTCAGTGGGAGGAGATGAGCGGTTTGGATGAGGAGGGCAACAGCGTGCGCACCTTTCAGATCTGTCCGATGGACACGTCAGTGAGTCATTGGCTGCGGACGCGCTTCATCCCGCGACGCGGCGCGTCTCAGGTGTACGTGGAGATCCGCTTCACCATGATGGAATGCTCTGCCATGCCCTCAAGTTTCCGCACCTGCAAAGAGACCTTCAACCTGTACTATTACCAGAGCGACGAGGACACAGCCAGCAGCACACACCCCGCATGGATGGAGAACCCCTACAGCAAGGTACACACACACACACACACACACACACACACACTCACACTCTTACACAAATATATTTACAGTGGTGAATTCTCAATCACTCGCTCTGTTCTTGTCCTGCAGGTGGATACTGTTGCGGCTGACTTCCTGTTGCGTCGTGGCGGAGAGAAAAAGTCTAACGTGAAGACGGTGCGCGTGGGTCCGCTGTCAAAGAAAGGCTTCTACCTGGCGTTCCAGGCTCAGGGTGCGTGTATGGCCCTGCTGTCCGTCCGCGTCTTCTTCAAGAAATGCCCCGCCGTCACCCGCGCGTTCTCCTCTTTCCCCGAAACGCTCCCTCATTCGCTGGTGCAGCAGGCGGAGGGCGTGTGCGTGGCAAACTCCGCCCCCACGGGCCAGAACGCAGCCCCGCCCACCATGTTCTGTGGAGAGGACGGCCAGTGGGTGGGGCCTCCCTCGTCTACGTGTGCGTGTAAACCGGGGTACGAGCCGGTGGACTCCGACCGCTGCAGAGGTGAGTAATGCACCAGTCGATCGGATCGTTTGTTCACCAGTTAGCTCTGTTCTGATTGAAACCTGCAGGAAATTACATCAGCAAACTCTTGTCATGTTTGTGTGCGATGTGGATGATCTGTGAGCCATCAAATTGCAAGATATAAACAGAAGTGTGAAATTAATTAGTGAAATATGAAACTTAGAATTAATGATATATAAAACTTAGAATTAGTGAGATGTAAAACTTAGAATTAGTGATATATAAAACTTAGAATTAACGATAAATAAAACTTAGAATTAAGGAGATGTAAAACTTAGAATTAGTGATGTATAAAACTTAGAATTAGTGATATATAAAACAGAATTAGTTGAGATGTAAAACTTAGAATTAGTTATATATAAAACTTAGAATTAGTGATATATAGAACTTAGAATTAGTGATAAATAAAACTTAGAATTAGTGATAAATAAAATTTAGAATTAGTGATAAAACTTAGAATTAGCGATAAATAAAACTTAGAATTAGTGATATATAAAACTTAGAATTACTGCTAAAACAGAATTAGTGATAAATAAAACTTAGAATTAGTGATATATAAAACTTAGAATTAGTGATAAAACATAGAATTAGTGATATATAAAACTTAGAATTAGTGATAAAACGTAGAATTAGTGATATATAAAACTTAGAATTAGTGATAAAACTTAGAATTAGCGATAAATAAAACTTAGAATTACTGATAAATAAAACTTAGAATTAGTGATATATAAAAGTTAGAATTAGTGATAAATAAAACTTAGAATTAGTGATAAAACTTAGAATTAGTGATAAATAAAACTTAGAATTAGTGATATATAAAACTTAGAATTAGTGATAAAACTTAGAATTAGTGATATATAAAACGTAGAATTAGTGATATATAAAACAGAATTACTGATAAAACTTAGAATTAGTGATAAATAAAACTTAGAATTAGTGATAAAACTTAGAATTAGCGATAAATAAAACTTAGAATTAGTGATAAAACTTAGAATTAGTGATAAAACTTAGAATTAGCGATAAATAAAACTTAGAATTAGTGATATATAAAACTTAGAATTAGCGATAAATAAAACTTAGAATTAGTGATATATAAAACTTAGAATTACTGATAAAACTTAGAATTAGTGATATATAAAACTTAGAATTACTGATAAAAGTTAGAATTAGTGATAAATAAAACTTAGAATTAGTGATAAAACTTAGAATTAGCGATAAATAAAACTTAGAATTAGTGATATATAAAACTTAGAATTAGTGATAAAACTTAGAATTAGCGATAAATAAAACTTAGAATTAATGATAAATAAAACTTAGAATTAGTGATATATAAAACTTAGAGTTAGTGATAAATAAAACTTAGAATTAGTGAAAAAACTTAGAATTAGTGATATATAAAACTTAGAATTACTGATAAAACAAAACTTAGAATTACTGATAAAACTTAGAATTAGTGATATATAAAACTTAGAATTACTGATAAAACTTAGAATTAGTGATAAAACTTAGAATTACGATAAAACTTAGAATTAGTGATATATAAAACTTAGAATTACTGATAAAACTTAGAATTAGCGATAAATAAAACTTAGAATTACTGATAAAACTTAGAATTAGTGATATATAAAACTTAGAATTACTGATAAAACTTAGAATTAGCGATAAATAAAACTTAGAATTACTGATAAAACTTAGAATTAGTGATAAATAAAACTTAGAATTAATGATAAATAAAACTTAGAATTAGTGATAAAACTTAGAATTACTGATAAAACTTAGAATTAGTGATAAATAAAACTTAGAATTACTGATAAAACTTAGAATTAGTGATAAAACTTAGAATTAGCGATATATAAAACTTAGAATTAGTGATAAAACTTAGAATTACTGATAAAACTTAGAATTACTGATAAATAAAACTTAGAATTAGTGATATATAAAACTTAGAATTAGCGATAAATAAAACTTAGAATTAAGGAGATGTAAAACTTAGAATTAGTGATGTATAAAACTTAGAATTAGTGAGATGTAAAACTTAGAATTAGTGATATATAAAACTTAGAATTAGCGCTAAATAAAACTTAGAATTAAGGAGATGTAAAACTTTGAATTAGTGATGTATAAAACTTAGAATTAGTGAGATGTAAAACTTGGAATTAATGAGCTACAAAATTTAGAATTAGTGAGAAACAAAACTTAGAATTTGTGAGAAATAAAACTTAGAATTAGTGAGGAACAAAACGTAGAATTAGTGAAAAAAACTTGGAATTCATGAGATATATAACTTAGAATTAGTGAGGAAAAAACAGAATTAGTGAGAAATAAAACTTAGACTTACTGAGAAATTTGTAAAGTTTTAGTAATTGTGTGTTTTTGTCATTTTTATTTGTTTTTGTTTAGATCTATTTAGTTTTTATTATTTTTGTTCAATTTTTTAGTTTTAGTTATTTTAGTACATAAGTTAAACTAAACAAAAATGAGAAATGTTGACTTGAAAACCTCCTGAAATAAAAAAAACTGATATTTTACTTTATTTCAGTTAACATTTATTTTATTTTAGGTAACAATTTTTTAATGTTTTTAGTTTTAGTTAAATATAATACTAAATGCAATACCCTGAACTGCATGCATTAACTTCACGTATACTGTAAAAAAATCTTAAAACATCAAAACTTCAGTTCGGCTGCTGCCTAAAATTGAAGTATAATTAAATTTAAATTAAAATGATATCAAACTGACTTAAAAAATTGTGCTGAATCACATATATTTTTAAATATTTTTTTTTATTTATTTTTATTTTTTTAAATAAAAAAATTTAAAACATGTTAAAATATTTAGTTGAGTTAAAGTAATGGAAAAACAAGTTACCATGACTAATTGGTTATATAATTTTTTACGGTGTGAAGCAATATATAGTGCTTGAAGATGTTAAGATATTCCAAACATTGACATCATGATTTTTTTGTACAGCTGCTTTGAAATGGTGTGCTTGTTTGTATAAAAAATGCTGTAGAAATAACTTTGTTGTGGTTTCTAGGCGCTTTAAGTCTATCATATGCATACATGCACAAGAGAATTTAAATAAGAAATAAGATTTAAATAGATTTGAATGTATTTCTTGTTCTCAGTCCTGCTTATGTGTGTAATGTGTGTATATCCCTGCATGTGCTCAATGAGCTCTTGGTTTTCCGGCCTGTTTTTACCGACCCGAAACGATCGGTTAAGAGGAAGCTCTTTAAAACAGAAACGGTCCGAATGAAGACGCGTTCACGGGTGGCGTTCAGGTGTGAGTTGTGTGTGTGTGGCGTTTTTAAAGGAGTATGTTAATGAGCCGTGTGTCCTGCAGCACATGTAACAGCTCTGTCTCTCTGTTTCTCTTTCTGTCCTAATGAGAAAAGCAAGCCGTCAGGATCCAGCGCTCGTCTCATTTAGCCGCGTTCAATCTAAAGCAGCTGTGTTTATCCTGAACGCTCTCGCTCTCTCTCTCTCTCTGTGTGTGTGATGTTTTAATAGAGCTTGATGAAATGCTCTTTTAATGAGCAGGAATTGGTCTGTGGGGTGTGGCTGAGGATTATGGGTAATGCGATCTGTCTCTCTCCCCTTCGTTCGTCTTTCTTCTTGTCTCAAGAGAAACACGTTCTTCTGCTGTCGTTTTCTGCGAGTGTAATTAGATCGACTGCAGATGACGACAATCACGCGGATCCATATTTCATCCTCGTCGTTAAACGATTCTTTATTACAATGGGTAAAGTCACTTCGGTTCGGTTAATTGCTGGATTTTATGTTGAGGAATGTGTAACAGTTAGACAAACACGGCCTAAACACAAACACTCTTGCTCGTTTATCAATCACTCGTCAATTATTCATTTATGTGGTATCTTTTGTAGCAAATGAGCTTTAACTCACTTCTGCACACCTCAAACTTAACTAAACACAAACACACACACACACACACACACACACACACACACAAACTCGCTCTCTCTCACACACACACACACACACACACACACACACACACACACACACAAAGAGGCTGCAGCAGGTGGCTGAATTAGTTTGTACTAATTACACTTTGTATTGGCCTCTCTTTGTGTTTGTGTGTGTGTGTGTGTGTGTGTGTGTGTGTGTGTGTGTGACGCCCCGTCTGACTCTATTATTTGACTACAACAGGCGGGTCATTGAGGGCCTGAGACCAGATTGAGTGTGTTTAACCAACACCACCCCCAAACACACACACACACACACACACACACACACACACACACACGTGTTTAATGTGAAAGCCAGGCATCAAATGTTAGTGTTATTTATATAGTATTTATTCATATTTTAAATTAGCTTTTGTTTTTATATTTTCATTTGATGTTTTAGCATTTTAGTTAAAGGTTTGGTGTTTTTGTTTTGTGCTTTTTCAACTTAATTTATGTTTTATTTTTTTAAGTCTATTTGCCTTTTTTTATTTCAGTATTAGTCATTTTAGGATTTACTTGATTTTATTTCGGTTAGTTGCCAAGGCAACATTTCTCATTTTTGCAGTTTTTTTTTTATTTATTTAGTTTTTTTTTAGTTTTTTTAAATTGTGTAAATGTATACGTGAAGTTAATGCACGCAGTTCAGGGTATTACATTTAGTATTATATTTAACTAAAACTAAAAACATAAAAAATTGTTACCTAAAATAAAATAAATGCAGGTGGTTTTCAAGTCAACATTTCTCATTTTTGTCTAGTTTAACTTAAAGTACTAAAATAACTAAAATTAAAAAATTGAACAAAAATAATAAAAACTATATAGATCTAAAAAAACAAATAAAAATGACAAAAACACAAAATTACTAAAACTTTTCAAATTTCTCAGTAAGTCTTAAGTTTATATCTCACTAATTCTAAGTTGCATATCTCGCTAAATCTGATATTTACTGGTATTTAACTACATCTAAAAACATACGAAAATTGTTACCTAAAATAAAATAAACATTAACTGAAATAAAGTAAAATATAGGTAACTTATTTTATTTCATGTGGTTTTCAAGTCAACATTTTTCATTTTTGTCTAGTTTAACTTGATGTACTAAATTGAACAAAAATAATAAAAACTATATAGATCTAAAGAAAAACAAATAAAAATGACAAAAACACACAATTACTAAAACTTTACAAATTTCTCAATAAGTCTAAGTTTATATCTCACTAATTCTGAGTTGCATTTCTCACTAAATCTAAGTTGTATATCTCACTAATTCTAAATGTACAACTTAATACAGTACAGTGTTTTCATTGCTTTTGAGTGACAGAATTGTATGTGACAGTAACAACGCTGGTGTTTCGCTGTCTTTATTAATGTGTTAATTGACATGTCTTGCTTCTTTTTGCGTTTGATGTAGTGTTTTGAGAAAGCAAATGTTGAAGGTGCTATATAAAATAATTTTTAATGATTGATTGATTGAGCATGTTTTAAAAACATTGCAATATTAATGTGATCCATAGCAGTGCTGTATGTGACTCTGGAGCACAAAACCAGTCTCAAGTAGCACAGATATATTTGTAGCAGTAGCCAACAATACATTGTATGGGTCAAAATGATACAAGTTTAATTTATGCCAAAAATCATTAGGATATTAAGTAAAGATCATGTTTCATGAAGATATTTTGTAAATATATCAAAACTTAATTAGTAAGTGAATAGTAATATGCATTGCTAAGAACTTCATTTTGAAAACTTTAAGGGCATTTTTCTCAATATATTTTTGCTTTTTAACAAACCATATAAAATATAAAATATAATATAATATAATTTTATATTAATATAATTAATATAAAAATCTATATATTTTTTGTTTTAAGTTAAAGTTGTAGTTACAGCTTTACAAGTTTGAGTCATTTAGGTGTCCATGTCTGTATGTTCATGTAGTTTTTTTTTTTTTTAAATTAATTTTTATTTTAGATTTAGATTTAGTTATTTTAAGTTAATGAAAATAAAAAATGTTACTTTGGAACTAGCTGATGTAAATAAGTTACATATATGTGACCCTGGACCACAAAACCAGTCATAAGGGTCTTTTGGGTGTGAAAAATGTCTGAAAGCAATATTTGGCCGAGATACAACTATTTGAAAATCTGCAATCTGAGGGTGCAAAAAAATCTAAATATTGAGAAAATGGCCTTTAAAGTTGTCCAAATGAAGTTCTAAGCAATGCATTTTTCTAATCAAAAATTAAGTTTTGATATATTTACAGTAGGACATTTACAAAATGTCTTCATGGAACATGATCTTTACTTAATATCCTAATGATTTTTGGATCATTTTGACCCATGCGATGTATTTTAGTCTGTTTCAGACGGGTAGTTTGACTAGTTAATGAGCTTTGTGTGTGTGTGTGTGTGTGTTGTTCATGTGTAGCGTGTGGATTGGGCCAGTATAAAGCGTCTGTCGGTGGGAGCTTGTGTCGTGTGTGTCCAGACAACAGCAACACATACTCTCCTGGATCCAGTGTGTGTTTGTGTCGCCCGGGATTCTTCCGCGCCGCCAGTGACCTTCCAGATTCAGCCTGCACCAGTAAGACTCACACATGTTTACTTGGCTATCTACATGGGGACACTACATAGACTTACATTGTTTTCCTTTTATAACCTAAACCTACCCCTATAGGGCTCTACAGTGCGACCATTTTACTCGCATATGCGACTGAAAACTCCTGCATGCGTCTATGAAAAAATATTTAGGAGCACCAGTGTGAGTGACCCGATCAGCGTATTTGTGTTTGAGCTAGTGGGAGCTTCAAAGGTTTCTATGTGTTTTTGAAGCGTTGAGTGATGAATCACGGACATATCTGAAGAATCCTTTCATAAACAAAAAATTAGAGAGAGTGTAAATAAGAGATTGATTGTGCAGTGTAGAGAGATTCATTGATTATAATGAGACTTTGTAAGACTGTGATGAACTAAGATGAGTGACAGCTTTTAATGATTCTTAAGCGAGTTTATAAATTAAATATTATTTAATACAACAGAAAATAAGCAAGAAGTTAATATTAAGTGACTTACATTGACTATTGTCTAACAGCATTGCCCGATGTGACTCTATTTCATCGTCAAAATGATCCAGAGATGATTTCCGTTCATAAAGACAGTCACTTGCGTCATTTCTGAATGAATCGGCCGTTCGAACGAATCAAATGAATATGATTCAGTAATTAAATCAGTGACTTACCGGCAGTTGTACTTTCATTTTTAAAGTATCTTTTCAGCTATTTAAATCATTTAATATTTCTGTATTCAAAATGGTATGTTAAAAACAATAATCTCAACATGAATTTATGAATTTGATTGCCCTCATGCCACTTCTGAGCCTCATTAAACATGAAAATACACCTACAAGCCACTTTTGTGCTCTTCTGAGCCACCTCTGTAGTACAAATACATTTAGTTAATATTGATTTAATTTGATTGGTAACTTATGCTTATTCTACTTGTTCTGATTCTGCCCTTTTAGTTAGACATATAAAGATGATATATATTTATATATATTTTTTTAAATTTAACATAAAATTTACATACTTTTAATAAAAAGATGCCATTATAAAGGTAAAAACAAAATGCCCCTGAAAATCTTTAATTAGAAGACTGATTTTTCATCAGATTTTTTTTTTTATTGTTCATTAGATGGTGCTCCTAAATTTTCGACTGTGCTCCTAAATTTTTTACGCTTTTTAAAAGAAAAGTAAGCGTAGAGCCCTGCCCTAACAGAAAGCTTTCTGCGTTTTACTAATTTAAATGAGATGGTTTTTGTTGATTTCATCAGGTTTTGCTCATGTTTCCACACACTCACATGACCTCTGACCCGTTCTTGCAGAGCCGCCGTCGGCTCCGCGCAGCATCGTCTCTCAGATCAACGATACGGTGGTGATGCTGGAGTGGTCGGAGCCGCTGGACCGCGGCGGGCGCTCGGATCTGTCCTACAGCGTGGAGTGCGCGTGCTGCAGGGGTTCGGCGTGCGCCCAGTGCTCCGACAGCGTCACCTACAGGCCGGGGCAGACGGGTTTGAGCGTGAGGCGGGTCGTCGTCCGCGGGCTCCTCCCTCACACCACCTACACCTTCACTGTCCTCGCCCAGAACGGAGTAAGCGCCGCCAGCCACACGAGCCCCGCCTCCAGCTCCGTCAACATCACCACCAGCAGAGACGGTCAGCACAGCACTGCTACACCACAGACACAACTACTAGATTAAAACTAGACACACTTGGAGGAAACGCAAACCAGAGATTAGAAAAAGTGTTAAAAGCTAGAAGTTTGACAATGTTCCGTTTGATGCAGTTTGACGTTTAAAGTAATTTTAAAGATAGATAGATAACATGTTACTAGCATGATTAGCAAGTTACTAGAAAAGTTGCTAGCATGATTAGCATATATGTTTCTAATTTAGCAATGATTAGCATGTTACTAACATGATTAGCATGTTGTTAGCATGATTAGCAAGTTACTAGAAAAGTTGCTAGCATGATTAGCATATATGTTTCTAATTTAGCAATGATTAGCATTTTACTAACATGATTAGCATGTTGTTAGCATGATTACCAAGTTACTAGAAAAGTTGCTAGCATGATTAGCATATATGTTTCTAATTTAACAATGATTAGCATGTTACTAACATGATTAGCATGTTGTTAGCATGATTAGCAAGTTACTAGAAAAGTTGCTAGCATGATTAGCATATATGTTTCTAATTTAGCAATGATTAGCATGTTACTAACATGATTAGCATGTTGTTAGCATGATTAACAAGTTACTAGCAAAGTTGCTAGCATGTTGTTAGCATGTTTTTAATTTAACATGATTAGCATGTTGTTAGCATGATTAGCAAGTTACTAGCAAAGTTGCTCGCATGTTGTTAGCATGTTTCTAATTTAACATGATTAGCATGTTGTTAGCATGATTAGCAAGTTACTAGCAAAGTTGCTAGCATGTTGTTAGCATGATCAGCACATTGCTAACATGTTTCTGATGTAACATGATTAGCATGTTTAAACCATGTTTCTAATTTTAAATTATTAGCTTGTTTCTAGCATGATTAGCAAGTTACTAGCAAAGTTGCCAGCATGTTGTTAGCGTGATTAGCACATTGCTAACATGTTTCTAATGTAACATGATTAGCATGTTTATAGCATGTTTCTAATTTTAAATTATTAGCTTGTTTCTAGCATGATTAGCAAGTTACTAGCCAAGTTGCCAGCATGTTGTTAGCATGATTAGCACATTGCTAATATGTTTCTAATTTAACATGATTAGCATGTTTCTACCATGATTAACACGTTACTAGTAAAGTTGCTAGCATGTTGTTAGCATGATTAACACATAGCTAACATGTTTCTAATGCAATGTGATTAGCGTGTTTATAGCATGTTTCTAATTTAACACGATTAGCATGTTGTTAGCACTTTTCTAACATGATTAGTGAGTTATTAGCAAAGTTTCTAGCATGATTTGCAAGTTACTAGCATGTTTCCAATATGATTAGCAAGCTACTAGCAGGATTAGCATGTTGTTAACATGGATCTATCTTGATTAGCAGGCTGCTAGCATGATTGTAGTTGCTAGGCTTGGCTAGTGATATATAGATAGATGATAGATTAAATGAGTTTGAGTGGATTAGAAATAGTACATAAGCTGCTTCTCATGTCCTTCTGTGGTCGCGTTTGAAGGCTGCGTACGTCCTGAAGGATGTCTTATTTAAGAAAAGATAGAATTTGAATAATTAATTTAATAATTCATTGAATAATTTAAATAAATTTGAATAGTCTTGGCTCATTTGAACACTCCGCCAATGTAAGTCTATGGGATCTTTCCCAGTTTTAATCATTATTTTTAGGAAAACCGTAAGTCTGAACAGTTTGAAGATCAGTCTAAAGATCTTGACTGAGTGTGGAGTTTGTAGAGTCAAAGAAAGTCAGACATTTTAGTCTCAGAATAATAAAAATAATAATAATTGTAAGTTTAAAAAGCATTTCAGTAGCTGTCACCACACAGCTTTAATAATCGCTCCACAGCTATAACTATAAAGCTTTAGACAGGGAGTCCGCGGGTCCTAAAAAGTCTTAAAATGTCTTAAATAATGTTTTCCAAATATAAGGTCTTAAAAAGTTTTAAAATGTCTTAAATTCAGATTCGATGGGTCTTAAATTATTTTGATCACATTACCGCTAAAATGTCGAGATTAATCTCATAACATAATTTATTGCAGTGTTTAGTTTTGCAGTGTGGATTATTTAATCTGACTGGCAACAGCCCTGTAGAATTTATTGATGAATAGTAATCATTTGACATGAAAGGTGATGCATACATTTCAAAAGTTAAAAAATAGGTCTTTATAAAGGTAAATAGAAATATTCAGATTTAAGTATGTAAAAGCTGATGAAAACATTGCTTCAGAATCAATTATTTACACCACCAAAAATCTTGCTTTTATGGGGATATTTTGTGTGAAGTATTGTCTGCTGATATGAAAAGTTCACTGTATATCGTAGTAGTAAACATAATTTAGCGATGAAATTTAGTTTTCTTTTTACATTAAGCACATGAACTATCACATGTATGTTTGCAATATAATTGTTTCCATTTTAGGTCTTAAATTTCATATCAGGTGGTATTAAAAAGTCTTATATCTATATCTATATAAAAAGTCTGTTTAGAAATCATATTAATTCTGTAACAGTCGAGAATCCACACTACTAGTGATCATCATGATTATCATTAAAGCTACTATTATAGTTATGATTATGGTTATAAAGTGTGTGTGTGTGTGTGTGTGTGTGTGTGTGTGTGTGTGTGTGTGCAGTGGCCGTTCCAGTGTCTGGCATCAGGAGGACTAAAGCGTCAGAGAGCAGCGTCTCCATCAGCTGGACGGTTCCTCCACAGACGCAGCACAGCATTCTGGAGTATCAGCTGCGCTACTGTCTGAAGGTGAGACGGACACGCGTCTGCAGACACACCTGATCTGTGTGTGTGTGTTAAACCTGTGCTTGACCTCTGACCTCTGACCTGTGTGCTGTAGGACCAGGATGATGGATGCCAGTACATCAGCAGTAAAACCAACTCAGTGGTTCTGAACGATCTAAACCGCGCGTCACACTATCAGGTGCAGGTCAGAGCCAGAACTGCAGCGGGATACGGACACTTCAGCCCCGCCTCCAGCATCAACACACTACCTGACGGTACACACACACACACACACACACACACATACATGCATGTGTCATCTAACATAATGAATCTAACCGTGTGTCTCTCTCAGATGAAGAATCTCCTTCACGGCTGTTGCTCACCGCTGTGCTGGCCACTATAGGAGCGCTCATTCTCATCGCCGTGGTGATCGTTGCTGTGTTCTGCTTCAGGTGAGATCCGATTGGTGCTTGAATGAGGGGGTGGAGCTAGGGCTTTGGTTTAAAAGAACCATATGTGGTCAACAAGTGAGCAATTTCAGACACAAACTGTTGCATTTTCTACTGAATGCGAGTGATCAGTGTTCTGGAAAGTTACTTTTAAAAGTAATGCATTACAATATTGCGTTTACTAATTATGTTACTTTTTTAGGGAAAGTAATGTGTTACATTACTTTTGTGTTACTTTTTAAATCTGGGCAGGGTTTGCTTGTTTGTTTTTAATATAAAAAGTTCTATTTTTGGCAAATGTAAAAGCCCTTTCACACCAAAAGTGAAATGAACAAGCCTCAGGCTGAAGGAAAAGTAAATCCATGTCTGGACAGAAGAACGCAGGAAAGGAAAGGTCAACACTCCTCAGTGATTAAAAAAATGAAGCACAAATGTTAGTTAATGTTAGTTGGTTAATAAACTAATTAAATGGGTTAGTATAGAAGTACAGTAAGCCTCGTGTTTACACTGACTGCGCACACAACGCCTTATTCCCAATATCTCTCAACATGGGGACAGAAGAGCTGTCATTGAATGAAGGGGAAAACAAAGTAAATGTTACTTATTTGAAAAAGTAGCTCAGATATTTTCTTGTAAATGAAAAAGTAATGCGTTACTTTACTAGTTACTTGAAAAAAGCAATCTGATTACGTAACTCACATTACTTTGATTGCATTACCCTCAACACAGATAGTAATAGCGCTACATTTTGTCCTTGTGGGGACGTTTTTTTGGAAACAAGCTTATAAATCAGACAGAATGGAGTGTTTTGAGCATGTAAAAATGCTGTAGTTTAGTGTGAGGGGTAGGTTTAGGTGTAGGGTTCGAAAATACAGTTTGTACAGTAGAAAAACCATTACGCAGATGGAATGAGCCCATAATGATAGGAATACCAGTGTGTGAGTGTGTGTGTGTGTGTGTGTGTGTGTGTGTGTGTGCTCCTGGGGTCAGATTCATTGTTCCAGTAAGAGTCTGTATGGAGACAGCACTGGGTGGACACATCCTGTTCCCTCCACTCTCACACACACACACACACACACACATTCAGGTAGTAGTTTTTTCAGAACTTTTTTCTTTTGTCAGAGATAAAACTGATAAATGAACACAAATATTTTGTATATTTTTATATGTGATTAAAGGATTACTCCGCTTCCACAATAACAATTTCCTGTTCCAGTGTTCATGTCTTTCATTCACAAAGAAGTTGTGTTTTTTAGAGGAAAACATTCCAGGATTGTTCTCCATGTAGTGGACTTCAGTGGTGCTCAACGGATTGAAGGTTAAAAATGCAGTTTCAGTGCAGCTTCAAAAGACTCTGAACTGTTGGTTTAACTTGACAGAAACATTCTTTAATGTAATAACAGTGCTGCTGCTAATAATAAAAATATTACTAAAACAATGTTTAAGGAAGATTTAACAGAAAAAAATATTTATCCGGGTTTATTTACAAGAAAATTTTAAATACACAAGACAGTATTTCTGAAAGGAATAAATAAATAATATAATAAACACATTCTTCATAAAATCAAATTAATCTTTATAAATTAAATTAGACATGCTTTTGATAATTAAAATTTAGTGAAACTATTCAAATGTAATCTAGTAATTAATGGTAAACAGGTTCACAGAATTTGATGAAAATAAAACTGAATTTGAAAAAAATAATAAAACGTATTTCATAGGGCCTTGGAAATTTCATCTTTGTTCAACTTTAATAAATTGCTGTTAAATTGTTTCATGATTTATTTGACATACTTTTTGATTCATTTTTTTAATGTAACCATTATAATGTAGTTCAAATAGGAAAAAACAGAATCTAGAAAAATTCAAACAACCAAAAAAAATTATTTGGGAAGAAATAAAACGGACTTCATAAGGGCCTGTTATTTATTTGTGCCTTTGTTGTATTTGTCCGTTAGTTTGTTAACTTGCATCTGGGTCAAAGATGTTAAGATGTCCACATCAAAAGAAATTTACAAAAGTGATTTATGCTCATAGAAAGCACATTCAATGTAAGTAAAGTGTCTACTTTTAAGGTTTCAAATAAGTTTTTGGAGGATAAAATGTCGAAATTTTGTTGAAATAATGTTGTGTTGTCATTCAGTGTAACACAATATTTATGTAAAACATGCTTATTCTGACTTTTTCTGAGTACTTCTGAGTAAATTTGTTTGTTTTAAATGAGTAAAAAAATCTTACTGACAAATGGGCAAAACCTAGGATAGTGGCACAGTTTTAAAAATTAATTAGTATTTTGGGTGAAAGTAATTCATCTTTTATTATGTCAGAAATTGATTTTTGTTGTAAATATGCCTGACGAGATTGTTACACTCGATGACATTGTAGTGTGTGTCTTCTCTAAATTAGTGAAAAATGTATGATATTTATTTTTTGCTCAGAAAAACAAAAATGCAATTAAATTAAAAAGAAAACGTTTAAATATTCTTTTTTGAAAAACAACAACAAGGTCTTTGACCTATATATGTTCTAATTATTAATAACAAAGATAAAACATCAAATTGACTATATCATGAAATAAATTGTTATTGTGAATAAAATGACTATATCATGAAATAAGATTTGGCTTTATCGTTTTAACTTACCAACGCAGCAAAGATCTCTACATACCTGAAAATGAAAATGAGATGTGAGCTTTTTCGACCCTAACTGTCTTGAACCGGAGTATGCATCACAGAGCTAGACAACACAAGGTTAAAAATACATCAATTGTATTTTTTTTAGTGCTGTCAAACAATTAATCGCATCCAAAATAAAAGTTTACGTTTACATACTATATATTTGTGTACTGTGTATATTTATTATGTATATATAAATACAAACACATGCATGTATATATTAAGGAAAAATATTTTAGATTTATATCTAAAATATTTATATTTATTTATAATCTAAATTGTCTACAGGTATAAATATATATACATATAAATATTTAGTTTTAATATATACATGCATGTGTGTGTCTTTATATGTACATAATAAATATACAAAGTAAACACATTTAGTATGTAAACATAAACTTTTATTTTGGATGCGATTAATCGCGATTAATCGTTTGACAGCCCTAATTGTTTTAAAGAAAATAACCAATCGTGTAGCTAAATAAGACCCTTATTCCTGACTGGGATCGTTTGAAGTCCTTTGAAGATGTATTTAAACTGCATTTTTAACCTTCAATCAGATTGAAGTCCACTATGTGGAGAAAAATCCTGAAATGTTTTTCTAAAGTGGAGTAATCTTTCAAATGCACATTATTTACTGTTTCTCAGTGGTTTTGAGCTCTGAAGAGGCAGGTTTATGTCATTTCTACAGACAGTATCATTTGCTCAAATGGCTTTCTGATGATATCACTGCTGCGAACAACACAGCGCTATCGAACTACATCTGACAACACACACAGACGCTTGAGGTCATGTGACACGTGTGTGTGTCTCGTAAAGAGAGAGCGAACAGCTGCAGGGTCTCTCGCACAACAGACAGAAACTCACACGAGTCATGAGAGAGGAATTCTGTCAAACAAACACACACAGCCTGTGTAATCCAATCACACATAAACACAAAGTCAGTCTGTCTGTCTAAACACGTGTGTGTGTGTGTGTGTGTGTGTGTGTGTGTATGTGTGTGTCTCAGGCGCTCCAGCCGCACGCGGGATCCGGACCCCGATAAGAGCGGACAGTTCCTGATGGGTCAGGGTGAGTGTGACGTCTTCTGATCAGGAATGTGTTTTACTGTGGTAAATCTGTCAGCGCTCGCCGCTGATTTACGCTGTTTACATGCGAGAGTGATGCACACATGAGCAGTCGTGACAGCACTAGTCAAACGTGTTATTAGGGCTAACGTTTACAGTTTAGTTGTTTGGCGTTACCATGCGACGGTTGGATTCACTGCTGCGGATTGAGACTCGTCAACAAAATGAAATGTGCTTCATGTGGAGACATTTACGTCAACTGTTTGCAATTATCCTTATTTTGACTAAACTCAAACATGTGAGTTAATATTAGTAAACTTGCCTGACAACATAAGCTTACATTAACAAAAGTCATTCAGTCAGGTAGGAGAATACTCCTGAAATTCATCTGTTGTAAGATTTTAATATTTATATGTGACCCTGGAGCACAAAATCAGTCTTGAGCAGCGTGGGTATATTTGTAGCAATAGCCGACAATAGATTTTTCTTTTATACGAAAAATCTTTAGTATGTTAAGATCATATTTTGTAAATTTCCTGCTGTAAATATATCAAAACTTAATGTTTGATTATTAATATGCATTGCTAAAAACTTCACTTGGACAACTTTAAAGGCGATTTAGATTTTTTTTGCACCCTCAGATTGCAGATTTTCAAATATTGTCCTATCCTAACAAACCATACATCAGTGGAAAGCTTATTTATTCATTCAAATTTTATTTTTTAAAATAATTTTAAAAATACTCTTATGACTGTTTTTGTGGTCACTTTATATAACTTTATAATTTATAGAAATAATATAAAATACTTTATATGATTTTTACATAATTAAATATAATTTATAATTGGGAAATTGTCAACATATTTTAGATATTGTTATATATTTAAATATGATTTATGATTGACAAATATCAAATTGACTAAAACATCTTAAGTGCAAGCTAATCACAACTAAATGTTCACTAAAATCTGTCAGGTTTATCTCTAGGTTTGGTATTGCAATGCTTCCTGAAAATCCAAACCATTAACCACAGGGTTATTATTGTTAACTAAAACTAAAATGAAAAGATTTAAACTACTAAAATAACTTTTAAATATAAAATAATATCATAATATAATATCAGTTATGAGTCTTTAAATTATAAATAAAGAAGTTTGTGGACAGTAAGATTTTTAATGTTTTTCAAAAAGGTCTCTTCTGCTCACCAAGCCTGCATTTACTTGATCCAAAATACAGCAAAAGCTGTACTATTGTTAAATATTTGTACTATTTGAAATAACTGCTTTAAAACTGCTCTGTGATCAAAGCTGAATTTTCAGCATCATTACTCCAGTCTTCACAATGGAGTACATTTTTTTTAGGTTTCTTTGATGAATAGAAAGATAAAAAGAGAAATTATAGAAATTAATTATTAAGCAAGGATGTTTTAAATTGATCAAAAGTGATAATAAAATACATTTATAATGTTACAAAAGATTTCTATTTCAGGTAAATGCTGTTCTTCTAAACTTTCTATTCATCAAAGAAACCTGAAGCAGCAAATCAGCATATTAGAATGATTTCTGAAAGACATTTTAAATTTTAAAATATATTCACATTGAAAATAGTTATTTTAAACGGTCAAAATATTTCAGAATTTTCATTTTTTGCTGTATTTGGATCAAATAAATGCAGGCTTTGTGAGCAGAAGAGGCTTTTTTGACTGCTAGTGTATATGTAAATACTTTTATTTCAGTCTTAGTTAATACATCCAATTAAACTAAATGAAAATGAGAAATGTTTCTTGATCCACTAGCTGAAATAAGTTTATATTTAAGTTTTTATGTAACAAACATGTTTTGCGTTCCCGTTTATTCGTCAGTCAGACATTTAACCCTGATAATGCAGCGTTTGAGCCATTGTTGAGCTGTTCTGTTGTGCTTCTGCTGTAATTGTGCGTGTGTTTCTCTCACAGGGATTAAAGTGTACATCGATCCGTTCACGTACGAGGACCCGAACGAGGCGGTGAGGGAGTTCGCCAAAGAGATCGACGTGTCTCTGGTGAAGATCGAGGAGGTCATCGGCGCCGGTGAGAGCCGCGTGTGTGATTGTGGAGCGGGTGTGGCGCGGGGCTCGTGTTTCTGCGTGAACAGCAGTAATGTGGGACACCTGATGAAAGCACGGCTCACGTTACTCCATTGTGCTCTGCGAATGCGATAGTCCTCATATGTGCTCCGTGTGCGCAGGTGAGTTCGGCGAGGTGTGTCGCGGGCGGCTCAAGGTTCCCGGGAAGAAAGAGAACTACGTGGCCATTAAGACCCTGAAGGGCGGCTACACGGACAAACAGAGGCGGGACTTCCTGTCCGAGGCGTCCATCATGGGGCAGTTCCAGCACCCCAACATCATTCACCTGGAGGGAGTGATCACAGCTTCCTGTCCTGTGATGATCCTGACCGAGTACATGGAGAACGGTGCGCTGGACTCCTTCCTGAGGGTCAGTATCTGTCTGATGTGTCACCTGCTTCTCGCTTGCAGTGATGCCAGGTTTTCCTTTTGAAAAATTACAGAGCTGTGGGATGCGTTTTTTTGGACTGCTATTAAGGTCCCACGGCCGCTTCAAATGATTTTTCAGCTTTGAAATTTTAAAATATATTCACATTGAAAATAGTTATTTTAAATAGTAAAAATATTTCAGAATTTGGTATTTTTCGCTGTCCTTCGGACCAAATAAACGTAAGCTCGGTGAGCAGAAGAGGACTGCTTTGACTGCTAGTAGATATGTAAATATTTGTTCATTTTTATTTCAGTCTTAGTTAATACATCCAATTTAAACTAAATGAAAATGTTTTTTATCAACTAGCTGAAATAAGTGTCACTGAGTGCTCTCGCTCAGTGTTGCCAGGTTTGCGGTTTTCCTTTCGGAAAAATTACAGAGCCGCGGTTTGCGTTTTTTTTTTTTTTTTGGACTACTTTTAAGATCCCATAGCCGCTTCAAATGGAGAAATAAGAAGAAATTTTAACAGGAATATATTACTGTGATTTAGTGAAATGTACGTCTCAAAATGAAAAGCTAATGCTATTCTATTATTTGTAGAGATTATCATTCAACCCAAATGTTTTTCATCCTTTTTTTTAATATCAAACATATGGTTTTGTTGTGCATTATCTAATGTGACAAGAATAAAAATGTTAGATATATTATATTATATTATATTATATTATATTATATTCTATATTTTAAAAGATTGATTAAATTGTTAAAGTTTTTAGGCAGGATTTTTCAGGATGAATTTGTATTGAATCGTAAAACGCAAAATAAATAAAATGGAAAACCTAAATTAACCCTAAATTAAAAGTTGGCTCAAAAGTTTGGGATCAGTAAGATTTTTATGCTCATCAATGTTCCATTTATTTGATCAAAAATACAGAAAAAAGTAGTATTGTGAAATATTATTGCAATTAAAAAAATAATTATTTATTATTCCTGTGATGCGCAGCTGAATTTTCAGCATCATTACTCCAGTCTTCAGTGTCACATGATCCTTCAGAAATCATTCTAATACACTGATTTATTACTTTCATTATCAATGTTGGAAACAGTTGTGCTGCCAAATATTTTTTTTGGAACCTGTGATACTTTTTTCAGGATTCTTTGATCAATAAAATGTTTAAAAGAACAGCATTTATTTAAAATCTAAATCTTTTCTAACAATATAAGTCTTTACTATCACTTTTTATCAATTTAACACATCCTTGTTGAATAAAAGCATTCATTTATTTCAAAGAGAGAAAGACCCCAAACTTTGAGGTGTTTATTGTTACAAATGTTTTCTGTTTTTAATAAATTCTGTTCTTTTTAACATTTTATTGGTCAAAGAATCCTGGAAAAGTATCACAGGTTCCTAAAAACAATATTAAGGAGCACAACTGCTTCCAACATTGATAATAAATCAGTATATTAGAGTGATTTCTGAAGGATCATGTGACACTGAAGACTGGAGTAATGATGCTGAAAATTCAGCTGTGCATCACAGAAATAAATTATATTTAAAGTATATTAAAATAGAAAACCACCATTTTAAATTGCATTAACATTTCACAATATTTTTTCTGTGTTTTTAATCAAATAAACACAGCCTTGATGAGTTAGAAAAATATCCTTTAAAAAGCATTAAAAATCATACTGATCCCAATAAATGTTTACATGCATTTTTAAAGCTTTTCCTTCCATAATAATGGTACATAAAAATTCTGATAAACATTGATAGGACACTGAAAAATATTGTCATTATTTAAAATTTTATTATGAAAAGTGCTAAAAATTAAAGAAAAGGCTAAAAGAAAATACAGATTAAATAATTTTATATGCACATACTACATATAAACAAATCTTGCTAAGATTCAAAACATAGAATAAATAAAATCTGAGTATTTATTATAAAGTGCATTAATGAAATGAAGCTCCTGTCAGCTGTGATTGGACAGGGCAAAAATGTGGGCTATTTTTCATTCCTTTTGGGCATGTTTTGAGTAAGCTTTGGGCTGGAGATCTTTCTGGGACCTGGCAGCCCTTCTCACCCGTCTCTGTCTGTGTGTCTGCAGCTGAACGACGGTCAGTTTACTCCTATCCAGCTGGTGGGGATGCTGCGTGGGATCGCGTCCGGTATGAAGTACCTGTCGGAGATGAGTTATGTTCACCGGGATCTGGCGGCGCGCAACATCCTGGTCAACAGTAACCTCGTGTGTAAGGTGTCCGACTTCGGCCTGTCCCGATTCCTGACGGAGAACTCGTCCGATCCCACATACACCAGCTCACTGGTGAGGACCCTTCAGCACATGCACTCAACAACAGTCCCGCCACTCTATCATCAGCGTGTTTTTTGTGGTTTTGAAATGAATGATTTTGTGGCAGTATTTTAGTAGAATAACACATTTCTTGTCACTTTATTGTGATCAAATTGACTGAATAAGTTTGAGAAATTAGATACAGGGAAACATCCTTCAGCTCCCACAAATTCTTTGGTTTTCCAGCATTTTTGTGTATTTGAACCCTTTCCAACAGTGACTGTATGATTTTGAGATCCATCTTTTCACACTGAGGACAACTGAGAGACTCATATGCAACTATTACAGAAGGTTCAAACACATGCTTTAAGAGCTGGGGGGTGAAAACTTTTGGAATTTGAAGATTATGGTAAATTTAATTTATTTTGTCTTCTGGGAAACATGTGAGTATATTTTGAAGGGCAGTACTAAATGAAAAAAGTATGATATTTAGGCAAAATAAGAATAATGTACACATCTTTATTTTGTTAAAAAGTTTTCACCCCCCGGCTCTTAATGCATGGATTTTCCTTCTGGAGCATCAGTGAGTGTTTTGTGAATTTTATAATCAAAATGACTTTGGCAAGTTCCACATTAGTTTTTCCTTTTTATATAATCGTGACACATCATTTTCCATATTACATACAACATTAGCTGTCCAATATTCATAAATAACTGAAAAAAATAAACACAGAAATATATGTGATGCGATCTGGGAAAACCCAACACATGGAGAAATTTTACCTTTTTTAGGTTTTGATACCATATGAAAGCTGGTTCAACCCCTGTTTTTAAAAACTGTTTTTATTTTGTCCGTATCTTAAATGTAACAGAAGTGATGTCTATGTGAAGTTGTCTGATAGCTGTGATTTTCAGGAATGGAATTTTGAGAAAAACGGGTTTAAAGTGAGACGGCTTTTACTTTCACTTCATGGGTTTAATGAGAGCTGTCAGGAGCGCTATACTGCATCATTACAAAAACAGACTAATGTTTGTTTATCATGCTATAGTCTCTGAATTTTTGATCACCCCTTTGTATGTTTAAATAGCACCAATAATGTACTTTGTAGTTGTAGTTTACATTTAGAAATGTGAGCGCAGCACAACTGTTCACTGTTTATATAACAGACTCCTCCTCTTTCGTAACTTCATCATCCAATCCTTCATCTCTGGATGTGAAATAGTCCATTATAACATGGTTTAGGGCACTGACATCATCAGGATTGAGCAGATTGAGACGATTTAGATGGTTTGAGAGAGCAGCTTCTTCTGACTGCGCTCTGCCGTCTCACGATATCAAAAAATAAATAAATAAACACAACTTTGCGTGCCGTAGTTTACACAGGACTGGTGGGAAACGTGCATTGAGACACGTTTATTAAATATGTTACGTGGATTATTTCTGTTTTTGTGGTGTTTAGAGAAAGCACCTCTGCAGCACGTTCGTAAAATTAGAGAAAGTTATAGAATAATTCATGAAAACCTAATTTTGAAAAAAAAAAAATCTGCCTATTTTTCGAATTCCTGAAAACGTCCCAGCGCCACATCCGACGGGTTTCCAGAGATCGCATCACATATATATATATATATATAGTGTTTTTCCTATCTTACCAAATCCAAAGTTGTTGCACAAACTAGTTTTCATGTGAACATACTCTAGAAATAACACTGTAAACTCATGTAGAGTTTACAGTGTAAACTCAATAATTCATGTAGAGTTTACAGCTGTGTTGTTGATGTACGTTAAGCGTCAGTGTTCATGGCGCTCTCTGTCTCTGTGTCTCAGGGCGGGAAGATCCCAATCCGCTGGACGGCTCCTGAGGCCATCGCCTTCCGTAAGTTCACCTCGGCGTCAGACGTCTGGAGCTACGGCATCGTCATGTGGGAGGTGATGTCGTTCGGAGAGAGACCCTACTGGGACATGAGCAACCAAGACGTGAGTTTCAGAAACCCTTTATAGTCTGACGTCTACAGAGCAGAGTGCCTTCTGAGCCGTCAAAGAATTAGCTCACTTCCAAAACCAAAAACTGAATCCAAGATGTTTATGTCCTGTTTGAGGAAAACATTCCAGGATTGTTCTCCATATAGTGGACTTCAGTGGTGCTCAACGGATTGAAGGTTAAAAATGCAGTTTCAGTGCAGCTTCAAAGGGCTTAAAAACTAATAGGAAAAAGAACTAAATTACAATGTATTTGAGGTTAGAAAGTGTATAAATTGTACTTTTTTTTTTAGAAAGCAGCCAATTGTTTTACTAGATAAGACCCTTCCTTGGCTGGGAGCTTCCACAAAATTTTGAGGTAAAAATGCAAAGACGACTTAAAGTATTAATAAAATTCACGATCCATTAAGTTCATGTCTCAGAATGTGTATGTTTTGTTTGTAATTTCACATACATGTTACTGAAGTTGGAAAGCACTGCTTTTCTATCGTGAATGTGCCGAATCTGCTGATGTCATTACAGTCGCTAAGCGATAGAGAAGGGGAGGGGCCAGTGGAGAGCTGAGCTCCGGTGCCTCCTTGGTGAAAAAAAATTAGCCAATCACCATCGAGTGTTGACTTTCAGCGCTGAGGAGTGTTGAGAAAGGAAACCTCGCAGGGGAGGCTAGCCTCCCTTCTGGTATATCAGTCATAATGGAGACGTAAATTAAGTGATATTAGTTTGAACGTCTCCCGCTGCGCTGATAACGCACCAAGTGCTTATGATGAGTAGTGATATTGACTGTTTGATCGCCAAAAGATTTACCAAGCTGTCATTAAAACAGTAAATTACACATAAAAGGAGAACGCGCCCAAGCTGGGTATAGGCTAACGTTACAGCAGTCGTGGCTTAATTCAGGGTTCCCACTGGTTATGGAATTTCTGGAATATCATGGAATTTTAAAAGGTCTATTCCAGTCATTGAAAGTCAGGGAATTTTTGTCCAAGTCATGGAATATCAGGGATTTTTGTTTTTTGCTTTTAAAAAAAAATTAATGTTTCCATTTATCAAAATGCAATTTTTGTATACCATATTAATTTTTTTAGCGCATTTTGCCTATTGTTATAGGCAATTTTTCAGTGACATTTATTAAAATTCTTTCAATAATTACTCACCCTTATGTTGTTCCAACCCCACAAGACTTTCTTTCATCTTCTGAACACAATTTAAGATATTTTTGATGAAATCTGAATGCTCTTTGACCCTCCCATAGACAGCAAGGGTCCTACGATGTTCAAGGCCGAAAAAAAATACAAAGATGATCGATAAAATGGTTCTGTAATTTTTCTAGAGTTTTTTTACAAAGCTACGAGCATACTTTTTTGCTCAAAAAAAGCAAAAATAATGACTTTATTTTACATTTTCCAGTACCACAGAGACAAAAATTTAAAATAAAATTATTTTTTTCTTTAGGCAAAAAAGTTTTCTTGTAGCTTTGTAAAATTACAGTTGAAACACTGATGACAAATGGACTACTTTGTCGATCATCGGCGTACTTTTCTGGGCCTAAATATATGAAATATCTTGTGTTCCGAAGACGAATGAAGGTCTTACGGGTTAAAACAGCATGAGGCTGAGTAATTAATGACAGAATTGTAATTTTTGGTTGATCTAACACTTTAAATCAAATGCAGTCACCAGGCTGCACCTGTTAACTAAGCCAAACACGCCAGAAAAATGTGCATTTCAAGAGCTTTGGCTACAAAATAACCACCTCAAAGACTGGGTGTGAAAAGTAGACAACAGAAAGCAAAAACTAAATGTTAGGAAATAAAAAGACTGAATGACAGTAGAAAATTAGTTTGTACCACAATGTCTGTGAACAAGTAAATAAAGCTTGCAAATGGATGGATCTGTTCCTTATAGGTCATGGAAATTTAGCTTTTTCGTCAGTGAAAGTCAGGGAATTTGACATTTGGCTTAAAGTGGGAACATTGTTAATTAAATGGCACAGGCAGCTCTCTTTTAACACAGGCATTTATGGATGTTTGCTTCAAGTGATAGGCCAGGTGAGTGAAATTTTATCATTCTGCTGTCTGTGTGTCATTTTCTTTACGCTTTGTGACTAAAAGCAAGCAAAAATCCATTTTAATGTGGTTAAGCAAATACTAATAATAATAATAATCGGCAGGGATCCCCAGACCAATACAATTAGTGTGCCTCCTCTATTTTAAAACCCACGAGCCGCCACTGGATTAGAGTTATTTGAAGCTGCATTTGTAACCTTCAATCTGAAGTCCACTATATGGAGAACAATCCTGAACGTTTTCCTTAAAAAACATAATTTCTTTACGACTGAAGAAAGAAACACATGAACATTTTGGATGACAGGGGAGTACATTATCTGTCCATTTTTGTTCTTTGAATGGCGTGTGTTTGTGTGCAGGTGATCAACGCCATTGAGCAGGACTACCGCCTCCCTCCTCCCCCAGAATGCCCTGCGTCTCTCCACCAGCTCATGCTGGACTGCTGGCAGAAGGAGCGATCGTCCCGTCCGCGCTTCTGCGCCATCGTCTCCGCGCTCGACCGGCTCATACGAAACCCTGCCTCGCTCAAGATCACGGGCCGCATACCGGACGGGTCAGTACATGCGTGTGTGTGTGTGTGTGTGTGTGTGCGTGTTTAGCGTGTGAGTAACAGGAAGTGTTTGGGTGGGAGGCTGAAGTGGAAGTGGATCACCTTCACTGCTGCATCCTGCACTTTCCATTATAAATGTGAACAGATGACAGTTGCCGAAATGTTCCAGTCATCCGTACTCGCAAAACACCTTCCTTATATTCAAGCTCAGTGTAAACAAGCACACCTACTCAACAAACACACCATTAAATAGCACTGACAGTAGTCTCTTCTGCTCCCCGAGGCAGCATGCATTTGATAAAAATACTGTAAAAATCTGAATACAGTGTTCCCACGGCTCATGGAATTTCTGGAATATCATGGAATTTTAAAAGGTCTATTCCAGACATTGAAAGTCAGGGAATTTAATATTTTTTTGGTCCAAGTCATGGAATATCAGGGATTTTTGTTTGTTGCTTTAAATTTTAGTTTCTATTTATCAAAATGTAATTTTTCTATACCATTTTTTTTTTTATTGCATTTTTTTATTGCATTGTTACACGTTTTGCCTATTTTTATGGTTAGGCTATTTTTCAGTGCCATTTTATTCCCTTCCCGCACATCAACTGGCAATCACTACAGTCAAATGCAGTCACCAGGCCAAGATAACTAAGGCAAACATGTCAGAAAAATGTAAATTTCAAGTGCTTTGGCTACAAAATGACCACTTCAAAGACTGGGTATGAAAAGTAGATGATAGAAAAGCAAAAACTAAATGTGAAGAAATAAAAAAAAACCTGAATGATGAACTTGATTACAAACAGAAAATCCTTCAGATTGTTTAACTCCTGAAATCATAAAAAAACAGTAGTACAGAACAATAGTACAGAAAAAAAAGGTTATTGCGACTTATCTCACAATTCTGACTTTTTTTCTCTGAATTGTGAAATATCAACTCGCAATTCTGAGAAATAAAGTCAGAATTGTGAGATAAAAAGTCACAATTGCGAGTTTTAAAGTCAGAATTACATGATATAAACTCACAGTTGTGAGAAAAAAAAGTCAGAATTGTCACAATTACGAGTTATAAAGTCTTAAACTTGCAATTGAGAGTTAAGTCAGAATTGTGATATAAACTTGCATTTATGTGAACACATTAGTATTTTTTTCTCCTTAGAAATGAGTTTATATCTCACAATTCTGAGAAAAAAGTCAAAATTGCAAGATACAAGTAAAACAAGTAAATATAGCTTGCAAGTGGATGGATCCGTTCATTATAGGTCATGGAAATTCAGCTTTTTAGTCATTAAAAGTCAGAGAATTTAACATTTGGCTTCGAGTGGGAACCCTGGAAATATTATTAGAATGTAAAGCAGCTGTTTTCTATGTGTCTGTTAAACGGTCATTGATTTGTGTGATGCGCAGCTGAATTTTCAGCATCAGTCTTCAGTGTCACATGATCCTCCAGAAATCATTCATCAGTGTTGGAAACCGTTGTGCTGGCCAATATTTTAGTGGAAACCGTCATATATTTTATTTTTCGGAATTCACCGATGAATATAAAGTGGTTTTGTGATTGAGGTGTGTCTCTGTGTCTTTCAGGCCGTCTCATCCTCTGCTGGACCAGCGTCCTCCGCCGCCGCTGTCTCACTGCAGCTCAGTGGGCGACTGGCTCAGGGCCATCAAGATGGAGCGATACGAGGACAACTTCCTGCAGGCCGGATTCACCTCCATCGAGCTCATCTCACACATCTCCACCGAGTGAGTCTCACACACGACACGACTTTAAGTCAGATATATACAGGTTGATTGACGGTAATAAACAGGAAAACATCAGTGTTCATGCTGCAAAATGAATCACTTATGAAACTAACTCAGTTTCAGTCAACAATAGAGTCATTATTCAGATCAACTCTCAGGTCATTGTTCTCATCTGATTGCGTCAGTGCATTACAGATTAATTTCTAAAAACAAGCTTACTTCATTTGCCATCGTCAGCCAGTCATAAGGGTCAGTTTTCTGAAATTGAGATTTATACATCATCCTTTCCACTGATGTATGGTTTGCTAGGATAGGATCATATTGAGAAAATCGCCTTTAAAGTTTTTCAAATAAAGTTCTTAGCAATGCATATTACTAATCAAAAATTAGGTTTTGTTATATTTATGGTAGGAAAATGGAACATGATCTTAATATCGTAATGATTTAGGACAAAAGTGTATCATTTTGACCCATACAATGTTTTGTTGGCTATTGCTACAAATATTCCTGTGCTACTTAACACTGGTTTTGTGCTCCAGGGTCACAAATGTTAACCTGAAGTACTACAATAACTAAAACTAAAAACTAAAAGTTAATAAAAACTATATATATATATATATATATATATATATATATATATATATATATATATATATATAAAATTAAGATTAAGACTAAATAAAAGACACAAAAACACACAACTAAATTACCATGACTTCAGCTAAAATGAAAATGAAAACAAAATATAAAAATAAAAACAAGATTAGATTATTAGAGAAACTGTATAGACATTTTAAAAATACAAAAACTAATTAAATTACAAAAACATCTAAATAAAATGTTGAAATTAAATAATACAAATTTTAATAAAAGCTATATAGATCTATTCTAAAAACATTGAAAACTAATAAAGATAACAAACTACATGACTAAATCTTTAATTACTAAAATTATAATGACAACAAAACACAAAAATAACAAAAAATAACTTGTCATAAAAAATGACAAAAACATATGTGATAAAACTTTAATTAAATTTTAAATGGAACCTTAAAATAAAAAACAAAATCTACTTCACAATATTAACAAAAGTGATTGCAGTAACTGCAGTGATATAGTAATGAAATATGTGACCCCAGACCACAAATCCAGTCAATAAGGGTCTTTTATTTTAATTGAGATTTACACATCATCTGAAAGATGGATTTTTTTTGTTTGTTTTTTTGTTTTTTACAACTATTTGAAAATCTGCAATCTGAGGGTGCAAAAAAATCTAAATATTGAGAAAATCACCTTTAAAGTTCAAATGAAGTTCTAATATCTTCATGAAACATGATCTTTACTTAATATCCTAATGATTTTTGTCATAAAAGAACAGTGTATGTTGGCTGTTGCTACAAATATACCCATGCTACTTGAGACTGGTTTTGTGCTCCAGTGTCACATATTACTAAAGCAACATATAATTGTACTACAAGAACTAAAACTAAAAGTTAATAAAAACTAAACATAAGATTAAGACTAAATAAAAGACTAATAAAATTACAAAAACACACAGCTAAATTACCATGACTTTAGCTCAAATGAAAATGAAAACAAAATATAAAAATAAAAACAAGATTAGATTATTAGTAAAACTGTTTTAAAAACACAAAAACGAATTAAATTACAACAAAATCT
Source organism: Cirrhinus molitorella (assembly GCA_033026305.1). Taxonomy (NCBI): domain Eukaryota; kingdom Metazoa; phylum Chordata; class Actinopteri; order Cypriniformes; family Cyprinidae; genus Cirrhinus; species Cirrhinus molitorella. The sequence continues at coordinate 31,610,030 of CM065132.1, forward strand.
AAATAAAATGTTGAAAAAAATATATACAAAATAAAATATTAATAAAAACTATATAGATCTATTCTAAAAACAAATAAAAATAACAAACTACATTACTAAATCTTTACCTAAAATTATAATGAAAACAAAATACAAAAATAACAAAAAAAAAGGTAAAATATTAATATTTAATTTGTCATAAAAAATGACAAAAACAAATGTGACAAAAGTATAAAAAATGGGACCTTAAAATATAAAAACAAAATCTACTTCACAATATTAACAAAAGTGATTGCAGTAACTGCAGTGATATAGTAATGAAATATGAGACCCCAGACCACAAAACCAGTCAATAAGGGTCTTTTTTTTATTGAGATTTACACATCATCTGAAAGATTTTTGTTTTTTTACAACCATTTGAAAATCTGTAGTCTGAGGGTGCAAAATAATCTAAATATTGAGAAAATCACCTTTAAAGTTCAAATGAAGTTCTAGTATCTTCATGGAACATGATCTTTACTTAATATCCTAATGATTTTTGGCATAAAAGAACAGTGTATGGTTGGCTATTGCTACTTGAGACTGGTTTAGTTCTGCAGGGTCACCTATAATGTGATCATAGCAGTAAACGGTCCGTTAATGGAGTTGTTGTGGTTTGTTCAGGGATCTCCTGCGGATCGGCGTGACTTTAGCGGGACACCAGAAGAAGATACTGTCCAGCGTCCAAACGCTGCGGGTCCACAGCGGATCCCTGCGATACTGACACTTCCCAGCATTCCCCGCTTCTGCTACGAGCTCTTACGGATCAGACCGATCGACCAATCACTGTGGACTATCGCAGAACCAGCCAATCAGAGAGAGACTGTATTCTCTTCATGCAGACTGACGTCTCAGGAGCGTCTCGTGACGAGACGGACGGCGCACGCTCCCGCGCGGACATGAGAGGAGGACGCGTTTCTGTCGCCGCATCCTGGGAGCTTAATCGGATCTTCACATTGAAGATTCATTATAATTATTATTATAAAGTGAGATTATTTTGTAATTATTATTTTGTACGCATCGAAACAGCACAAATAATGAACGAATGTTTGTTTAGCAAAAGGACCGTGGGAGCTGTCCATCAGACCGAGTGTAATCCGTGTGACCAATCACATTAAAGATCTGCACTGGCCCCTCCCACCACAGCTGCTCCAGTGTGTTTGTGTTTGTTTCACTGACCAATCGGCATCATCACAGCTTCTTAAAGATTCCTCCACTGGTGAACATGTGTGTGTGTGTGTTTGGGTTAGTCTGAAGTATTTATAACTATCTGTATAAACAGTGGTGTGTGTGTTGAGTGAGGCGTGTCAGTGCCTCTCTGTTTGTTCATGCTGGTAAATTCCTCCCTCTTCACCCACATCACTTGATAACACACACACACACACACACACATTTGTGTGTAATTGAGATTATTCAGCTTGTGTGAGGCGTGTGTTTGTGAATCTCAGACTTTCAGGACCTTCTTAAAGTAGCATTAAAGTCTGGATGTTGAGATGTGGGCGTGGCATATGCAGATGAGCGCCATCTCTTGGGGCGGAGTTTAGAAGCGCTGAATGATTGGAGAAATCCTGCACAGACCTGTCACAGACAGTTGATCACATCCTGAATCATTTACAATGAGATCAATAATGTGTTTAGAACACAGTGAATTTTCATTTCATGACTCATTTAAAAGCAGCAGATGACTAATTCAGCTTGGGTTTCTGCTGGATTTTACTGTGCGTTTTCATGAGTGAAGTAAGGTCTGTGGTAAGCATAACTTTGCGATACTTATGTTTTGTTGTACAGAGTAAACTGCACACACACAGCGCAAATGCTCTTCTGAAGTTATTAATGGCAATTTATTTTTCAAAATAAACGTAACTGCTTCACAACTGGTGTTTTCAGTATGGATGTGTGTGTGATTCATGTTGTAGAGCAAAACATCCAAGTGTCCTCAAGTTTTGTTTAGCACAGACCTTGTTTTACTCATAAATTGAAAACCCCATAGGAGAGTCTTGAGAGAATCCATCTGACCAGTTTCATGGGTTAGTTTGACTTTCAAACTGCTTTAAACATTATTTGGTTATTATTTTTGGGTTAATTATTATTTCTCATTTAGGCTCATGCATGTGCATGCTTTTTGACACATCAGCTGTGTTTTGGAAAAGCTGTACAGAACACATCAGTTGTGTTGTGGTCAAATTTCATTTTATAAGTAATGAACTTTATTTTTGTATTTACTCACCTTTATTGTAGCTTGTCAACAAGAACTTTATGAATCACCACAGGAAAAATGCTATTTATAAATACTCGCTTCAATAGTTGTGACAAAAAACCCTTTTTACTCTGTCTTCAGCTCTGTTATAAGTCACTGAAGTCAGTTTTTGTCTCTTCTGAGGAAGATTCCTTTACTTGTTTATCAATGACCCACACAAAGACATTTTGCTCAGATTTATGTTCATTTAATCTCATTTTGTAAGTGACTTTGTTTTAAAGATGTTTTCTTTGGATTATCTGTGAATATAAAAATGAACCCTCTTTAAAGTCCCGACCTAAATCAAATGATTTGAGAACCCACTCTAAATCCCGATCTGAATGAAATGATTTGCAAAACCCGCCCAGAAGTTGTGATTCAAATCAAATAATTGGCTTAGTTGCAATTCAAATCAAATGATTCGAGAACCCGCTCTAAAGCCCCATCTGAATAAAATGATTCACAAACCCGCCCAGAAATTGCGATTCGATTCAAATGATTTGTGAACCTGCTCTAAATCCTTATCTGAATCAAATGATTCATGAACTCACTTTAAATCCCGATCTGAATTAAATGATTTGCGACCCCGCTCTAAATCCTGATCTGAATCAAATGATTCATGAACCCGGTCCGAAGTTGTAATTCAAATTAAATGATTTGCGAATCCGCTCTAAATCCCAATCTGAATCAAATGATTCGCAAACTTGCTTTAAATCACAGTCTGAATCAAATGATTTGCAAACCCACCCAGAACTTGCGATTCAAATCAAATGATTTGCGAACCTGCTCTAAATCCCGATCTGAATCAAATGGTTCACGAACCCGCTCCAAAGTTGCGATTCAAATCAAATGATTTGCAAACCTGCTCTAAATGCCAATCTGAATTAAATGATTTGCAAACCCACCCAGAAGTTGTGATTCGAATCACGAACCTGCTCAAAAGTCACGATCTGAATTAAATGATTCGCAAACCCGCTCCGAATTTGCAATTCAAATCAAATGATTCGAGAACCTACGCTTAATCCCGATCTGAATCAAATGATTTGTGAACCCGCTCTAAAGTCCCGATCTGAATCAAATGATTCAAGAACCCACTCTTAATCCCGATCTGAATCAAATGATTTGCGAACCCACCCAGAAGTTGCGATTCATATCAAAGAATTGGCAAACCCGCTCAAAAGTCATGATCTGAATTAAATGATTCGCGAACCCACTCCAAAGTTGCAACTGAAATCAAATGATTTGAGAACCTGATCTGAATCAAATGATTCACGAACCCGCTCCGAAGTTGCAATTCAAATCAAATGATTTGCAAACCTGCTGTAAATCCCGATCTGATTCAAATGATTCACGAACCCGCTCCAAAGTTGCGATTCAAATCAAAAGATTTGTGAACCCGTTCCGAAGTTGCAATTCAAATCAAATGATTTGAGAACCCACGGTTAATCCCAATCTGAATTAAATGATTTGCGAAACAGCTTTAAATCCCAATCTGAATCAAATGATTCACAAACTCGCTGTAAATCCTGATCTGAATTAAATGATTTGCAAACCCACCCAGAAGTTGTGATTCAAATCAAATGATTCGAGAACCTGCTCTATATCCCGATCTGAATCAAATGATTTGCGAACCCTCTCCGAAGTTGCAATTTAAATCAAATGATTTGTGAACCCGCTCTAAAGTCCTGATGTAAATCAAATGATTTGCAAACCCACTTTGAAGTTCTGATCTAAAAATGATCCTACATGCTTTTTAATATATTTACAAGTGATGTTGATTGTTTTTCAACTGTCTTTTAGAAGTGAATCACTTAAACTGAAGGATCAAATTTGAGTTTGAATCAATCAGAGCGGTTCCACCATAAATGACTCAATCAACTGATTCAGTTTGTCTGTTCCTCTTTTCTCATTCTGTTTCATTCCTCTTGACCACCAGAGGCAGTGCTAAGCAATAGTAGATAATCGCTGCGCCAGCTAGATAGGTCAAGAAGAAATACCACCAGAGTCACGTCATGATGTAGACCGAATTGCGAGGATATCAGTGAATGTTGACCCCTCTGTACCTCAGTTCTTACAAACTGCCCTGTTGACTATACAGTGGGTACTGAAAGTATTCAGACCCCCTTAAATTTTTCACTCTTTGTTATATTGCAGCCATTTGCTAAAATCAAGTTCATTTTTTTCCTCCTGAATGTACACACAGCACCCCATATTGACAGAAAAACACAGAATTGTTGACATTTTTGCAGATTTATTACAAAAGAAAAACTGAAATATCACATGGTCCTAAGTATTCAGACCCTTTGCTGTGACACTCATATATTTAACTCAGGTGCTGTCCATTTCTTCTGATCATCCTTGAGATGGTTCTACACCTTCATTTGAGTCCAGCTGTGTTTGATTATACTGATTGGACTTGATTAGGAAAGCCACACACCTGTCTATATAAGACCTTACAGCTCACAGTGCATGTCAGAGCAAATGAGAATCATGAGGTCAAAGGAACTGCCTGAAGAGCTCAGAGACAGAATTGTGGCAAGGCACAGATCTGGCCAAGGTTACAAAAAAATTTCTGCTGCACTTAAGGTTCCTAAGAGCACAGAGGCCTCCATAATCCTTAAATGGAAGATGTTTGGGATGACCAGAACCCTTCCTAGAGCTGGCTGTCCGGCCAAACTGAGCTATTGGGGGAGAAGAGCCTTGGTGAGAGAGGTAAAGAAGAACCCAAAGATCACTGTGGCTGAGCTCCAGAGATGAAGTCAGGAGATGGGAGAAAGTTGTAGAAAGTCAACCATCACTGCAGCCCTCCACCAGTCAGGGCTTTATGGCAGACTGGCCTGACGGAAGCCTCTCCTCAGTGGAGTTTGCTAAAAAACACCTGAAGGACTCCAAGATGGTGAGAAATAAGATTCTCTGGTCTGATGAGACCAAGATAGAACTTTTTGGCCTTAATTCTAAGCGGTATGTATCATCACCTGTTCAATACAGTCCCAACAGTGAAGCATGATGTTGGCAGCATCATGCTGTGGGGGTGTTTTTTAGCTGCAGGGACAGGACGACTGGTTGCAATCGAGGGAAAGATGAATGAGGCCAAGTGCAGGGATATCCTGGACGAAAACCTTCTCCAGAGTGCTCAGGACCTCAGATTGGGACAAAGATTCAGCTTCCAACAAGACAGTGACCCTAAGCACACAGCTAAAATAACGAAGGAGTGGCTTCACAACAACTCTGTGACTGTTCTTGAATGGCCCAGCCAGAGCCCTGACTTCACACCAAATCCAGGTGTGAAAAACTTGTTGCATCTTTCCCAAAAAGACTCATGGCTGTATTAGATCAAAAGGGTGCTTCTACTAAATACTGAGCAAAGGGTCTGAATACTTAGGACCATGTGATATTTCAGTTTTTCTTTAATAAATCTGCAAAAATGTGAACAATTCAGTGTTTTTCTGTCAATATGGGGTGCTGTGTGTACATTAATGAGGAAAAAATGAACTTAAATGATTTTAGCAAATGGCTGCAATATAACAAAGAGTGAAAAATTTAAGGGGGTCTGAATACTTTCCGTACCCACTGTAGGTCATGTAACGCATGAACTTGGGACACTTTCCGCAACCCTTCTAACAGCCCAGCGCCTGGTATGGCTCGCTCAGGCAAGGTTGTCTAAAGATTGTCAGAAGACATTGAGGGAACTTCCAGTTGTACCGGGACATCTTTTTGGCTCCATTGTTTCTGAACTTTTGAAAAAGAGAATGAAGTTAGGCCACACAACAATTAACTCAGACCCCACGGGCTCCAACTTTTAGGATGCCATTGATGCCAGCTCACCCATGCTACTCGACTTCAGACACCACACCGCCCTTTTCCCCGCCACCAATCAAGGGGGGCCACGCCATCGTCCCCCCACAGGTTCAAAGGGCAGAAACCAGAAACCCTGAAGTTTCTGGGCTGGCAGTCGGTCGTTTCACTGCACAACACCTACATTACTGGGAAACCTCAACATCTGACCCCTGGGTTCTGATGACTCTGAGCAGGGGATACACGTTGCAGTTCCAATGCTGGTTTCCAAAGTTTTCAAGAATTCTTCTGACAGTCGTCAAAGATGCAACCAGTTCAGTAGCCCTTTCCATGGAAATTCATTCACTGTTGTTGAAGGGAGCCATAGAAAAAGTTCCCCCTCTCAGACAGAGGGATGGTTTTTACTCAACGTACTTCCTTGTTCCAAAAAAGGATGGCAGTTTCCGACCAATTCTGGATCTTCGACACCTCAATGTGTCTTCATTTTCAAATGTTACACACAGCGGACGTTCTTCGGTCTGTGATGAAAGGAGACTGATGGGGAGCAAGGATACCTTATGGTGTCCTTTTACAACTGATGGGGATGTTAGCTGCCACCACATCCGTGATTCCCTTAGGGTTGCCATATCAATGTTCTGAAACTGAAGGCGGTGTATCTTGCGCGACAACATTTCCTACCAAATCTGTTAGGCCGCCATGTACTTGTCTGGTCCGACAACACATCCACAGTCTTTCATTTAAATCATCAGTCTCTTGCATCCTTTCAACTAACTCGCAAGATCCTCAAATGGTCTCAAGGTCGACTGGCATCATTAAAAGCAGTTTATCTTCTAGGATCAGACAATCAAGTGGCAGATGCTCTGTCTAGGGATCTGCTGCTTCCGTGCAAATGGAGGCTTCACCCGGATGTGGTGCAGCTGATCTGGCAATGGTATGGCAAGGCAGAGGTTTATCTGTTTGCCTCGGAGCTAACCACGCATTGCCGTTGGTGGTTTGCAAAGACAGAGGCATCCAGGCCAACTGCCTATTGTACGCGTTCCCTCCTTTTCCACTTCTATGGGAGACCCTACACTGAATATTCCTATCCAATCACAGGGTGCTTTTAGTGGCTCCTCGTTGGCCAGCCAGGCCATGATTTCCTCTTCTTCTGAGTCTGCTACAGGGCAAGCCGTAGCAGCTTCCCTTCAGACAGGACCTCCTTTCTCAGCTGAACTGCCGTGTTTTGCATCCAGATCCAGCTCGTGGCCAGTGGGTCCACTTCTCAGTTAACTGATTGTGAACCAGCAGTTGTGAACACTATTGGTAACACTAGGGCTCCTTCAACACGACAGCTTTATGCTGCTTGTTGGAATTTTTTTTCATCTTGGTGTGGGGATCAAGCACTTGACCCAGTTCATTGTACTGTGCCAAAAGTATTGAGTTTTTTGCAGTATCTCTTGGATGGCAACAAGGCGGCTTTTACCATAAAAGTTATGTTGCTGCCATCTCTACTTATGCCCTGGTAGATGGTGCATCCTTGGGGTCTCACAATCTTGTATGTACTTTTTGGAAAGGAGCAAGGCGTTTAAAGCCTGTTCGTTCTACTCCCTTTCCTGTTTGGGACTTGCCACTTGTTCTAGAGTTTCTTTGTACACCACAGTTTGAACCATTGGATGTAGTGGATATTAAGTGGCTGTCTGTTAGCCATTGCCTTTGCTAAAGAGTTGGTGAGCTTCATGCCCTGTCAGTGAGTGAATTGTGATTACGCTGGTTGCCAGAGGATACTGGGGTCGTTCTTCGGCCTAATCCAGCCTTCCTTCCTAAAGTCTTTTCACCTCAATTTGTAAACCAGTCTATTAATCTGGCTGCTTTTCAATCACCTTCTCCCTCCGATGCGGGCCCGTTGGAGCCAGGGTTGAGGTCTCATCTGCTGTGTCCTGTACGAGCTTTGAGGTCCTATGTGAAGTCTTCTGCTTCTTTCAGACAGACAGATCAGTTATTTGTCTGTTATGGTGAAGTATGCAAGGGTGCTCCTTTGTCTAAGCAAAGGCTAGCACGTTGGACTGTCGAGGTGATTAAGTTAGTGTATAGCCATTCTAACCAACCTTTACCAGTGGGTGTTACTTGTCACTCTACTAGAGCTGTCTCTTCATCTTGGGCCGCTTTATGGGGAATTTCCTTGGCGGAGGTCTGTGCAGCTGCTACCTAGTCCTCTCCATGTACCTTTGCACAATTCTACAAGGTCAATGTGGGGTAACACTTTATTTTGATAGTCCACTTTAGATATTCTACTAACAGTAAGTAACTTTGCAACAAAATGTCAACTAGCAGTTAGTAGAGTATTAGTAGACTGTCTGTTTAATATCTTCTAACACTTTCTTTGTCAACTTATTCAACTAACCCTAAACCTACCCTAATCTAACCCTAAAGTCTACTCTGAGAGGTAGTGGACATGTAGTTGCAAATAATGAGATTTAGTTGATATGTAGTTGACAAGTAGTTGACATTTAGCTACAAATTTACTTACAGTTAGTAGAATGTCTAAAGTGGACTATCAAAATAAAGTGTAACCAAATGTGGCTGCTTCCCATGATGTGAGTTCTGCAGTCCTTCTGGAGCATCTTTGATGCAGGTGGGTGGCATTCCTCATGACTGTGTTGGTATGTGTCATCCACTAGTGCTTAGCACCGCCTCTGGAGGTCAGGAGGAATGAAACAGAACGCTAGTTACGCATATAACTGTGGTTCTGTGAATTCCGGATGACCATCAGAGTTTCTCGTCATTCGGAATTCACGAGAAAGCATCCCGAGGCTGGGCGTCGAGCTGCTGTGGTTATATCCTCGCATCTCTGCCTAGGTCATGATGTGACTCTGTTGGTATTTCTTCTCGACCTATCTAGCTGGCGCAGCAATTATCCACTAGTGCTTAGCACCGCCTCTGGCGGTGAGGAGGAATTCACAGAACCACAGTTACATACGTAACTACCGTTTTCAGCCATGTTTACACAACAATGTCAGTACTACTACTGGCATAGCTCGCAGGTTTTATGAGATTAACTGGAAAAAGTGTGATATCCATATTGGTATCCATATATCCATATTTCCATTCCAAAGACAACATCCAACACAAATCTAGGAACATATTGAGGTGAGCGGTTAACTGCTAACTAGTGAAACACTCCATTAATATGACGAGCTGCAGCTCAAAATACATGTTAGATGGAAACTTTGTGCATTATGATGGAGTTTAATTCACTATATTTGAAATAGTTTGAGCTGCAGTTCAGTTGCTGAAGTTCAATAGGAAAGCATCAACTAGAGTGAATGTTAAATGAATCAGTATATATTTTGATAAATATTTGAGAAATTATTGTTGTATGTGATTGTATTAGTCTGTGAGTGATAGTCAATGTAAAAGAAAAGAACAAACAGACAGCAAACAGGTGAAGTGTGTTGAGTTGATTCACTGAGAATGATTCAGTTGTGTGTTGTGTTTTGTTCAGTGTTAATGAATCAGTGATGTGGTGTTTGTCCGATGTTCAGTGTTGTCTGTTCTTCTGTTCTGCAGGATCTGTTCATGGATTATTATATATTTCAGATCTGCTGATGTTGCTGAGAGCAAGTTTGGTGATTGTTTTTGGAGGACATGGCTTAGTAGTACCTGGCTGAGAAATAATTAGAAATAGATTTCAATTATTAGATTTCTTACATACATTTTTAGTGTCCTTTAAAGTGTCAAATTTTGGCAAATTGCATAAAACCAATGTGGGTCAGTTTGACCAGCAAACACCAGCGGAGGGTTTGAAAGGGCCTTTAGTGTTTGATTCAGGGCTCTTCTGCAGTCGCTGTGTGCCACTTTTCCCAGCAGTGTTTTGATTGACAGACAGTATTTACAGAAGCAGATCCAGTGATGTCAGAAGAACTAAACCTGAAGTCAGTTAAATGACGGATCGTAAATACTACGACTAAACTGCATTTGAGGACATTGCTGCTGCTTTCAGTCTTCATTACGAATCCGACAGATGAGGAGTATAGAGTCGCGAGTGTGATCTCAGTGCAGCTGCGTGACAAACAGCAAACCTCCCATCATGCCGAGCGATTTGGTTACAGTGTCTGTGTGAGTGTTTATGTTCTCAGATGATTTTTTAATATCGGTCGGATGTTCTGGCACTTGGGGTTTATATTATAGAGTCCGAGAGAAACAAATCTAAGGTAGTGTTTGAGTTTGAGAGGATTTTAATGTGTTTGTGTGTTTTAGAGGCTCGCGTTCGCTCAGACCATCCCATCTGTGATGAAGATCTTTTAGATGATCTGGGCTTATAATAATCAAATTCACATCTGTTATTTAAGAACACATGCATCTGCTTGGAACACGGGTTAAACAGTTTATTTCCACTTGAAATTTGGTGGATGTTTCTCATTTAGGCTCATGAATGTGCATGCAGAGTTCAACATATCAAAGTGTTTTGGAAAGGCTGTACAGACTTTAGTTACGACTTTTGCAACACGCAGGTCAAATTCAGCTACACTCGATTTTAAAACTGCTTGAGATAAAGGGCAAGCTCTTTATTTCTACTTGAAATTTGGTGAATGTGTTTCATTTAGGCTTATGAATATGTATTTAAATTTTAAACTTACAGATGTGTTACAACTTTTGTGTTGCAGGTCAAAATTCAGCTGCTCGATTTTAAAACTGCTTGAGATAAGGGGTCAAACTATTTATTTCTACTTGAAATTTGGTGAATGTGTTTCATTTAGGCTCATTAATATGCATTCAAATTTTAAACTTATAGATGTGTTTTGGAAAGGCTGTACAGACTTTAGTTATGACTTTTGTGTTGCAGGTCAAATTCCAGCTACACTCGATTTTAAAACTGCTTGAGATAAAGGGTTAAACTGTTTATTTTCTACTTGAGATTTGGTGGATGTTTCTCATTTAGGCTCATGAATATGCATGCAAAGTTTCAACAAATAGAAGTGTTTTGGAAAGGCTGTACAGACTTTTTGTTACGACTTTTGTGTTGCAGGTCAAATTGAGCCACACTCGATTTTAAAACTGCTTGAGATAAAGGGTTAAACTGTTTATTTCTACTTGAGATTTGGTGGATATTTCTCATTTAGGCTCATGAATGTGCATGCAGAGTTCAACATTTAGAAGTGTTTTGGAAAGGCTATATAGACTTTAGTTACAACTTTTATGTTGCAGGTCAAATTGAGCCACACTCGATTTTAAAACTGCTTGAGATAAAGGGTTAAACTGTTTATTTCTACTTTAAATTTGGTGGATGTTTCTCATTTAGGCTCATGAATATGCATGCAAAGTTTCAACATATTGAAGTGTTTTGGAAAGGCTGTACAGACTTTAGTTACGACTTTTGTATTGCAGGTCAAAATTCAGCTACACGATTTTAAAACTGCTTGAGATAAGGGGTCAAACTATTTATATCTACTTGAAATTTGGTGAATATTTCTCATTTAGGCTCATGAATATGCATTCAAATTTTAAACTTATAGATGTGTTTTGGAAAAGCTGTATAGAGTTTTGTTACGACTTTTGTGTTGCAGGTCAAATTGAGCCACACTTGATTTAAAAACTGCTTGAGATAAAGGGTTAAACTGTTTATTTCTACTTGAAATTTGGTGAATGTGTTTCATTTAGGCTCATTAATATGCATTCAAATTTTAAACTTATAGATGTGTTTTGGAAAGGCTGTACAGACTTTAGTTATGACTTTTGTGTTGCAGGTCAAATTGAGCCACACTCGATTTTAAAACTGCTTGAGATAAAGGGTTAAACTGTTTATTTCTACTTGAAATGTGGTGAATGTACAGGCTGTACAGATGTGTTGTGCTGCTACAGACTCCCTAACTGAGCCTTACCGCTTTCCATGCAATTTGGCAAAAAATCAACACTTTGAAAAACTGCATAAATAAGTCTGCGGAAGAAACTCATACTTGTAACATCCCATTCAATCCACATAGCGTCTGTCTGTCCGTGTGTGTGTGTGTGTGTGTGTGTGTGTGTGTGTGTGTGTGTGTGAGAATGTAAACGGATGAGCGTATGGAAAGATCAGACAGACAGGCAGGCAGAGAGACACATGGAGGCTTGCTGCGCTAATTGAAAACTCATGCTGAAACCACAAAGTCGTGTTTGACATGACGAGAGACTGTTTGAACCATGACTGTGTGTGTGTGTGTGTGTGTGTGTGTGTGTGTGTGTGTGTGAGATTCCATTCTCCTCACTCCCACTTGACCCCTGACCTCGACTCCCTATGAACCCCTTCAGTTTCACACCCACTGTGTGTGTGTGTGTGTGTGTGTGTGTGTGTTTCTGGAGCGTGTCAGAATCAATCACACACATTTCACTTAAACAGATCGGACAGAGTCACGCAAAGCAGCAAACACACACACACACACACACACACACACTCATGGTTTCCATCAAAATCTCTGTTTCCTCTTCAGCAGGTCTGTTAGGTGTTATTATAGTTAAGTAAAACCATAAAAAAACATTTTCATTACTTGAAATAAAAAGAAACATTAACTGAAATAAAAGAAAACCTCAACTTATTTTATTTCAGCAAGTTTGCCAAGATAAAATGTCTATATGTCTAAAAGTAAATAAACTGAAATACAACAACAAATACATTTATATATAAATATGCCAAAAGCACACACCGTTTTTAAAACGTCAACTGAAATCGAAGTGAACATTTTAAATATGAGAAAAATACAATAATAGAATGTAATATTCTAAAACGATCAATAATGTTATAAAGTAACACACATGTGCTCTCATTGGTCAGCTGAGCTCAGATTCATTGGTGAGCAGCTGTTGGGGTCGGGTTGGTTAACCCTAGGGGTGGTGACCTGTGATGTCAGTGTGGAGGAATCTCTGTCAGTCATCAGTCACAGCACACAGACTCTGAGCGTCAGTATCGGTCAAACAGAGCGCCACCAACTGGACAACAACTCAATGACAGAAACAACCAAGCAGCTGAATATTAGCATAATATGGACTTACTGACCTTCTGATGATCTTAGCGGGAGTAATTCTGACTTTATGAATGCAGAATGTCAAACTGTGTGAAAAAATGTAGGTTTTTGATTTGATTCAGGGGCCAGTTGTTTGAAAGTGGAGAAAGGATTTTGGCTATTGGATTGGATCAAATCTTGAAAATGGGTTGTTCAAAAGAAAAATGAATTTGGATTTAATTACAAAGCCCAATCTTGGTTTTGATCTGGATTCAATTCCCAGTTTGTGTAAGTAAGATTGGGATACTTTTGATCCAAAAAAACTGGATTATTCTGATCC